>OZ018330.1:64532512-64937706 GCA_963969495.1 Ceratothoa steindachneri
GCTGCGATTAATTGTCAAAGAAACTCTAGAAATAGTAGAAATTTAAACCTAGCCACACCTAACTCCCAGGTGGGGCCACTTTTGCAAAATCATAGTAGCCTATGTTACTCCCCATTCAAGTTACCCCACAATGGTGACCTTTGTTTGGCATCAAAGTTGCTCTAAGTGGCTTCCTATAGCTGACATATATATATATATATATATATATATATATATATATATATATATATATATATATATATATATATATATATATATATATATATATATATATATATATGAATATATATAAACAGACTTTCAGAAATATATATTATATATACATATACAGTCATGACCAAAGTTTTGAGATATATATATTTTAAATTTTTTCCATTTTTTAAATTTACTTGATAGGAATAATTCTTGCAATATTTAATTATAGCAGGTTTATTAAAAAGTCAGGATTTCAAAAATAATAATAACAAACATTCCTTCGCTGAATTCAAACTCACGCTCAGGTCTTGTTCCTGTTGTAGGTGAGTTTTAGTCCTTGGAGCTTTGCTATTCGATCAAACGGGTAAAATGATGAAAAATATAGGTTAAATGAATGATGAAGCGTAATTATAATCTATTTCAGATTTTGGGAGGTAAAAATAAATGTTTGAATTTTTTAATTCCATAAATGTTTTTCTTCCAAAGAAAAACATGCAACCATAGTTGCTTTGCACCAAAATAGGCTTAAATGCAAGGCAAGAGCATCATTGTTAGGATCATCAAAGACTTTTAAAGGACTGGTTACACTCTTATAAACAAGTGTACTGAACGCTCAAGAGCTTGAAATGAACACCAAGATCACCTCCTGGTAAGATATCAGCTCAAGGATCGGGTTACCTCCAGTGTCAAGCTTGCTCACGATTGAAAAAAGTAGGTATGAACGATTTAGCGCGTCCAGTGAGGCTGATAATTTTAGACCAAGCTCTCAAGTCGAGAAGGGCTGCGAAGAAGCCTCATTTCATCTAGAAGAACTTTACAGTTATGCTCCATTTTTTGCAGGAAATACAACGAATAGACTGAGGAAGACTGGGTAAAGTGATATTCTCTGATGAAGTTCCCTTCCGCTTGCCTGAGGATTGTGTAAAAGCCCTCGCTAGGATGAGGAAAGGAGAGCAATATCACGAGTCCATGGTGAAGCATCTGAACACTCTCCATATCATGGGTTGCTTCTCATCTAAGACAACTGGAGCACTAACAATTTTGTCCAAGAAAACTGGCATGAACTCAAAATGGTACCAACACGTGTTTTGTCAACACTTTTTCCCCTACAGTTCACGATCAATTTGGAAATGATAACTCTATTTTTTTAGCATGTTGTGACCTTTGTCACAAAGTAAAAGCAATAGCAAAGTTCTTGGCTGAAAATAACATCTAACTTTTGAGACCTTGGGCCGGAAATTCGCCAGATTTGAACCTATTAGAGAATTTGTGGGTGATAATCAAACTGGCGGTTGATAAACAGAATGCATCCAATTGTGAGGAGTTACGGGTGCTTATTAAGCAAAAATGGAATATTATGAGTTAAGATATCATATCAAATTTGGTCTCAAGCAGGCCAAAACGAATTGAAGAAGTCCTGAAGAACAAGC
The DNA here is from genome assembly GCA_963969495.1 of Ceratothoa steindachneri. Classification (NCBI taxonomy): domain Eukaryota; kingdom Metazoa; phylum Arthropoda; class Malacostraca; order Isopoda; family Cymothoidae; genus Ceratothoa; species Ceratothoa steindachneri. The sequence goes on from OZ018330.1 coordinate 64,534,138, forward strand.
GACATCATTATAAATTTTGACTGCGTGCATCAATTGACAATATTTATTAATAAAATGGGTTTGGGCTCTAATTTCTTTGTATATTTCACCTTCAAATTATGAGACAAACATATTAAAACAAAAGCAACAAGTGTCGTCCTACCTCCTACTTCTTATTCAGGGTGACTTCAATATACTCCACCATGCTCATTCATATCACAAACTCTTATACACATTTTAACTCTAGTCCCTCCATCAATATATCCGTCAATACCTCTCCAGAAATGCGCGGAATGTAATTTTCCAGTGGAATAATGCCAACAATATTACGATAATGGACTGGATGAATCATCTGAAAACCTATGACAGGACCTGTAAGAGGCACTCTCGTTGATAGCATGCCTCGAAGAATAAATGCTCTCATTACTGTTAAGAAAGTTTCGACACGCTACTTATCTTCCTGTATCAGTTTGGGGTTGCTGTAATTTTCAAAGAGCTTCATCTGCTTTTCTGTTTTATGTCGCTGATGTTACATGTTTTGAAAAATTTTATTTTGTTAATTCTTGTGAAATGTTTAGGTTGGGGCATATATAACTTATAGTTATTTATTGCTCTTTATTTCACTCTTATATTCACTTTTACAGCGAATAAACAAGGACTGCCCTTCACTCTGTCAGCTGCAATGATAACCATGTCGTTGTGAGTATGAGGTGTACGTACTTCATGAAGAAACGCGCAGATACTATCTTGGGACTATAGAGGCCCCAATCAATATAACGTACCCTCACACGGCTCCACTTCACCCAAGCTCACTAAGCCAGAAACCCGCCCCCCACCGTTCTTACAACAACATACACACCGCTGCTGTCCGCACCTCCAGGACCACCCATCACACTATCCCACACACATACGACCAGGCACTAGCCAACACCTATGCCAACCCCTAAACACAACTGGTCACCGCTCTTTCTGCGGGGGTAAAAGACATTTCCGGGGTGATCCCAGTTTATACACAAGCGTCATAAACCTGTTCTATGCAGCAAGTAGACTATGGCAAATCGTTTGCTATAATACAGGAACAAAAAATCAAACGTCCACTACTCCTCCCCACACAAAGCTGCACAAACCCACTCCTACCTACTCCATAATTTTCCAATCCTCCCTCCTTTATCACTCACCCTGTCACTGATCCTGCTTACCACTCCACCCATTCCCGTTCAGGTCACCTGATCTTAACCCACTAAAACACCTGCTACCCTACACCAACTGATTGCGAAGACTATTATAGCCAACCCCTCCTCATCTTTTTCCAAACCTCCCCACCAACATGCGTGAAAGGCACCGCATCGCTTCCCACTCTCTCGGTACAATGCCAATAGATAAAAGAGATACAGATATCAAGAAACGAGACGCTTTCCATCAACTCCCGGAATAACATCCCGCAAACCGCGTCCGTGAAGCTTCCCGTTTTCAAGGAAGGTGAAGATTTTGAGTCTTATTTAACTCATTTCGTGAAAGATATTTGAAGTAAACAAGTGGGACATTGAGGGTGGTTGAAGAGCCAAACTCTTGCCGTTGCTCAGTTCCCAGCTTCGAGCATTTTAGTGCCCTCTTTTCGGAAGCAACGGTCGATTATTTGACGTTGAAATCGAAACTACTAGCATCAGTTAACATGACCCCGGATTACTATCGCTTGAAATTCCGCCAGGCCCGTATACAACCTAACCAAACTTATCGTCAGATTGGGTATACGTTGCAGAGACATCTCAATTTCTGGTTAGATTCGTCTAAGGTTCCCCATGATTTTGAGCCTCTGGTTTACTTCATCCTTAAGGACCAGCTGTTGACATCGCTCCCCTGCGAAATAAGATCGTTCGTGAACGATCGAAAGTGTTACATCTTCAAGGAGTGTATCGAAAAAGCCGACATTTTCGCCGCAAGCCACGACTGCTACCCTAAGGAAGGAAGAAAACCCAAACCGTCATCCCCAAAACCCAAAGGTGGCAATTGAAATTTCGTTTCCCATAATATAACAAATTTCGTAAAAGTAACCGGTCCCGTGCAACCCCCAAACTTCTCTTCATCAGAACATGATGACCTAAAACCCTTCTCATCCAATCTCCCAGTGCCGTTCTTCCCCAGGAGGCCAATAGTATGTTATTCTTGAAATGTCGAGGGTCATGTTTGAAATAACTGCCCTCAGAACTATTAACTACGTAGCGGCCCTCTCCTTCAAGTACACTAAATTAGTGCTACCCCTGTGCCACCATCGTCACAAGCAGAAACCTCTCCCCCTTCGACCTTATCGAGCTCCGCAGGCCACCGCATTAATTTTGTGTTTGAAAAGAGCTTCCCTGGGGTTCTTAAGTTCGAGACCGGAGCCTTGAACGGCGGCCAGGTCTCTACCCTTGTTCTAGATACAATGTATACCTGTATCGGGGTGTCGGACAAGCTACTCTCCCCGGTAGCCCCAAACTGCGACAAATTTGCGGTATTACACGACTACCTGTGACGAACAAACAAGTTCCCCATTGTAAAGTGCTATATTGAATGTGCATATTTCACCGGCTGGGCCAAGGCCGTAGCCACCCCCATCAAGTTCTGTTCCGTTTCAATTGGACAGTATCCCCGGGTATACCCTACCCCTGTGGCTCAACCCGTGATTACGCGTTCCCAGACGAGGAAGGAATGCGAGACACCTGCTCCGCTTGAAACCCCCTGCGATTCATGTTCAGAGAAATAACGAATGAAGACTTCGCAAAGAATCAAAACGAGTGTGACTCACTTCTCCCCTTTTGGGTAAAGGCACAAGATAATGCGCTAGAGCCCATCTGTGGGGACAAGGTAATCTCCTACCTTGTCAAAGATAACCTTTTGTACCGCGCGTGCGCCGAAGGTGATAATTGCGAGGGGCAAGTATTGTGTGTTCCCCGATCTCTCGTCCCCCTCATTTTAAAGAACGCCTTTGACCTCCCTTTGGCCTGTCACCCTGGTCACATTAAGACCGCTCAGAAGATTTTTAAATATTTTTATTGGGCCAGTGCGACACATGACATTTCAAACTACTGTCGATCTTGTGACATCTGTCAAAAGACGGCCGCCAAAGGACGCGTTAAGCCCGTGCCTTTACAGAAGGGACCCATCATAACATAACCCTTACCCCGAGTGGCAATCGAGCTTATCTGCCCGATTCATCCCCCGTCTAGCGAGAGCCACTGTTTTATTCTTAGCATCGTTGGTTTTGTCACTCGGTTCCCCGAGGCTGTCCCCCCTCAAAAAGATAGACAGAATCTCCAATGCTAAGGCCCTTGTTTCTATCTTGTCGGTCCGATAGGGGCCAACAATTTACCTCCGAATTAATGGAATATGTCGGCAAGCTCTTAATGGTAAAACCACTGTTTACCACCCCTTACCACCCAGCGGTAAACGGGATTTTCCGTACTCTCAAATCAATCCTGAAGAAGTTATATGCAGCCCCATGAGTGGCTCTGTTCGCTTTTAGGGAAATCCCTCATCGCACCTAAAGATTCGCCCCGTTGGAGCTTCTGTACGGCCGGAATGTTTGAGGCCCCATGAGCACTCTAAAAGAACTTTTTACCAACCACGATTTGGACCAAGAAATACAATCCTCGTATGCCTATCTTCTATATCTTTAGCAAAGGTTGGAAAAGTGCACGGAGATTGTCTATCAGAACGCTGCTACAGATCCTCGACAAGTATAAGTCCAATTTTAACTGCAAGTCTAAAGAACGGATGTTCAAGCCCGGAGAGGAGGTCTTATTATTGCTCTCCACCGATAATAATAAGTTCTTGAGTTACTGGAAGGTCCCCTTCAAAGTGATCAAAGCACGATGCCCCGTGGATTACCTAATCCAAACCACGACAGGAAAAAAGTTGTTTCACGTCAATATGTTGTAAAAGTATCACCGCCGGCCTGCACCAATAATTGTGGCTATTGACGAAGAAACAGCCATGGAATCAAGCTACGCCATCAATCCACTTAATGTGGTACAAGTTGCCTGCGTTGAACAGGAAAAAGAGTATCCCTTGCTCACCTTGCCTGGCGCCATCGATTTCCCTTCACCCGAAGTAAAAATCAGCGATCAGCTTACGTCAACTCAGATTAGTCAGCTGCAGCCTCCTCTAAGTCATTTTGTTGATGCGATATCCGAAATTCCTGGCTGTGCTACAAACTTTAAGCACGACATATTGCTTACCACCCAGGAAACCCATTCGAAAAACTTTTAACGCAGAGGTCGAAAATCTTTTGAAGCTAAATATCATTGAACCCTCCACGTATAATTACTGCTCCCCCATTGTCATGGTCAAGAAGGCTGATGGTTCGTATAGTATGTGCGTCGAGTTTCGGAAACTGAATTTCATTACAGTGTTCGACGCCGAGCCAATCCCCCTCATCGACCAAAACCTCCACCTATTCGAAGATGCGAAGTACATTACGGAGTTAGACCTATGCAAGGCATATTACCAAATTCCCCCCAAAAACGAAGCAAAGAAATATACTGCATTCCCACTGACAAAAGGCTCACGCAATTCCGCCGGATTCGCTTTGGCTTGGTGACGGCGTATAGTAGTTACAACCTCATGATGCGTCGAATTTTGGACGGGATATTGAACGTAAGCTTTTACTTCGATAATATTTATGTAGCTACCCCGGATTGGGACCAGCACTTGGTTACCCTCCAAGCGCTGCTGAGTCGTTTGCGTGAGTACAGCCTTACAATCGGCCCAGTAAGTGTCACTTTGCCTCTGACACTATAAACTATCTTGGATTCCACGTCGTAAGGAATCAATTGGCACCCCAGGAGGACAAAATCCGTGCCATTGTGGACATGCCACAGCTCACCTCGAAGAAGCAGCTAATGTCGTTCTTAGGCTTGGCTTCTTTCTACCGTCGGTTCGTTCAGAATTTTGCCTTCCTCTCTGCTCCCCTTTGCGACCTGCTAAGAACGGAGTCTTGCGAGCTCCTTGTTTGAACCTCGCTGTCCGTTGACTCTTTTAATCAACTTAAGATAAAACTGGCTTCAGCTCCTATTCTCCGACTACCCAACCCCCAAAGGACTTTCAGAATAAGAACTGACGCTAGTAAGGTAGGAATAGGATGCGTCCTCATACAATATGGTGATAACGACGAGAGTTTTCCTATTGCGTACGCGAATGGAAAGTTGCTTCCCCGAGAGAAAAATTATGCCGTTATAGAAAGTGAATCCCTCGCAATAATTTGGAGCATACACAAACAGCTCTCCTACTTGCGGAACATAAAAAAACAATAGTGGAAGGCTTATGAGATAGAATCTGTTCATACAGGAGTTCCAGTTTAAGATTTTATACATCAAATGTTCCGACTATTCTCCGAGCTAATTAAGTAGCCATTGTCTTGTATTTTATGATTGATTTTTCTTTTGTTTTGATTTGTATGTTCTGCATTTATTTATTTTTTTATTTATTTTTGTAATCCTATTTTCTCTCGAATTAGAATTTATGTACCCCTTTGCTTTGCCCGATTCTTGTAATTTACTTTTGTAATATATATTTCATTTTCTTTTATGTACTCTTGTCTTGATTGTAAATAGCCCTGTATCGATATTACCTTGATGTGTTCGAGCCTCCAATCAAAATTCATTTAACTGATTGTGATCTTTGTAAAAAATAATGTCTTTTGTTTGGTAATCATTATTGTGTTTTTGTTTTGCATAATTATTGAGATGGATACACTAATTTGAATTTGTATTGGAGTTCGATTCATGGTCAAGCACTCTCCCATTGTTTGTTTCCCTTTCTTTTCTCTAAGGTCAAAAAATTTGGGACATGTCAACCCTCATTCGTTGTCTGATGGCACTTCCCTGAAACTCCATCTTGGGAAGGAAAGAGATTTCGGAATAAAGCAATACTTCGCCACGAGGAACGAGTAGCTCCGCTAGGTTGAAGAATGCCAAGTCTGATCGTGGGAGAATTCATCTACTGCCGGAGATAAAGCAGACGCTTGGACCACCAAGAGCGAGGAGAAGTTGCCGTCGTCTTCCCGGGCGATATCAAAATCCCGCTTGGAGTCGCCCTTTCCATGGCTGTCTCTGATATGCCAAACCCTTCCGGCGCCTGAGGCCAAGCGCTTCCGCTTGGGCTACATATAAACCCAGTCTCCAGCCGGGCGAAATTTAGTATAGGCTCGCCACGTAGTACGAAACACTTCAACTTCTCAATTCGACTCTGTGTCGTTCACTGGCGAGTACGAATGCCAGAAGATATCCCCTCTCCCGATGGAGGTTAGCTCCAGTCCATTGGCTATACTTCGGTTTGTCTACGATCTCGTTTCGATGCGAATACTCCCTCAGACGTCATTCTCTTCTCGAGATTAAACTTACGATTGTAATCCCCCCGTCGACTTCCAAGGCCTCAAACCTTAAAGTGAAGCCTACGACATTTGTGGATTTATTTCCAGACATCCAGAACTTTGTACGTGTGTACGTCAGCTAGCCAGCCGCAGCTTGTAGGCTCTCGTGAGTCCTCCGTCCCCCGAATTTCTTAACTCCATAACTGTGATCGTGAGTATACATTTAATTTGTGCGATAAATCTTATTTATATGTATATTGTATTTGTGTCTAAATAGTAAATATATTTTTGTTTTTCACCTTTCTCTACCCAGAACCAGTAGGCGACCCATAAACAAACCTAACGGCCAACTGCACTCTCTTTGTTGTATTAATTTGCACGCACTCGTTTAAGAATCTACATTCTCTTCCTTCTCCTCTGGTGATTAGCCTCCAGCTAAGGTCCCGGATCTTACCTTGCACTCCTCTCCTTATATTAAATAATATATATATATATATATATATATATATATATATATATATATATATATATATGAATGCAATGTCTCACAGGAAAAAAATTAAAAGGTGTTTCCAAGTAATTTCGAACTTTATTAAGTTCCTTATCAAGGATAGTTATCCTTGATAAGGAACTTAATAAAGTTAGAAAGTACTTGGAAACACCTTTTCATTTTTTCCTGCGGGACATTGCATTCATTTGGTACCCTCACGTGATACTTTGTGAGTTTTTGATTTCATATATATATATATATATATATATATATATATATATATATATATATATATATATATATATATATATACACTCTCACCAACCCTGGCTAACCTACAACAACATGAGTTAGCTACATTATGAGTATCGCGTTCATTACTGGCGCCCCCTCTTTCGCCCTCTCATCTACATCCGCCCGGTCTAATACAACACCACTATCACAAAGCACCAAAACACGTTGCACCGGTGTCTAGCCACCACCTTTCAACTCTTCCTCTTCCCTCTTACATTATTTCCGTTCATTTTCTTCTCCAACTGCTTGATCCCTGTTGCTCTCTCAGTCATCCCTCCACTTTACTTTCTATTCTGAATAAACCTAACAGCATTATGTAAAGCACAATTACAAAAGAGATTCGGTTATAGAAGAATTAAGAAGAATAATTTGCGCTCTCTGGGGAGAGAACTCCTGTTCCCTTGAAGCGAGCTAATACCTCAAAGTGGTATTACTTTTCTTTTTTCTGACACGTAATCTTTATCCAAGTTATTAAACTGCCTCGATGTTTCACCTGTTTGTGCTAGCGTACAGTGCGCTCCTGCAGGAGACCCCGTTAAGGTGCAAAAAAGGGTTGTCGGTTATCGACCATCATCCTGAATCCAACGGAGGACTGCTGTTGGGATGTCCTTTTCGTTAGGGTGGTCGAGGAGTGTGCGAAGATAAACGTAAGAAAACTAGAAATAGGAACAAATAAGAAAGATTCCCACTAGAAGGTAAAACACAAATAGTACACACCATTTTTTAAGAGAACAAAAAAAAGGAAAAGGAGGAAAACAACAAACAAAAATGGACAATGGAGATGGAGTGCAAACGAATGGGAGAAGCCACAAAGCCGGAGAGACGTAGTTGAAACCTTGTACACCCTCTTTAAGCTTATAGAAATGCAACGGGATATATAGCTATATGCTACCAGGAATAAGATGCAGGAATAATGGTTTCTCAAGAGGGAATAGAGACTCTTAGAAAGATAAGGCTAAACCAATCATTAATTCCTCCCAAAATTATCGCTAACAGAAGCATAGGAACTCACCAAAATCGAAAGAAGCAATCAGGTAATTAAAGTTCATTAAATAATTAAATTCGGTTAATCAACATACGTTCTTATGGTGGTGTGCACGAATACTGAAATGGAGAGTAAGATTGCCACAAACGTACTGATGGCATTTAATAAGAAAATACAAGCAGAAAATATTGAAAAAGAGAAATACACAAATTTACAAATGTTCTATAACTGCTACGCACTTGAGGACCATACGATCAGGAACTGCCACAACAGTAGGAATGAATTATCCGAAAAGGAAAGAAATTATTGAAAGAAAAGAAAAAGAAAAAAATATTGCACACAAAGCAAAGTGTCGAAATTGCTACCTATGCAGGAGTAACAAAACGACAATTAATGAAATGAAGGTGAAAACAAACATTACCATCCCTCAACGAGTGGAGTCGAGCAAATTTTGATGAAACATAAATCAATTATTAGTTAACAATGGTTTAAATAAATGTGGTCCACCGATAACCCTAAATCTTCAGACATCCTCAGGATGGATATATTAAAAAATATAGAGCACAACCCGCCAAAAGAGCTCGAGAAAAAAAGAAGAAACCACAGAAAAAAACAAATTAACATAAAAATCAGTCATCCTAAAGCGAAACAGAGAAAGAACAACCTAAAATATATCTAAACAAAAAAAAGGATTGTTGTGTGAAGCGAAAGATCTCAATATGAAGATCAACGCAAGCGATACCATGCCATTACCAAGAAAAATGAAGCAAAAAAGATGAGGTCAAGGTACCCATTGAAGAGAAGTGTAATTGGGCATACAAAGGAAACCAAGATGAAAACAAGTATAAAAATTTTAATGGAGGGTAGAAATATTGATCTTCTCTAAACTAGGTCAACCTCCAAGTCTCCTAAATAGCTACAAACCTATATCGCTATTAGATTTTACCGGCAAATTATTTGAGAAAATACTAACTAGAAGATTAGTGGAATACATGGAAGAGAATAATTTCTATAACAATTTCCAGTTTGGATTCCTGAGGAACAGCGATACCACCATGGCGTTTGGTATAATAACTAAAAAAATAGCACAAGCGAACGCGGACAAAAATTACATCGATTTAGTGCTACGCGACGAAGAGAAACCCTTTGATAAATTATTGATCAGAGGATTACAGTATAAGACTACATCACAGAAAAAAAGAGCAACAATCCTGATCAACTAGTACGAGCGATCAGAATTTGAGATGGAAGCCAGAGTACGGGGGAGGGCTCTAAATCCCACATTGTATTCAGTATATACACCGAACATGCCTTTACCAGTGAGACCAGTGACACTGAACATAATGTTCGAGGATGATATCAGTCAATGAATAAATTCTTTCAGTAGAAATCAACGAAGACAAGCAAGATTAACGGTACTGGAAATGGGCAACATAAACAGATTCGAGAGAAATTGGAAGATACGAACCAAGATCCCCAAATTCACCGTAATTCTAATCGCAAGAAAAAGTAGCCTATATTATAGACCTGAAGGTAAAATTTTAGGTTTAAAAATAAAATAGAAAGAGTCTAAAAGTCATCAAAAGGAGAGGATAAGAATTTTTATATTTACTCCGAGGAATCTCTATGAAAAACAAGAGAAAACCATATATGGCGTTGGTGAGGGCAACACTAACGTATCCTCCAATACAATTTCATATGATGTCCAAAATAAGAACAAAAGAAATGCAAAAGGTACAAAATAAAGCCATAATATTAACAACTAACACCAGAAAAAGTGAAATGAAAAGAAAACGAGTTAACCACATGAAGAGGCCCAATTTCAACGAATCAATAAGGTCCTCCGGAAAGGGTAGATGATATATAAGAGAAAATAAACAACCCTCCACAAGTATTCGAACAACAGACACAACTTCAATTTCAAAGCGGTGGACATAAGCTGATGAGATAAGAGGAACATGTATTTAAGTGATGAACTCAGAAAGAACAAGAAAGTAGACGAAATAAAAACATACTAAATTGCCGATAAATACCGAAAACGTCAAAACTAACCGAACAGGACAAAATACCACGATTTTGAGAAATGGAATCATATCCAAATAAAAGAACCGAAAATGAAACCCGATGAGACAAAAAAAAATCAGGTAATAAATAACACAAAGTTGAAAGGCCTGAATGCCACTACACATTAAAGAATAAAAAAAGCACGAATGGTAGATAGATTCAAGATAGATGCGGATCCCCAAATAATCAGTGGTGCCTCATTTCGTTTGGGCATGGGATTTATTCCTTTTTCACCTACGAGTACCCGGCAGGGGGTGTACCCAATGTGGCATGTTGCACTTGATACTCGGAGGAGCCACACATCCTCCTTGCCTGAGAGCAAATTTGGGACGCTCCGTCAATGGGTTGACTTGAACTCTCTGCTGGGGCCTGGGAATGTTTTTGGTGCGCTTCCCCCCTTGCTCCCTCTGAGCGCTACTTTATCTCTAGTTATTTATTTATTATTATTATTAGTGTTATTATTGTTGATTATTATGTATTATTATTGTAGTTATTACTATTTAGTATTATAATAATAAATAGTAATTAATAAAAATAATAATAATATTTATAGTAATAATAATGATAATAATAATAATAATAAAAAACCCACTCGCCAGGGTGTTTTGATGGACTGCATGCTATCCTAGGATAACCAGGCACCATGGTTATGATAATAGATTATTCCCACCCTACTTGTTAGTGGACCCACCTAACTCTACTTCTCTTTATTACATACCTACCTACCCCCTTCAAAACTTGCTATTCTATCCACAGAGTTTCTGACTTCCCGGCGGACTTTAGTCCTTTTCTGGTTCGGTAGTCTAGTGGTAGTGTATACCGTGAGGTCACTATCTGCTGCGAGAGGCTAAAATTTTGCTGTCTAATGCAAATATAAGGCATACGGTGTGTTGGGCCGTCGATTCGGCTCACCTTCTTCCAGTACAAACACATATACGGTGGCATGTTGGCGCCATTCTTTTTGGTTACAGCTGGAGTAGAATTTTGCCTGAATGGTGGGCTGGGTTGTCAAAACACATCTTATTTGCAACCGTGGACCAAGTATGCGTAAATGATCATATTCTGGTATTTTGTGATCCTGTGGAGACTTTTGTCTTACCATCTCAAGGTATTGAGGAGTCAAGATATCTATTTTCCACTTTAATCATGGCGACTAGTGTAGGAAATAGTGGTCGAGCGCTGATGCATGGAGAGCCGCTTCAAAGCGCATCACGCGCTTCCTAGGGAGTCGAGGAAGATGAAATAACACAAGAAACTCTTCGACCGGTGGACGGGCTCCTTTTTTACTATTTTCATTGGTTAAAGGGGCTTCTCCTTTGCCATCTTTGGAGCTGCCCTCGGGGAGCTGCACCTCTAAAAGAGAAGCACTTAACCTCTTGTGCTTTTTCATGAGCCCCTCCAACCCCCCTCCGATGTTTTTTCCCAGCTGAGTGTGAGACGGTCCTCAAACAGAAAAGTTATTCCTACATGCGCTATAGGCGCCACCCGAACGAGTTCACTGTGGGTATGTTTTGAAGCACGCCCGCCACTCTTCCTAGTAACTATACGTGTTTTAATTTACCAGGAAGACCCCTCTTGCAGAGGTGTGGAAGAGAGTCAAAAGGTTCAGGGCAAGTTCTAGCCACCCCTTTCCCGTTATCCAAGAGAATTAGACCGCAATCTCGAACTTCGCGACCGCTTACTCCAAATTCTGTAGCCGAGATGCCGTTCCGCCAGCATTCAATCCACGTTCTGATGTCACTGAAGGCTGTTGACTGGACTTTATATGCAGAGGCGGTAAACCCTTCAACGATATGGTTACATTGAGTGAGTTGCGTTCCGCTCTCGCTTCGTGCGCTGTCACCGCCCCTGGTCCAGACGATGTCCTATACGCCATGCTTTGCTACTTAGGTGAGCGTGGCATGGAATTTCTTTTATATTTGTTCAACAGGATATAGGTAGAGGGTTTCCTCCCAGACTCCTGGCGAATCGCCACTATGCTCGCTTTACAAAACCAGGGAGAGATCACTCTAACCAGGTCAGTTTCCCCCAATCTCTCTAAGTTCCTGCGTGTGCAAGTTGTTAGGAAAATTGGTAAATGTTAGATTAGCCTTTTTACTGTACAGCAGAGGCCACCTGTCCTATGGACACTGCTGATTCCAAAAGTCCCACTCCATATCGGATACTCCGATACGACTAGAAAATGCCTTCTTCCATGCCTTCTTCAGTAAACAGGACTACGCCACGGTGTTTTTCGATCTGGAGAAGGCCCGTGCTAACAAATGGCGATACGGTATCATGGAGACTCTCTACAGGATGAGGATGATTGGACGCCTCCCAATCTTTATATCTGAGTTTCTAGGGGGTTGTTGATTCACAGTAAGGGTTGGGGGAGCCGGTCCCACTGAATAACGCAGCAGGAGGGTGCCCCGCAATGAAGTGTCCTCAGTGTCACATTCTTTGCTGTGAACATCAACGGTATCACATCGGTGCCGCAAGAATTTGTTCTGGTAACACTCGACGTGTACGACGTTTCAATCTTTTTAGTACAACCCAGATACTAACTCTGTAACATCGAATTTAACAAGCATTGAAACACACATCGCGCTATGCTAAGGCCCACAGGTTTCGGTTTTCTTTGGCCAATACTAAAGTGGTGCATTTCTGCTGCCATCGACGGCTCCACCCCGACAAGGACTTGTTCTTAAACGGGGTTCGTCTGGAAGTGGTGGATTCGAACCGTTTGCTTGGACTTGTTTTTGACTGACGGCTCACCCAGGAGGCTCATATTTGCAGTCTTAGGGTCTCTTGTAGCCGCGCTATGGATATTCTTCGTTCTGTGACTTTCAGCAATTGCAGTGTTGATAGGGCTACATCCTTGCTTTTCTACTGATTATTTGTTCATTCGAAGGTTGAGAAAGGATTCAAGTTTTATGCCTCCACAGCTGATTGGATATAGCATACGATGGACTCGAACCAGCCCCTGCTGTCTTCGCTTGCCTGCCGGTGCCTTCCGCACGTTTGCCTTTGTGAGCCTACATTTCGATGTTGGGGAGATGCCCCACGCTCTGCGCCGTACACAGTGCTTTATGCGCTTGGACTCGAGAGCTCGGGACCTCACTTACTCGCCAACGGCTCTCACTGCATCAGCAACCGATCTCGACGGTTCTTATGACCCCGAGAGTCGCAAGTCATAAACTAAACGCTTTGGATTTTGGGCTAAGAAACTCTTGCGATATCTCTGTGTAATTCTCGGGGGCTGGTTGCGCTTCTGGTTCTACACAGAAGGGCACCCTGGACGATATGACTGTTGAATATTTGTCGCGACACCTCTGCTCATAAAGCTCCCACAGCGCCGGGAATATTGCGTTCGGCCTTTTTGTAGCATACCTCGTGTCACGCTGGCTTCGTGCCAGTGTACACGCATGATCCAAGTATCTCCTCTGCTTAAAGGCAGCGAGGCTCTAACGGGCGCTGCGTCTGGCTTCACGGCTGAGCTGGTTGCAATACACCGTTCTGTATACGAGATTACGCGTCATTCCCGGTTCCGAGAATGGATTGTGTTATTTAGCGACTAACAATGCGCTCTGAGTGCTATAGAGGCATTGGTTCGCCGTATATGTGACGTCGCGGTTGCCAGATGTCGAGATTATTTCCTGCTGGCTTCCTTGACAGGTGTGAGTTGCTTGGAATGAGTGCACCGATGATGGCGCCAAAGAGTCTGCGAGTACTGCATGACCACACCAGTGTTTCGCCTTTCCTCACAAAGACTATATGGCAGAAATCGAGGCAGCTCTCTGGGCTGCCTGGTAAAGAAGATGGAAGACGGCATAGTGGAACTTAAAGTTGGGTGCCATTGCGTCACGACTGTTACCATGGACCTAACTACCAATACCGCCACGGCTTCAGGTCACTTTCTGTCGTCTTCGAATTGGGACACAATCGCGGGACGCATCTCAAATTGATGGCGTGCTCCCCTGCAGCTTACTGCGGTGAATGTGTTCTCCTCCGGATTGTTCGTCCCATTCTTGTTGAATAGTCCATTACCTGGACGAGCGAGTTCGCCACTGCGTTTCCTTTTTACTTGGGACGGGTTCATGTACACAGACTTGCGGACTCTCTCACTTTTTGAGTAGGATGACCTCCTCCATTTTTTTTTACTCTTTTTGTTGTTGGGAGCATGTTCTTGCGCCGGTGGGAGTCGGGCCTCCCCGGACGCAACAGTGTGCTTTCTTCTTTGTGCTTTGTTTGTTGTTTGTTTTGTATGTCTTGGTTTTCTTTTTTGTTTTAGTATTTCTGAATCATTTTTATTTTAATGTAGCCTATTATTAGGGTTGTCATTAAATATCGCTCTATTGTTGACGATTGGTTTTAAAATGTATGTATTCACCCCCTCCCTTTTCTTTCTTCTCTCTCCCATATTTATTTTCCTTTTCTATCCTTTTTCTCGCCTGAAAGATGTTTGGTGACATCTATAAGTGTGTGTCCCAACCCAGCCACAATCAATGCAAGAAAATTTTCAACTATAGAATATCCACCCACACCTTTTCACTTCCTCTAGTTTCACTATTTTTGCAAATCTCTCATATAATTCTAGGTGATACAGCCTCGTTGCTATTGCAGCTCAAATTCGAGGAAAAAATATTTATTACACTGTAAATGGTCCTATCATGTTTCACCGTTAGGATAGATTACTTCGGCGGTCCCCATTTTGAAAGGTAAAAGATTTACCTACACATATTTACGTACACCTTACCAGCGCCGTTCACTTGGTATTAGGTTCCGATGGTGGACTCGAAACTTTCTGAACCTCTGTGGGGTGATACCCAATCCAGCGTTGCTTGGTTACGTCATTGCTCCTCATATGAACTTTGGTAGTTCTAAAGTTCCACTCCTGACACTTCACAACTTTGGGGTCAACTTTGTTAGTATAGTTTCGATCAAAGATTATGTTATTCATATCCTCAAGTCTTCTTCCTTGTTTCTTAAAAATCTTCGCCTTATTTGCTAACACTTTGATCATATAAGTTTTGAAATTTCTATCCAGGTTTTCATTACTTCTCGTAGTCACAAATGCAACTCTCTTCTTGCTGGATCTCCTGCTTCTACCTTCCTCTCCGACCTCATCATCTTTCCCAAGTAAGGATCAGGGGCATTTTGCGACGGAGACTTTCTTTCGATCAACGCTGTTTCTCCAAGAACTGCACTGGCTTCGCCTTCCTGTTTGGGATTGTATTTAAGGTTCCTGTTACTTACAATATTAAATAACGAACCACAATACCTGTTGTCATTAAACTTCTCCTGAACACACAAGCTTACATTACAGATCTGTGGAGCTTTTTTTTCATGTACCTCGTCGCTTGTGTTGCATGGACGACCGTGACTGATCAATCTGCGATCCTAAGTCCTGGAATGAACTGCTGGTCATTACGCGCTATTCTTTCTCTCTTGGTGCCTCTTCGTATTAGATAGTCTTCGTATTAGCTAGCCTTTGTATCAAACTTCAGGGTACTAATTTTTAAACTCAATTTTTATCAATTTTTTATTCAATTATTCCAACCTTTCTTTGGTATGGTTACAACTCTAAATACGATCGATCTCCAACCAGAAGAATAGGTGTCAACGACCTGAAATTCTTATTAGTAGGAGTACTCACAAATTCAATGGTAGAAAAAAATTTTCAAAGTATTTTATTTTTAGACAAAAAAGGACAGTTCTTTGTTTATAAACCAGAGAAAATTAAACTTGTTTTATTACTGAATAAAAATAATTACATTGAGACAATGTCAGTGGTTATATCTGAGAGGTTGGAATTTCAACTTAATGAAGAAAATGTATTTACGATTATTATTAGGTTTGAAGACTAAATCAAAAACTTTCTTAGGTCCCTTAAAGATAAAAATATTTTGTTAGATGTTTATAATTCTCAGTATGTTACTGGTTTGATCCCGAGTATCTTCATTAGCCTTCCCCAATCCATAAATTTAATATTCTGAATTATTCTTCCCACTCAACCGAGAGATCATATTATAAAGTTTCCTTTGAATTCACTGACTTTTTAGGCTCCTTGAGAAATCTAACATACTTCAGGCCGTCATGTCATTTGATATTAATTACAAATAAACACTTAGTTAAACCAGTTTTTAAATAATAAAAGAGTTTTTAAATAATCAAGTCAGCTGGGATCTAAATCAAACAACTTTCAGCAAACTTCTTAAAATATTGAATGTATTTTTTTCAGCAATTTAATGGCAGCTAAACAGCCAGTAACTTGCTATATTTTTAAAGCAATCTGTATGCTTTTGATTTTAAGACAGTATCTTATTATAGAAATTAAAGTAACAAGCTGTATAAATATATACTAACATACGCACTGTTATAATTTAAATACAGTATGTTACTGAAAGTATTACAGTAATACACTATTAAAATAGAGTAACATAGATGTTACTATTTTTATATACAGTGTTACTATAATTTCTGCAGTGACATACAGTATTAAAATATATAAAAAAAAAATTCTTTAAAATTCAGGAACTGACTGTTAAGTGGCCAGTAAATTAGGCTCCAAGATGGTTTTACAGTAGGTTCAGGATTTATATTTTCAATTTTACCGTGGGACATGTTAAGGGTGGCTGCATGAGTGTTGCAGGGGACTCAAAACCACACACTCCTCCTCCTCCACCCCCTCCCTTTAGGCCCTATTAAGCACAAGGCCACCTACCATTTTTGTCACACCAGATTGGTTCTTCGTAACGACGGTGTGCAATGCGCTGTACATTTAGTCGAGTTAGGGATTATCCTTGGTCAGAAGTTCCCTAGCACTCACCCTCCCAACCTACTCCATACACAATATTTTCTACTGCTTTCCGAGTCAGCAATTGCTCTCTCAAACATCCATTCACATAATCAACCCACCTTTTACTCTCTAATCCGATTATCTTTTACCTTAACACATACCTTAATTTCAACCAAAATACTCTTTACACCCACCAGTAGTTCAGTCCTCCATAAATTCTTAACAGCTGCTTCAATTCTTCTCTTTCAACACGATGTTAAGCGCTATCCAAATCCATGAGCCTAACATACAATCTACATCAATTATCTCTTGTGTTATCAGATAGCTGACACACAGCCAAATCTTAATTCATAAACACCCATACCAAAATCTTTAAACTTCATACCGGGTCTTTTCCATAGTTTGCATGCCTCAAACTGGGTCATTTTAAATTATTTATTATAGATTTTGTTACTTGTATATAAAAAAACCCAGTTCTTTGATAACCCCAAACTTCAGGCTTAAGGTTTAGTGGCGATAAAAAAAATGATTACTGATCACTAATATCACAAGCATTGAAAATTAGCAAATCAAGGCACACTCAAATTTAACTGATCAGTTCGTTTTCATCATCCGCATTTTTTCACTTGAATTAACTTTCTTCAAGAAATCTATTTTTTTATGAGAATTTAGCGGCTCAGGTGAATAATGAGTTTACATTGATTTTAAGTTCTTTTAATGTTGCTACATTCATGAGTTCTATTTATTGACACTAAAAGCGCTTTATTTATCATTGAAAATACTCTTTAAATTAAAATATTAATTAAGGAGCTCTTGCTAATCTAGCGGATCAATTCAGCGACAGCAGACACAAATTTCAGTGCACGTGAAGCTCTGGGCACCGATTGGTGGAGGCGCTGCGCTTACCTACGTTGGGTATGTACATCGTGAACAGGTGATAACACACATAGCTCATCACAACACCGCTATCTTTCCTCTCCTCTTCACAACACAACAAACGCCCTTCTTCTCTGTTCCAAGGAATCCAGCAGATTGATACTTGCATCCAGATACCTCTGACATGGAACGGGTCCCGCTTGCGCCGTGGCGACGTAGGTTCCTACCTGATCACTGGTTGGTATCAAAAACATAAATACTTCCGGACATTTTCTGTTATACGAGGACCGGCCTCTGGTTTCATTATCTGGTCGAGGTTCCACCCTGGTCAAGAAAAGGATGTTGATACGTACTACTCTATCAATTGGGGCAGAGTTCTTGGTAAGCAAATTATGTACTCCATAACCTTCTTGAGATTATTTACAGGAATACTTTGAAATGATTGGAAAGTTGCGGCCATGTTTATTCACAACCCATTTCCTTTGCTTTTCATTTCTGAAGATCAGCAAGCACAACTTGATCAATCAGCTTTGATTACAGCTTTTATAACATTTCATTATATTTTTAGTTGCTGATTTTATATCACTCCACAGGAAAAGACTATCAAAACAAAGTACTTCAACCACGAAAGCTGTATTTCTACAGCTTAATTTTGACAGATTGTAATCAGAAAAAAATGGCAAATCCCTTCTCAATCACTTCTATCTAACATTCTCTCCCTTTTACTAACACAGTCATCGGGCATTGGGCATGGCTGGAGAACGGTCCTATTCTAATCTAAGTAAAAGACTGGATCACTTAGACCAATCCATCAGCCTCCCCACCCCCTCGAGTTTTCCGTCTTTCTTCACTTTGAAGGCTGTTAGATCCGTCTATTGGATACACTTGCTTAGCTTGGGGAAGAAGCGTCCACTAGTCGTGTCTGATGCAGTGTCAAGCAGTCCAACCATTGTTATAGTAATCGCATATTCTGGTTGCGTTAATTGCATTTTTTACTGTCAGTTATCTACTCTTTGTTTCACGTTACTTTTAAAATGAGTTTGTTGGACAAACCTAGAATTAAATTACGCAATTAAAGCAATAACAAAAATTTGAGGAATCAGTAATATGGAACCATATTACCACTCAATGCTTTGCAAGTAGGAACGTTAGTAAATAAAGAATTAACATTTTAGTTGCCTGGTGGCACAAACTCTACCTACCTATATAAATATGTATATGCTTATAAATATTATATATTATGATACAATATATAGATACTTAGCTACATAAAATTTTTCACTGTAATTCTAAACAAAGGAGATTCAAATTCAAGACATTTAGGGACCTGACCGGACATACCCCACAAACTGGCTGAGTCCCGGGCAAATCACGGAGTATGGTAAGCCTACCTTCACTCCCGATGCTGCTCGGAGTGACTATGGCATATTCCGCTCAATGGCACACTTCCTCAGCGAAGGAAGCTTGTTTACACTTTTATGATTGAAAGCCAGCTGAATGGTATCTGGGACTGATTCGGATGTTGGCTGATCGCTGGGAAAAGATCGTAGAGAATGATGGACTTTATTGGCTCGATAAAATTTTGTTGCTTTCTTTCCGCTTTCTAAGTGAGTCAGGACTTTCTGGCCAACCATATAAATAAGAAACGCATATAGTTATTATATAATAATTCAATTGTTTAAATTTATATTGTGTTATTATTCAACCATTTTGTCTCAACTACCTTAATAAATATTTAAATTAGGAATATTTTCCCCATATTACTTCCTAGAAGTCTGGGGATTTTAGGCATCTTCTAGTTGGTAAATAGGGTAAAAAATGCGAAAATGACTGGCTTAGATGACGAACGCGTGGGGAGATAGGTTAGTTTTATCCTGCATTATATTTACAGTACCTTGTTGATGGTAACCCTGTTAAATACAGGATCAATTATTTTAGTTCTCGGTTTTATAAATGGACTGCAGAGTTACTCCCCAGGCAGAAAATCGGAAGGCTTCGCTGTACCGATCCTCTGCAGACAAAAAGCGTTACTACTAGGAAGAGATCTTCCTCATGTCTTGGAAACATTCATACGTTAGAATAGTCGTTAGGGCAAATAACCTCAGAGATGCGTTTACACGATTCAGGATTATAAGTAATCCAGGATATTAATTTTACCTAAATGGGTAAATTCTGGCCTAACACTTTTCCATTATGAGGTTGGACTGCAATTTTTCGCTGCAAAGTATTGCCGACGTGTAAAAGAGCGGGTATGTGAGCTCATCAGAGTTCCCACCTGAAAACCCCTTAGTGGTGTCACTGTTGTAATCAGATCCTAAAGAGTTTGATATATCACCAAATTCTCCCTGTCGCCCTTTTCACCTATTTTTATTGTAACAAGTTTAGCGCCCAGAAAGCGTGCGACACCCGTGGCCAGAAATCAAGGAAGAGAAGCAAGTGAAGAGAATCGAAGGGGAGAAGCATCCATGTGAAATAAAGAGGTTGTAGAATTGTGATTGAATGAAGAAATAAATCGCGAGATCAAACATTCGCTAGAATAGTACACATTTTAAGGTTTAAGGGGAAATAGGCAGAGAGTGCACGAACGTCCATGCAGCGAAGGCGATAACGATGGAGTTGAAGAAAAGATGGTGAGAAGGGATGTTTAAGGTTGTTAGAGACGAGACAATGAAAGGTAGAGTTATCCATAAATGGAAGGAATGAGAAAACAATAGATAGAATGATAAAATAATTCGAGAAGAAAGGCATGAATAAGTGGCGAATGAAGGACCGGGGATAGGACATAGAGCGGAAAACACCGCCTCAGAATACTGCTTACAAGATAAGGAAAGCCATTTTCAAACAAACTATTCAAAATCTTCTGGAATGAAAGGGTCAAACAGAATAAGCTTTGATCAACAAGGTCGGGTATATTTCTAAGATTTTCTTGTTCGCTTCAATTAGAAATAATGTAATGAAAATCGTTGCAAATCTTATTTGTTTGCACATTATTATGTGAGCAAATTTATTAATTATTTGCCCAACTTGCATTCCTTAAGTTACAAAATAATTCTGGTCCCCATTGTAATTGTTTTCAAGAAAATTAAAAGGTATGAGGGAAAGAACTTTCTTTTCCAGTATAAAGATTAATTTGATTTGCATACAAACTACCAATAATTCGATGATAAGAAGATATACATGAGCTTATAAGTGTATTAATTCATCTCATCGCCGAAAAAATTTCCAGAAGATTTAATAAAAGAATATTGATCTATTTAACTATGTAAATTTGAAAGGATATAGTCTTTGGGTCTTCTTGCTAAAAGACCTTTGCCGTGTCTCTTCACATGTAAACAAAGAACCTTTTTTCTCTGAAGAAGTGAGCGGCGTTTGGACACAACAGCCATGAGCTGAGACACTTGAGCACGACTGATGCCCTCTTGGGGAAAATGTACCACGATCAGCGGAATCATCCTGGAATGGAAAAGACGAAGCCATCTAGTTTACTCAAACATATAACAATGCATGATAACCTTAACTGGAAAAAATCCAACAAATTGCTAGCAAAAATAATTGCTCATTGGAATCATCCATCTCTTCGAAATAATCAATATAAAGTTACTTATTACACAAAAGAGGGTAGGCTTACTAACCTGGCCTGTTGATTTTCAGGATTGATGTAAAGTTCAGGATAGTGGCCAACAGTTCCAACAGATTTGTATACAAACTGACCTAGTTTGAAGAAGGTAATTTGGAAATAATCAACGTCATTAACGATTTAGGAGCGCAATGCAGGAAGCTTAAGTTCTTTTTATAAAGAATAGGTATGAAAGAACGAATTGAGGCAGAAAACAAGCTAAGAAAGTCTTTCAACTTTTGGTGCCTGTATAGATAGGAAAATATTTTTATTTCTAACTTATGGTATAAGCATGGATTTGTGCAGAGAAAATGCCTTGATCGATTTTTTATTAGCTGCTTATGGATTAATGAACATAGGAGCCAAGCAAGGATTTCATTTCTCATCACAAGTTGATATTTTAAAAATCTGGACATCCAAGAAAGTGAAGGTAATTAATATGTTTGATTTAATCGAGATATTTCTGTATAAGAAATCTCATGCTCAGGGATATTTCTAAGAAGCAAATAATTAGTAAACTAGGCATGGGAGATAAAATAATGAAAATATTTCTAGCACTAAAATCAAAGAAAATAAAGTCAAATAATTGCTAAGATATAACGTTAAATTTTATGGCTGTCTGATTATTATTAAGTGAATTTTTTAGCTTTTCCTTTGATTCCCTTCCGAAACCAACAAGGGCATTAATTGCTCAGAGTAAATTTGTAAGATGATAAATGTATACTCATTACTCTAGATGATTGCAATGGAGGAAATTGTATCTTGTGTTTTATTAACATATACAGTATATAATTAATTAAATGATATTAATTGAATAAGTGAAAACATAGCAACATATAAAGGATGGAATTATTCATTTCAGCGAAAATTATTAATAAGAATTAATATTCTAATATTGCACTGAATATATCGCTTTATTTTAGACAATGGGAAAGCACTGCAATTAGGAATTGATAACTATGTTTTTCACCCTATGTTAAAATAAGTGATAATGCGAGAGTGAATTAAATGTTGTTTGAGTTAGGTGAAGTTATAAGAGAAACGTGTGCGGCAGACTTGCTATGAAATTGTAGGAGCAGGGTTCGAGTAGTTTTGCTCGTCAATGAGAAGAGAGGTGTGGGGTTAGTGATGACCGTTACCATGGATTCCATGAGAAAGTGTATGCTTCTCGTGTGACATATGTTGTTCCTCTTTGTTTTATCAGCGTGTGGAGAATGTTTTATCCTGCTCTAGGATGAAACACACCTCTCGACAAGCTAGCTTTATTCTCTCCAAATTTGGGACGTCTTATCTTTTCATTGATCAGAGAGGAATTGCATTATCAAAGCAAATTACGTTCACCGGAACAGGAAGGACGATGTGGACGCCGCTCTTATCTGGAGCAACACAGAGGTGGTGTGCCTCTCTCTCTCTCTCTCTTTCTCTCTCTTTTTTTTTCTCTCTCTCTCTCTCTCTTTCTTTCTCTCTCACTCACTCAATCATTGGCAGCCTGAAGTCTCCCTTGTCACTCGATAATGCTGTTTGCTTAAAAGAAAGCCGAGAGTCGGCTTTATCTCCTCGAGAATATTTAAATCGCTCAAAAGTGACAATGTAAAGATCTTTGATATTGTTACATTCATTAGTCGTCACACATGTCTGAGTATGATCTTAGATCAGTGAAAGGTCACCTTAGAGCGAAGAAACACCTCTCCTTGAAAACACTTAAAGCAGTAAAAAACGATCATGTATCGAGCATTTTGCTGAAGCGACATATGTGTCATCAATGCATGTGATGCAACAGTAAAATATATACACTGCAGGATATTAACTTTATAGAAAGGCGATAGTTGAGATGGAACAATAACACTATTTTGAATGGGTTGGCCAAAGTAATTAAAGTATTTACCTTTGGAAAATTAGTATTTTAAAAAAATGATGTTCTTATTTTGTCAGTAAGCATTTGTAGGCAAAATAAGGTAGACTTATAAATAACACCTTTAGCCACATTATATCTTGGATTGGATATATTGTATTTTTTACTAAAAAATATAGTTAAACCTTTAAAAGCTAACTAGGAGAGGGGGTAGACTTTTTAATAAAACATTATTTAAAGTGAATAAATTCTAATATAGATATATCGTAATTCGAACATAAATTAAAAAGTCAGTTCAATAACGTGAATTGTAGGTAAAAAATTAAAAGAGCTTAGAGACACCACAGAAGGTTGGCTTGCGTTAAATATATGTGATAAATTTATAAATTAATCTTTTAACATTCACGTTAAAAAAGGAAACATAATTAATTATCTTTTTCATGGTCTATCTTGAGTTTTATATTTGAATAACATTAAATTACTGTAGTTTAATAATTTAATATTCTTGCACCGAAATGTAAAGAATTGTCGTTGACATATATCTACAGTAAAATGCATGCTTAAAATCAATGTTACTCGTATATTCCTCAACCTACAAAATGACACTTTAGTAAACTAGTAAAAGTTGGTCCCAGAGGAAGAAACATACCAACACCATCAGTCTGCGTACACAAACAATTATCAAATCTAAAAAAAAGCATTGAAAAACAACCCAAGCCAAGAAGGTTTGGAAAATATAATTAGTAAAACCAAAATCGAAACCGAGTTCCGAAAATGCACACTTAACGAAATGTTAATCATTTTTTTAATAGGAATGTTGGAGAAGAGACTTAGTTTCTAAACTGACCATTTAAAGGCTCAGTGGATTATTGAAGTAAATTGATTTCTCCACGAAATAATGAAAATTTTTTCGCAGTATTCTGATTGACTCAAATGGAGACAGGATTAGAACTCAATACTTTTCTAATGAATATGAAGACAATGTTTGACAGTGAGAGAGAAAAAAATAATAGAAAGAATGAGAGAAGTGGGAGAAAAGGTGTGAGGGAGAATGGAAAGGAGTGGGGGAGAATGTTAGAGGGAATAAGAGAAAGGGAGATCGAGTGATAAAGAGTGAGAGAGACGGAGATAGAGGGAGAGTTAAAGAGTAACGGTGGGAAAGAGCGAGAGAGAAGGATAGGAGGAGAGTGAGTAAAAGTGAAAGATTGTGAGTTAGAGAGATAGTGACAGTGAGTGAAAGATAAAGAAGATAATGTCTATGATAGAGATGAAGTCTGTGATTGTGTGAGAGAGATTGAAAGAGAGAAAATGATAGAAAGTGGTAGTGATAACTTGATTGAGAGAGTGAGAGGGGAGTTGTTCGAAAGAACGTGTTTGAGTTTAAGAGAAATTGTGATAGTGAGAGTGACAGCTTGAGAAATATGGTGGGAAAGTCAAGAGTGGGAGTGAGAGAAAAGTTTTTGAAAGAGTGTATGAGTTTAAGAGAAAGTGTGTGAGACAGAAATATAGATGGTTAGATAAAATTATAGTGTTAGAGTTGAGGGAGTGAGAAAAAACTCATAGAGTTACAAGGAGTTACAAGGAGTTACAAGGAAAGATAGTACCTCAGAAGACTAAGTTAGTCCATACCGAGGAGGTACTCATTTAATATTGATATTCAATCTACTCGTCATAGAAATAGTATAGTAAAGTTCAAGGCTCTCCCCTCCCACCTCTCCCGCCCGATCTTTCGGGCAATGAAAGATGAAAAGATACCCGCTGTGCTAGAAAAAAAGTACACAAACAGGAATTTCGACAGGAAAGCAGAAATGCATTTCTACATTATTATTTTTCTTTTAATATTCTTAATCTAATTATTTTTAGTGTAATCTTATGTTTTTAGTATGTAAGCGTATTTATGATTTTATCTAACCTCCTTTTAAACGCCTCGACACTAGGGCTCGAAACGACCTCTTCCTTTAACTGATTCCAAATATTTACTATTTTATACGAAAAGAAATTACCGCATACATTCAATTTGTATTTTGGAGGGATTAGCTTCATACTGTTATTCCTTGTTACATTTCTGTTGAACTCGAACCAGATTGAGTAATCCACATTATCAATTCTATTTAGTATTTTATATACTTGAATCAACTGGCCTCGTACACGTCTAGTTTCCAACTTGTAAAGGTTTAGCTTGTCTATTCGTGTTTCATAACTATAATTTCTTAATGAAGGTATCATTTTAGTAGCTGTGGCCTGAACTCTTTCTAATCTTTCAATGTCTTTTCTGAAGGAGGGTGACCAAGCCTGCGCACAGTATTCCAAATGGGGTCTCACTAGGGCGTTATACAGATTGATTACAGTTGTATCGCTTTTATAAGTGATTTGTCTCTTTATATAACCTAGTATCTTCCGCGCTTTCTTTTCAACATTGACGCACTGTCGAGTGAACTTGAGATCGTTTGTGACATAGATACCGAGATCTTTTTCGATTTCTGATTCTGTTATTGTTTCGCTCTCGAGTTTGTAATCTGCCTTAGGATTTTTGTGACCAATGTGCATTACTTTACATTTCTCCAGGTTAAGGGGAAGTTTCCACTTCCTAGACCATTCACTTATGTGATCAATGTCACTCTGAAAATCTAGTCTATCTTGCTCGGTGACTATGCTTTTACCCAGTTTACAATCGTCGGCGAATTTTGAGATTTTAGAAATTATTCCAACGTCTATGTCATTCACATATATAATGAAGAGCAAGGGTCCCAAGACCGATCCCTGGGGAACTCCACTAGTTACAGCTTTCCAATTGGACTCTTCTCCATTAATCACTACTCTTTGTTTACGATCGCTAAGCCAATCTTCAATCCAATTTGCTAATTTTCCACGTATTCCTAAGGCTCTGACTTTACACATTAGTTCCTTGTGTGGGACTTTATCGAAGGCCTTTTTAAAATCTAGATACAAAATGTCTACAGATCTATCACTTTCATGAATTTTATTAATGTAATGTAAAAACTCTAATAAATTGGTAAGACAGGACCTATGCTTCCTAAATCCATGCTGCGTGTTGAATAGCAGTTCGTTTGTTTCTAGATGGCTCACTATTTTATCTGCAATAATACGCTCTAGCATCTTGCCTACCACCGATGTCAGGCTTATTGGTCGATAATTACTTGGTA
Organism: Ceratothoa steindachneri; assembly: GCA_963969495.1. Lineage (NCBI taxonomy): Eukaryota > Metazoa > Arthropoda > Malacostraca > Isopoda > Cymothoidae > Ceratothoa > Ceratothoa steindachneri. Next base: position 64,560,585 of record OZ018330.1, read on the forward strand.
AATCTTTTCGTCCTTTTTTGAATATTGGTGTGACATTAGCTAGTTTCCAGTCTTGAGGAACAGCCCCAGCTTCAAGGGATAAATTGAAGATGTACGTTAATTGATCCACTAGAACATCCTTTAATTCTTTTATTATTCTTGGCACTAGTTTGTCAGGCCCGGGGGATTTGAATCTCTTCTTTTAATCTATTGCTATTTCTACATCAATCCCCGTGCATTCAATATTTTCTAGTGTGCCATTTCCTGAGTACTCACAGTAAGGCTCGATATTTGGATTAGAAGTGTCGTTGGTAAAAACAGAGGCAAAATATTCGTTTAGTACAGTGGATATATCTTTATCTTTAACTTGTAACTTATTGTGTCCGTCCATGATTGGCCCAATACTGTTTTTTATTGGTTTTCTACTATTAACTAGGGCATAAAATTCTTTGGGGTTTCTTTTACAGTTTAGTGCCACCCTCATTTCTTCGTTACGCTTTGCTCTCCTTATTTCGGTTTTTACCCTTCTCCTCAGATTGAAATAATTCTTCTTGTTAGTGTCTGAACTGTTCAGTTTAAACATCTTATAAGCATTTTTTCTTCTATTGATGTCTCTTTTTATTTCACTTGTTAACCATTTGGGATTTTGTTTTTTTCCTAATTTAGTGATTTCTAAAGGAATGAATTGAGATTGTTGCCTTAGAAAGTGAGATAGAAAGTGAGAGAACGAGAGTGAGAGATGGTACCAGAGAGAATGAAATCGAGAAGATAATGAGAGTTTTTGAGGAAGATTGAGAAGAGAGTGAGCGAGAATAAGAGCGCGATTGATGGATAGCGTGAGAGGGAGAGAGAGTGAAAATGAGTAAGTGAAGAGGGGAAGAAAGAGAGAGGGATAGCGAGTTTGCCAGAGAGAGAGAGTGTGTGTGTTTGAGAGTCTGAGTGTGTGATAGTGTTATAATTTCAGAGAAAGTTATAGATTATTATAGAGAAGTTGAGAGAGAATGCGAGTGTGAGAAAGATTTAGAAAGACAGAGTGAGAGAGAGAGTAAAAAGGAGTAACAAGGAAAGGAAGTACCCTAGGAGACCTTACGGTCCATTCAAAGAGGGTACCTTTGGACTAGCAATCGAGCAAGCACATGGCTGCTCAATTGTTTTGCGTCCCTAAACGGCCACTTTTCAAGACCTTGTCTAGTCTTGACTTGAACTGGTCGACAGATTCACTGTTGACAACTTCCACTGGAAGTGCGTTCCACTTACCGAAGATACTGTAAGTGAAAAAATTTCCACACAGATTGCGGTTGTAACACTTCAGTTAAAGTTTGAAGCCATGATTGCGCGTTCTGTTCTAACTCAGTGTGAAAATATTCCCGTAGTTAACATTGTCGAACCCTCGAAGTATTTTGAAAACTTCGATGAGCTGACCACGCAGTCTACGGGTTTCCAGCGAGAACAGATTTAATTCCCTTAGTCTATCCTCATAACTTTTATGTCGGATAGATGGAATCAGCTTGGTTACCCTGGCTTGTACGCATTCCAACCTTGCGATATCCTTTCGAAATGAAGGACTCCAAAATTGTACGGCATACTCTAGGTGCGGCCGAACGAGGGAGTTGTACAGACAAAGTACTATCTCCTTGTTACGGTATCCAAACTGGCGCTTTATGTAGCCTAACATCCTTTGGGCTTTCTTCTCTGCCTCGATGCACTGTTTCGAGAACTTGAGGTCGCTAGTGATAGTTACACCCAAGTCCTTCTCAGTGTCACTCGATTCAAGAGCAGTGCCCTTAAGGATATACTGATATTGGGGGTTTCGGTGGCCGATATGCATCACTTTGCATTTGTTCACGTTGAAAGGAATTTTCCACGTGTCCGACCACTCCCCAATCTTCCCAAGATCTTGCTGCAGGCGGGCAGTATTTCCATCCTTTGCAACGTTCATACCAAGCTTGGTATCGTCGGCAAATTTGGAAATCTTGGCAACCATGTCACCGTCCATGTCGTTGACGTAGATGATGAATAGTAGTGGTCTCAGGACAGAACCTTGAGGCACCCCGCTAGTAACGGGCACCCACTCAGAAAGAAGCCTATCCATTCACCACCACCCGTTGCCGTCTGCCATTTGGCCAGTTCTCGATCCAGCCGGCTACTTTTCCGTCTATGCCCAGCGCTCGCACTTTCCGGAGAAGACGGCGGTGTGGTACCTTATCAAAGGCTTTCAGAGATAGAGAGATGGTGAGAGTGTTTGACAGAAAAGTTAAGAAAGTAATTATTTTTGAGACAGATTGAGTGTCTGAGAGTGTGTAAAATTCAGAATTTTCAGAGAGAGCTAATGAGAACTTGAATGAGAGAGTGTTTTGAGTCTGAGAGAGTGAGATAGAGACTGAGAGAATAAGAGAAAGGTAGTGAGTTAAACAGTATGAGATATTGTGATTGCGAGTGTGGGAGAGAATGAGAGAAAGTGAGATCGAGAGAGAGTGAGGCGGGAGAGAGAGAGAGAGAGAGAGAGAGGAAGTGGATGGAGAGTGGTAGTATTTTCTGTTTACATTTAGCCAATGAATCCGTATTCTTGTACTTTATAAAAATTTTCCACTTTTAATAATAAAATGGAGAGTTTAACTTGTACATGATGCCTACGCACCATGTAGCTAGTTGAGCTGAAAAAAATAAATAACTAAATAAAAAAGATGTATTATGCTAAAACAAAATAAAAATTCGTAATCTTTATCAAAATATATAGGTCTTGAATATCTGAACTGAATAAAAATATTTTAAAAAGTTACATTTTGTTGACTAGTGTCATTTTTACTTCTAAAAAGGAAAAGAAGATTTTGTATTAACGAAATGATTTCGTTGCCCATTTTCATGGTTTGAATACCAGGGAAGGTTACAGAGCAAAATGTATTAGTTTATTAGATGTGGCTTCAATTTCCCTGCGATCAATTACTAAGTGTAAAGTAATTAATAGTAAGATAAGAGTGAAGTAATAGAAATTTGGATGTGAATGAGCCAAGAGACTGGAAATTAGAGATTAAAGGCAAGAGAAGAGCACATTGGAAGATACTTCAAATAAAGCAGAACAAGGGACAGTTCAATAAAGGTTTTGAAAATTCGAGATGAAAAATGGCGTTAAACCATCAGAGCTGTTGTTGCGTTAGTCTTTCTCTATATTAGCTCTGGGTCTGATTTTTTTTATGGAGATTAACAAAAAACCAGTAACAATCAATTATATGATTAGCGAACATTGGCTTATTGTAGAAAATGTCAGGTTTTGCTTGTTTTTCCTCAGCTACAGGGTAAAGAGCAAATAAGGATCAGCATCTAGAAAGACGGGCGTTTAATGGGCGACAAAATTATCGCCTAAAACAAAAAAGACCTTTTAAGTCCACGTGCCATAATTTCTGAATTTTGTGCAAGTTGTTTGCCTTTGCTAATAAATTTAGATGCTTTATTAAATACAACTAAATTTGCATCATCTTTGGCTAAACATACGTTGAATAGAGTAAACTGTGTTTTCTGCGTGTGGTAGTAACCTGGAAGTCAACGAAAACTTGTTTTCCGCTGCAACCAAACTTATATTATCCGTGGAAATAAAAATATTGAAAGGACTAGAATAAAGCAAAACAATTGATTCATTTTGTATATTGGTTCGTATTCAACAAGAGCTACCCAGCAGGAAATCGGAAAATAAGGGGAGTTAGAGCATCAAACAGTAGAGGAATAGTGTAGTTTTGACCGGGAGATCACCATCCATTATTGCGAAAATATTTCGGGAAATTTATGGGGTGGAAGAATAATTTTATGAAAATGATGAGGCAAATATAATCGAGAACGAGTTGTAGAAGGTGTCGAGGTACTCGGAGATTAAAGCAAAGCTCAAAAAAGGGTATTCACGGTCTCTGATCCAGAATCAAAGTCAAAGTCAAAAGCTTTATTATATTCTTAAATGGCTATTACAATGATAATACAATTATTTCAGCATTAAAATATTTACATAATAATAAAATTATTATAATATAAACTACTTACAATTTTAGTAATTATTTTGAAGAACATTCCCATAAATTAGTTAGTTACCTGGGTTTACCTGCCTAAATGATGAACACAACTATTTTCTTAGCAAATATTTTAAAAGTCGTGATTTAAACACTGACATATTTTGACATTGTTTTATGTCAGTAGGTAAAACATTCCATAGTCTAGGGTCTGATAGAGTTAAGGGTCTTGCCCCTATGTTAGTAAAAGTTTTTGGTACAAAGTATGAGTTCTGGTGTCTGATATTTAGAGTATCAATACGCATTTGATTCACAGATGGCAACAAGAAGCGCCAATGTAAGATTCCATTTTTTATTTTAAAAACTAAAAGTTGCGCAAATGTCGAATATAAATTTTGCATTCATGCTTAGCCATCCCAGCCTATCATAAAGAGGGGTTACATGATCATGCTTCCTTACTCCACCAATGGCAACCCTCGCAGCAAAGTTTGTATCCTTTTTACTCGAGACATTTGGGTTCTAGTTGTACAGTCCCAAACACTGAGACAGTATTTGAGAACACTCAGTACTAATGACTGATCTACCATGATTCTACTTTCTTTTTCAAATCTTTCCAAACTCTGTTTATGTAAATAAGGGTCTTGTTAACTTTCCTTTGTTAAAATTGAAGGTCATGCCACTATCCATGACAACTCCTAGAGACATTCTAAATATGACATTATTGAAATTTATACTGGTTTGCTCCAGAATCAGTGATATATATTGATTTGATCCAAAAATAAATATTTTGTTTTTATTCATTAAAAGACCATTGCTATTAAGATATTGTTTTACATTAATTAAGATATTTTCCTCCTTTTTTAATAGTTCATGAATTTTGTCTATGTCCCCAGATATCAAGATTTGCGTATCATCTGAATATATTACAAGTAAACAGTCTCGTATAAATTGAGGGAGATCATTAATATAGATTAGAAAAGGCAAAGCACCCAAAATTAACCCCTGGAGGACTCCAACTGTGACTTCTAGTGGAGAGGAACAAGTCAATCCGACTCTAACTGAATGACTGCGGCCACTTAGATAACTCTCAAATCAAAACGAGTCAATATTAGTTTTAGCAAGTTTGGCCATTAGGATTCGATGGGGGACACTATCAAACTCCTTGGACAGATATAATAACAGAAGAAGTGATATTTTATTGTTTTCTATGTTCTCCTAGATTTTATTTGTAATTTTAAATAATGTTGTTTCTGTCGAGAGGCTATGTCGGAAACCATGTTGCTCATCACATAACAGGCTATTCGTTTCAAGGAAGCCAATTAGTTAAATGACAATTACTTTCTCTAATATTTTAGAAATAATTCCTAAAAGTGAGACTGGCCTATAGTTTTCAACATTTTCGGTATCACCATTCTTATAAATGGGTATTACAACGGATATTTCCAAAGGTCGGGATAAGTACCTATGACAATTGAAGTGTTGATTATCACGAGAATATAAACTATGGTAACGGGAAAAGAGTCTATTAAGAAGCGAAATTGAATGCCATCAGATCCACATGAATTAGTTGGTTTGAGTTCTTTTGCAATAAGTATAAGAGTAGTTAAATCAATTGGTTGTGGTCTGAATTTATCAATGGTAGTCGCAATCGATGGGGGCTGGTTACTCAGAGGTTGGTTAATTAACTGATTATTGTACTGGGATTTATCATACATAGTCTTTCCTATATTAACAAAATAATTATTAAAAACATTTGCTTTCTGTTGGGCGTTTTCGTCTAAATTGTCAAATTGTCCGGAAGGCTTCTTATTTTGGGGAACTATTCTATTGAGAACATTCCAGATCCCCTTGTTTTTTCCCTTACATTTAGACAACTCCTCCCTGAAAATTTTTTTCTTCTTTTCTGACAGTATTACATTGACACGGCTTTTATCCCTTTTATAGGCCTTTTCAATGTCAGAATTTTGTCTATTTGCTTTAAATTGGCTTTGAAGACTATCTCTCCTTTTCATTACTTTCCTGACTCTAGAGTCAATCCAAGGGTCAGGCGGGAGTGACAAGAGTATGGATTTGTATGGGGCACACTTGATAAAAACATTGGCAAAAAGACAAACTTGGTTATGTACACAATCGGTGTATAAAATAGAATCTAAAATACACGATTCATTTAGAAGAAGATCACATAAATAATTTTGAGAATAGTTCTCGAGAGAGCGGACAGTTTTTATAATAGAGAGTCTTTTTTCGCTCCTAATATTGACTGATACTGTCCAATGTTCATGATCACCAACTGGACAAGGTGAGACGTTAGAGTTTACTACAAATTAGGCTTATTGGTAATTATGAGATCCATAATGCTTGAGGAACTTCCAGTAATCCGGGTTGGCTCATTCACAAGCTGACTTAAATGAAGAATAGGTACTAATTTTCCTATCTTATTATTTGGAATAAGAAGATTGTCATTAAAATCACCTAGTACGATTAGTGGATTGTTTTTTGAACTCAAAAAGGTAATTAAAACTATTACTGATTGCATGCGGATGCCTATGCATACAACCCGAAATAAATAGAGGAAACTTTCTATTTTTGATCGTTAACCAGATATCTTCAAGGTGAGGAGGTCCTTCTATTTCAGGGGTCTTCAAGACATTTACTTTTAGATTACTTTTTATATATATATACATACACCCCCTCCTCTCCCACCATCACAGCGATAAAATGAGTACTCTGGTATTTCCACAAAAGTAGATTTCATGCTAAAGAAACTTTAATGAAAATTATATAGGAGTAGATCGTGGCAGCCCTGAAAATATTGGAATGACCTCGAGATACACCCGCCTGAAACTCCCTTAATAGAGTCCAAGGTAAAAACACTTTTAAGGGACTCTGGCAGCCTCCTTGTTGTTCGATATACCAGAGAGATTTCATTGTTTCGCTGGCCATTACGAACCTTTACTAAACTCAATAAGGTAAATATAATAAATTTTCTACAATTTCACCGGAGGTTAGGGGTTAGTTTCTGGAGAGAGTAAGATTGGTTAGGTGAGGCTATGGGTAATTTTTTAATGATGTGCCTGATAGTTAGGTGGTAATGCACTTGATTGAAAATTGGGAGAGCTTGGTTCGACTCTCAGCCTGAATGTTAGATGTCATCCCCGGAACGTTATTTTCTTTCTTCTAAAATATGAATTGCCTTTATTGAGATGTCCCTTGCTCTTCTTGATTGGGGGAGTATCTTTCTATGTGGCCTTCTCTTGCCTTTAAAACCGATTTCCAAACATATGCCCTCATTCACATTCAATTTATCTTATTTTTTTACAGTCATATATAGATATATAGTCTACAACTACGAGATCTCTGCATTTTATTGCTGTCTTCAAAAGAGTTGAAAAGCAGTAATGAAAAATGGCGAAAGCCCTGTGGTAGTCGTTCACTTGCCGCAGACTTGGCGTTGCTTTACTTTACTTATCTTTCTTTCTCTCTCTCTCTCTCTTTCTATATCTATATATATATATATATATATATATATATATATATATATATATATATATATATATATATATATCTATATATATATCTATATATATATCTATATATATATCTATATATATATCTATATATATATCTATATATATATCTATATATATATCTATATATATATCTATATATATATATCTATATATATATATATATATATATATATATATATATATATATATATATATATATCGACCAAATAAGTCGTATTTAGATTTTTATAAGCAACTTGATGAAAATATAACTTTATTTCTGAAGTTGAAGTTTTTTATATAAGATGAAAGGCTGAAGTTAGTGAGCCTAGATCCCATTTTCAGTGGAGGAAATAAATTGAAATCAGGGTGATGTGATCGAACACCTTAATGATGTGGATCTGATCCCATGGGCATAATGTCTCTTGTTTATATGTGTAGAGAAGAGGGAGAGAGAGAGAAAGAGTGGGGGGGGGGAGAGAGAGAGCAAAGATCGTACATCAAGGGAACTTGACATAGACTCGAGGGGAAAAGATAAGAGAATTGGAAGTCCGGATTAGTGGTGTTACAAACCAAGGCCAATAAATATATGGTTGAAGAGGAGATGAATGAGCAAAGAGAGCTCCCATGTCGTCAGTCGCTTGGCGATTCCTAAGTTTTTAGAGTACATGATCGTGTGCAAAATCTTTGTACTTTGATCTCTACAAAGAACTTATGAGTTAGAAAATGTAGTTATATTTTTGTGGGTACATATAAAGCATAGAAATTAGGAAAAAACAATGATATAATTCAATCGAAGTTAATCGCTTAGGAAAAAATACAATAATGAAGATTCATTGGCATGGTAAATAGAATAAATAAATGTAAGGGGTAATATGCACAATAATACGCTATTTGAACTAATACACGGGTATAAATGACACTAGTTCTTTTGAACAAAATTATAATCCAACATATGAAATATTATTAAGGTAAAACAGTAATTAAAAATAATTATGCAGAATAATTAGGTCTAATTTGTTCAAAGTGTGTAATAATATTAACACACTATTCATATGATATCATTTAGATATACAAATGATACATTTTGAATTTCAGGGGTCAAAAGGTGCCTTATTTGTCCAGCTGCGCATAACAACTCCGTGTGAAAATTGAAGGATAAGAATAAATTGGTTAAGGGGAATTTCTGTCTTTTCGTTAATTGCCGTTAAAATTAATTGCATTGCCCATCAAATCATTATATTATTTAAAAGCACCTTTATTGGTTAAAATATAAATCCATTGAAAATAGTGAAAGGAAGTCAGTTTGCTCATAGTGTAGATTTTAACGTGTGCGTGATGGTATGAGGCGGATGCTAGTAAGGAACTAGGGGTAATATTTGCGGTAGAATTTGTGAGGGAATAAAAATGTGCTAGTTTGTATAGCAGATGTGTGCCTTCAAGGGGCCAGCGGTCCTTCGAGAGTATATGAATGTTGATGTCTTTTTAAGATTTTATATGGTCCCTTGGATGGTGTCCAAAAACTTGGGAGAATCTGTGTGTCCTTTAGGAAAACATGACTGCAAGTATCAAGCTTCTTGGGAATAAAAGTAACTTGCTTCAAAATCGTCCTGGAAGTAATTGGGGCAAGTGAGTTCATGGTTTCCTGATGTTGTTGTATTGATTTTTGTTGTAAGATATTTGTGTTTCTGGTGACAAACAAGTCACCTGGGAGTCGTAAGGGAGTGCCAAAAACCAATTGTGCGGGAGAATATCATGTCTCCTGAGTGGTATTGTTACGCATAGCAAGCAGAGTTACAGGTAATTTTTTAAGCCAATCACTTGGATCTCCTTTGGCTAGCAGGGATCTCTTTAGGGTACGATGGTATCTTTCTAACACAGAGTTGCCATAAGTGTTCGCCGGCGATGGAAAAAATATGTTATGTGGCAGTTAGCTTTAATGATTGCTAAAATAATCTTGAATGGATTATTATAACCGGGGCACCAAATTTTGATATGTAATGAGTGAAAAAGGCGTCAACTACAGACTCTGACGTCAAGTCCTTTAATGGATATGCCTGAATCCATTTTTGTGAAAACGGCATATAACTGTGAGAAGATACTTGTCGCCTTTTTGAGTTGCAGGAAAACCACTGACTAAATCCATATGAATGGTGTGAAACGTTGATTCTGGTGCAGTAAATTGTGTGTAAGGTGGCTTTGTGTGTCTTTGCACTTTGGCATTCTGAAATGAAAGGCAATTACGAACCTAAGATCGAATATCTTGTCTCATTCCTCTCCAGACAAATCTGTCTGAGATAGATTTGAGAGTGGCTCTAGTACCTAAATGGCCAAGATTATGATGAAAATCAAAGATTAGATGCGAAATTCGGAAGTGAGATAGGGCCGTACAAAACCTTTTGATAAATCGCAAATGAGAGAGTGAGAAGAGGAAAGGAGTGCTACTTTGTAAAATTTAAGGGCGATACTATCATAGTCTTGTAGTTCAGCAAGTTGCAGATCTGTTGATTTGGATCTTGCAAGTGCTGTATAATCAATAATAGAAGAGGAAGGAACAATGAATGTATTGCATGGCATGAAGGATCTTGTGTGGTATTTTGATATGCCGATGTTTGTATATATGTAGCAGATTGCATGTTGCAATCGATGATGGAGACTCTAGAGAGAGCATCACTAGGATTATCCTTCCCTGCAGTATGACAAATGTCACTTGTGTATTGTGAAATGAATTAAAATGAACGGGCTTCTGTGGGAGAGTGTCGTGTGTTGAGTGATTTAGCGGCACCAATTATGGCCTTACAATCTGTGAGCATAAAGAAAATTGTCCCTTCAAGTAAATGTTGAAAGTGCTTGATTGTAAAATGAATTATGGTCAATTCCTTAGTGAATGTACTATGTCTTAATTCCGGGTCACGAAAAGATTTGCTAAAGAAGCCAAGAACCTCCCACTTATTTCCATAATACTGTTGAACGACGGCACCGAGGCCAAGATTAGAGTCGTCAGTAATGAAACGTAATGGGCAGTCTGGCTTTGGCTGTCCCTCTTTAAGACTGAAATGGGGCGGCATTTATTTGCCTCCTTCATTAATTTTGAGAGTAGAATCAAGGTTATGGCTGCTTGTTGAATAAATCTCTGTAAGATTCACTAAACCCATGAATCTCTGAAACTCGTGTAGCGTTTTGGGTACAAGATAATCTTTAATAGCAGTGATTTTATCTTGTTGGGGAGATATGCATTGTGAATCAACTGGATAGTCAAGAAAGTCGAGCACGTCTACCGAAAAAGATACACTTTGCAAGGGTTATATGTAATCCGTGTGATTCTAATGATAAAAAGAGCTGTTCGAGATGTTTTAAATGTTGAGTTTCGTTTTAACTGGCTATGAGAAAGTCGTCTACATATGAGAAAACGAAATCCAAATAACCCAAAACATGATTGATATACCTTTGAAATGTTTGTGAAGAGTTTGGCATTCCCTGAGGTAAGACCAAATATTCATAAAGCCCGAGGGGCGCCGTCAGACCGTTTTTTCAATGGATGCAGGGTTTACAGGGATTTCAAAAAATGCACCCTTAAGGTCAATTTTAGAGAATTTAGTACAGTTTTGAGTTTTGCCGTGAAGTCGGTAAGGTAAGGTAAGGGATATTTGTCTCTAACAATCACATAATTAAGTCAACTATAGTGACAGGTAATTCGGTAGCTGTCTTCTGACATCTTAGCAAGATGAATTGGTGAAAATTAGGGTGATTTGCTTAGTTTAATTATTGCTTCTGACAGCATAGTTTGTATGCTGTCCTTGACAACCTTTAACATTTTTGGCCTCTCAGCAACCGGGATGCCCTCCGTGAGAATAAAATGATGAAATGAGGTGGGGACGCTATTCCTGCTTTGGAGATTAACACGGTTATTACTTGGTTTATAAATAACATTATATTTGTTTAGTAATTGGTCTATCGGGGAGAAATTGGAAATGAATGAAAGGGTGGGAAGAATTAAACTTTTCTTTACGGCTTGAACGGATAAATTCGTGGTACCATCATCTAAACCCGATTTCTTTAAATTAACTAAAGGATTATCATGTGCCAGGAAGTCGGCACCTAGTATAGCACATTGCACATCAAAAATTAAAAATTTCCACATAAAATTGCGCCTAAGTCGTAATAAGAGGTTTAAAGTTTAAGTGCCAAAAGTACGAAAAGGGGTGCCATAAGTTGTGGTTAGGGGAATATGCGATTCTTCGTATCTCTGTTTTTGCCCTAGGGTAGCGGGTAAAATGCTAATTTTTGAACTAGTATCAACTTAAAACCTCTTACCCGTTTTGGTATCAGTAACATATAAACAAGGGTGGAGAGCACACAACGTCATCCATCACTGCTGCCTGGGAAAATCCGGCATGGCACTCGCCTCTTGGCACCCGGGAATAGAGCGACGTGCTATTTGACTGAAATTCGTGAGATCCCAACAAATACCATTTTCAAGTGTAGGAGAATTGCGGGAGTAATTGGAGGCGGTGTGGGGGCGGGAAGGAGAGCTGTACTGCCGCGATGGTGATCGTCCTCTTGAGGGGTCACTAAAGTATTATAGGATGCTATTCGGCGGGAGAGGTTTACCAATTCCTCTTTTATAGGTGCTAGCGCTGCTTCCATTTGCGGCTGGAAATCTGGGAGGGACAAAGCCTTAGCAATGGCCGTTACTCGTGCCTGCGAACTACGATTTAGGGCATGAGCGGCTGCGGTCGCAAGTTGGTCAAAAGGGGTATGAAGGTGCAGGAGCCATCGGACAAATGATTCCCGAAGAAATTCATGACTCACATTGTCTCGTAGATTGTCACGTATTCTCCGCAATAGGTCATCGGGTGCCAGATGGGAGAGTTCGGATGTGCGGGCTAACATTTCCATTTTTTGAGCACTGGTCGGAGTATATTTTTCCAGGATAGCGTCCCGGAGGGAAGGGTAAGAGAGGGTAGCAGTGTTCTTTAGGAGAGTTGAAATGCCTTCTATCACCGTATAGGTAAGTGCCCTTATAAGTGATTTTAGCTTGTGGGCGTGACTGGTAATGCGGTCGAGATTGAATAGTAACTCAATTTGGGTAAACCAGGATTGTGGGGAAGAGATTTGAAACACTAGTAGAGAGATGGCAGAAATTATACTTACCGCAGTGAAATTATCAGCGTTGTCCATTTTCGAAGGTGTCTTGTTGGCGTCGGTTGTGTGCTTGCTTGCCCTTCGAGGTCACATGAGTTTCTTGAAGTCACTCTGCTCGATGATGATTTTTTTAAGGCAACTCCAGTCGATGATGATGATTTTTGACGTCACTCTGTTCGATGATGATTTTTGAGCTTACTCCAGTCGATGATGATGAGCTTTGGAGTCACTCCGGTTGATAATTATGATTTTTTTTAAGTCCCTCCGGGGTCACCACTTGTAGGGAGAGATACCGATTCTTTCTTGATGGTGTCGACCAAATAAGTCATATTTGGATTTTTATAAAAACTTGATGAAAATATAACTTTATTTCTGAAGTTGAAGATTTTTATAAGATGAAAGGCCGAAGTTGGTGAGCCTAGATCCCATTTTCAGTGGAGGAAATAAATATAAAAAGAAGTAATCTGATCAAACGCCTTAATAATGTGAACCTGATCCCATGAGCATAATGTTTATAGTTTATATGTGTAGAGAAGAGAAGAGAGAGAGAGAGAGTGAGAGATATAGAGATAGAAATAGAGATAAATAGATAGAGAGAGAGTGAGCGAAGATCGTGCATCAAAGGAACCTGGAATGGACTCGAGGAGGAAAGATAAGAGAATTGGGAAACAGAATTATTGGTGTTACAAACCAAGGCCAATAAATAAATCGTTGAAGAGGAGATGAATGAACGAAGAAAGCTCACATATAGTCACTAGGCGATTCCTAAGTTTAAGAGTACATGATTGTGTGCAACTTTTTTGTACATGGATATCTCTCTCTCTCTTTCTCTCTCTCTCTCTCTTTATATATATATATATATATATATATATATATATATATATATATATATATATATATATATATATATATATATATATATATATATATATATATATATATATATATATATAAGATGAGGAGAGCAAGCACTGAATTCAACATATATTAGCCAACGTTTCGAGCTCTGCACCCATCTTCTGGCATGGAACAATAAAAATATAAAAAATAATTGTTTTTACAAAAGAGAACAATAAAAAAGCTAAAAAAATAAATATGAAGGACAAATTTCTGTAGTTTGTGAAATAATTAAAAAAATACAAAATAAATTCCAATGACATTAATGGCAGTAGAAATGGAAGAAGAGTTAAACACAATAAATACGGTATTATATGTTACCTGATTCGGAGAAAGCTGTGAGCTAACTGAATGAAACTTAAAAAATTTGTGACTAAGAAAGCTTTGGTTTAGTGTTGGTTGTTTTTTTTAAATACTATGTAATTGGTTGGTCGAAAGGATATAGTGTTAACTAGTTGGTTGTTTTAGAGGTAATTAATTACTGGCAACTAGTTAAATAAGAGAGTGGTTTTATTTTAAATTGAGCAATGTACATATAACGGTCTGGAACTAGAGTCTTTATTTAACTGAGGCTGATTGTGTTTAATTAATAGTGACTCAATGCTGAGAAGGTCAGATTTGGATTTGATGAAGAAAGTATTTTAACTATAAAAGTTTAGACCAATGTTAGTAAACGTTGGCTTTCGGAAGACAAAACATAGAAAGTAACAGTATTATTTGTTTATGGTTTTATAGTAAACAAAATGTTATGGTAATACGAGTTTAGAAAGTTTTTAAAAAGTTTAGTTTGAGCAGAGTTATTGAATAATGCGAAAGTGTCATCGATGTATCATTTATACAAATTTGGTTTAAATTTCATGGTATGGCTATGGGTTCGCCACTTGGACCAGACTTCGCCAACATTTTCATGTGCCATTTGGAAACACAATTTTTAAATAATTGTCCCATAGATTCCTTCGAAATCCGAACATCTTATATGACTTGTCCCCCCACCCCTATTATCTTATGTTATCCATTTATGATTCAAGGATTAAATATTCTGTCGCACGTCCAGGTGTGCAGCCATGTATCTCTTTGTTTTCACTTTAGAATCATATATTTTGAGTGGTTGAAACTTTGGACTGATGCTAGGGTATCGATGGTGCAAGCTGTAGATCGCATCAAATCATCTGTAAGTATTGCATCAATTTGTATTACTACAGCTCCATCAAAATATTAACATTCATAATTAGTCAACTCTGCCTGAGAGGTATGCACACTGTCGTAGAATAGGCTCTCGACGATATACCATATATAACTATTCGTTGAGGGAATTATTCTAATATTTCGAGTGCGTGGTAATCTGATTGACCAAGGTTAGTCCAAAAAGGGAGGGGGAGGCCTGGAGAGGCTTATTTATCTTCAATATGCTTAAGAAGTGGAACAAAGCACAAGGATAAATAATATGGCTACCATTAATAAAATAGAGTTTTATTAATTAAACTATCAACAACACACAAAAAAATATTTACATAAACGGAGAATGAAAAGGGTCGTGGGAATATCTGACTAATCCGAGGATTAAGATTTGGAGAGATTTAAAAAGGTAAACAAATAAAAATTAAAGGGGGGGAATGGTTCGCTAAACCATTTAAAGAATAGGGTTGCGTTGACAAAAGGTTAAATAATTAAAGGTAATGCTCAGCTTACGTAATTACAAAGTTGTTGTGCAGAGGAAGACGATGCGAAGGAATCTTCGGTCCACTGGCGATTTCCAGCAGAAGGGTTCTTCGGGGGGTTGTCCTTAACGAAGGGGAAGGACTGTCTTCGAAGAGTGAGAGCGAAGTGGGGTTCGGAAGTACGAGTGATCTTTGTGACAGCAAATCGGAGATGTTCTAGATAAACAATGGAGGTTATTGTTGAAACCAAGCGTTCTCTTGAAGAACTTTAAAAAGGGGGGGAATTAAATTATCCGGACGTGATGTCTTGGGAACGAGAACCGTTTCCTGACGAACGAGCTTGAAGAACAACGGCTGTTCTAACGTTGTTCTCTTTCTGAACAACATGGGGGTGGGAGAACTGTCTCTGGTCAAACGGGCTCAAAGAACAATGGCTGTTCTAACGTTGTTCTGAACAACAGGGAGGCCTTGTTGACTTGACGTCTCGAAGGCACGAACCTTGGCACTCAAGGGATATTGTCCTCTTCTGGAAAATAAGGGGTTTCTCGAGGTAGGGAGTTCCTATGGTGCACAAGGGAGACCGGATCGGCGTGATGCCTCGCGAAGATAATCTGGATCTGATCTGCTTCAATCAGGAAAAGCTATGATATAAATAGTCGAAGCCATCCCCTTTACATAGGGGATAATTGAGTGGGAGGCTTCGGGGGAATGTCCTGCTGGCGCCTGAGAAAATATCTTATCTGCCCATAAGCCTAACTCAATCTGGCGAGATCGACGTATGGAGGCGAAACGGGGGAGTGAACCTCCTTGATTAAACATTTGCTATGGTGGGCGATAACGCGCTCTGTTTCCTCTCGCAGATGCACGTAGGTAGCATGTGTTTCTAACATGTGATAGCGGCTGAATTTAAGCGGCCTCAGACCGTTCTATCACACACACAGAGTTATTACTCGTATTCATTTGCCTGATCCGCAAGTAGATGGCACCCATATAATCTCATCTCTCACTTGAGCAGCAGCCTTTTAAAGCGAATATTATTTGGAGGTAATTTAAACTATATAATCCAAATCCTTAAACCACTACTGTATTCGGAGCTGGCGATCTCATAATATAGATGTAGGCACTATGCAACAGGAAATGTAAGCCCAAATAGCAGTCAGATTACTATCAAAATCACTACATAGGTATTGACAAATGCGTGAATCTTAAAATAAATGTGAAATGGAGGCTGGAAGCCTTTGAATAAAACACGTATATTTCTTACTTTGTAGAACCTATGATATGTTTCTCAAAATCATATAAACTCAGCTATAAAATTAAAATTTATTAAAGGTGCTCCTGGTAAAACGAGACAGACTTTTACTTTTCAAAAGTATACGATGAAACACAATGACCTCCCCTCCCCCATATTTTAAAAATCAGAATAACGATACCTAATATTTGTTACTTATCCTTGCAGTGACTATATGCTAAAGGGGCAATATTCTCTTACAAAAATCTACCTACCAATTACTCCAGTCGTGTTTGGTGAGAGAATTCTCTGCGCTTGAATGTAAAAACCGAGAAAAGATTGACCATTGCGGTTTTTGGTATTCGTCACGACGACGTGTAGATTAACGTCACTCACGATGACGTCAAGGCGTCGCCGTCTGCGTTTACCGCGGACCATTAGCACCACATCATCGTACCTAGAGATAATTGAGCACTTGAGATGGTTTACTCTTGGGAAGCAGGTTTGAATCTCCCACGAGGAAACATTTTACTCCTTTCTCCCATCTTTTACCCCAATGGTGCCACATTTAAGATTTATTTGTGTAAGCGCGCATAGTCAGAGGTAAATACTGATAAAAGAACAATTAAGGAATGAGTGAACACAAAACGAGTAAAATGAATTAGCAGAAGGGAGTGGAGTAGTGATGCATCACTTGCAATAAGCGGCAATAATCATGCCGAGTTGATACGGAGATTGACTTCTAACATCGAGGTGTCGGGTTTAATCACAACCGAAAGTGGACACAAACGTGAGTGCACGCAGAGGTCTTTCCACCTATTAGTAACCGCGCTTTGCTTACCCCCTTGGCGTCAGGGGGATCTTGCACAGATCATCATTAGACATACGAGTAGCTAGTCAATACACCGCTATCTTTCATCTCCGGTTTTAAACACAAGTTCTTCTCCTGGTGCCCTCGGGATCAACGGCGATTGTCATGCTGATTTTTATGTTGATTTCATTATCCACTCAGGGGCTCTGTCATCGACAGGAGACAGGTAACGTTACCTACCTACCTCTAAGAGGTAAACTCGAAGGATGACACGTGCTACGCTACGCTACGCATCCGCTATTTATCTAACGCACACACACCTCTCTCGCCTCATATATATATATATATATATATATATATATATATATATTAGTGTAGTTGGATAGCAGTCTTTCTTGAATGCAAATTTTGTTGAAGACCATTGTGTACTTTGCCTTAATTAATTTCCTTTGACAACTTTCTCTTCTTCTAACTATCTCTTTTATTCCATCCAGGAGATAGTGGATTACTTGTCCAGTATTCATCACTTTTTTAAATGAATGTGTTTGGTAAAAAGCAAACTAAATTGCTAAGCTTTCGATCTTATTCGATCATCTTCGGAGCGTCTTGCAATGTTCTTGCCTCCTTTACCGATGTAATGAGTGGAGTGAGGATATGGAAGAAAGTGAAAGAAAACGATTTTTAAGGGGTATTTATTCCGCCTTGGTTAAACGTAACGTTAGAGGAAATGAGTCACTCCTGTGAGTGGAACTTTTAAAATAGTTTGAAGGGGGGTTCCAGCTTGTCGCTTGACTGTTGATGGCCGGCTTATTTTCATTTATTAATATAGCTTCTAAGATGTTAAGCCTCGCTTTATTAACCTCTTTTCTTTTAATAATGGTGATATCAACGAGCATATCTCTTGTTAGGTTAATATTATGTACACTCTCCATACAGTGGTTCTTAGGCCCTCCGCTTTGTAGATGCATAGTTAACTGTCTCGAAGGTGTGGTAGTTGTCATGACAATTTATTTAGTTTTTATAAAGCTTACAGTCTTTATCGGGGCAAGTGAACTCGTAAACTGTGTTAATTAACTCGGAATTCGAGGAGTTTGGGCAGATGTTATTTTTCATCAGAAGATTGCTGGCTTTTGTTGTTTTATAATAGATGATGAGTTGGATTTTATCCGTTTGATTTTTAACATTGATTTTCATGGCTAATAATCTCCTTGATGTTTTTTTCATCTATTTTATATGCCATAGACATCTGGTTTCTGCAATACACTTTGATGTTGTTGACTTCTCCATGATTACTTTCAGTTTTATCCGCATGTTTGTAATGGTTATTTAAAAATGATTGGAGTTGTTTGTCAATCATGCTGTTTGAGAAACCATTATTCACGAGTATTTTCTTTACTCGTGCAATCTCTAGGTGGAAAAGTTCCCACGTAGAGCAGCATTTATAAGCTCGGCGGATATATTAGCCGATCACGCTTATTTTGTGTCTGATGTTCTTCGTTTTGGACGTTCATGTATATGTCATCTACGTATCGGCAATATGTATGTGGCTTATTTTCCATGATCTCCAATAATCTCTCTTCGAGATGACCCATGTAATAGTAAAAGAAGGTCGGCCCTAAGGGTGACCCCATAGCCACTCCATCCACTTGCGTGTATAGATTACCATCTCTTGTCCTGAACGGCGCCTCTGATGTGCATGAACGTAACATGCTCCTTAAGATGTTTTGGTCAAGATTTGGAGGAGACATTGTAGGATGGTGGTACATGCTTTTTATAATGATGTCGATGGTCTGAGCGATAGGCACGTTCGTAAACAGGCTTTCTACGTCAAGGGATGATATTAGTCCTGACGGTTTTGTAGCGTGGAGCTACAAGACTGTCAAGACTAATATGCAGCTAAAAGAGCAATGTTTTAGCTAACTAAGCTCCTTATCAAGCACTCGGAACAAGCTCTTCTTATAGTCCCGAGATATATCGCATATGCCAAACCTTTTTTAACCGCATAATTATAATTGCGCCATTGCAAATAATTGGCGAAAAAAAAAAAATATATATATATATATATATATATATATATATATATATATATATATATATATATATATATATATATATGTGTGTGTGTGCGTGTGTGTTAAAAAATACAATGGGAATGTGGAGAAAAAAAAACAAAGAGGGAAGGGATAGAAAATAGGAAAATTATTGGCAATGAAATTTTTTTACAAAAAAATGGAACTTACCTAACAAATTAACATGCTTTTTAATGCTAATTATATATCATGGAACATATAATGGGTTATTATTTAAAGTGTTGAAGTTTCTTTATGTAAAGGGACTCTGGCAGATGAGGTTAATCCTGAACTTCAGGATTAACTTATGGATAACTCCCTATCTGCTCCATTAAATATAATCAAATATTAAGAAGGATGTTAATTTGTTAGGAAAGTTAATTTCTCTTAGAAAAAAAATTATTGCCTATTTTGTCCTTATTTCATATCCTTTCTCTTGTTAGTGTTCTTCTTTCTATTCCCATTGTATTTTATTTATTCATTTCATATTTAAACTTTATGTTTCACCCCTTTTTTAGCATGTATTAGGAAACTAATTATCTACACTTTTTATTCTGCATTATATATATATATATATATATATATATATATAAGACATGGAGGACGGGTATCGTGCCTCACCAGGAAGGTGTTTTTAAAGAATCTTTCTAACATTCCCCAAAAGAAGTGTGTCAATAGATTCTTATAGTGTGACTTTTCTTACCACAGAACATGGAAATCGTTCTTATTAATTTCCACTCTTGGTTTCGCTAAATACTTTTTAAAATTCGAAAAAATCGAGAAAAATGGTGCGGTTTGTATAAATAAAAAAATGACATCACTATTTCTCATACGTTTGCTTGTGTATTGTTGGTATTGCTGAGCTCAAGCGGATTTTTACGGTATGCCTTATGAAGATGGCCCAGGAATTTTGGAATGAGAATTCTATGGATCATAATGGACTTATTTTTTGAATGGAATTTCTTTTCACTTTCTCAATGTTAATTTTTTCCTACATCTAATCATCCTGTGGTCACTGATTTTGATATATTTCTGGATTTGGAAATTATGGACTGTTTTTTTTGTCAACCAACATGTAATCAATTTCCATGTATACTCATAGTTTGGCTTCTCCAAGTTCATATTTGCTGCTGCTTCCTCTTTAACATAGGGTTGAACATAATGTAAAGTTAACCAGATGCCGTCCCCTTTCATTTTGTTACCCCATTGAGAACTTTCCTATGCATAATTCATTACTTTGCCCAATTTTTGCATTAAAGTCTCCCATAACTATGTTGAAATGGGCTAGACTTGTCCTGTGGCATTATAGAATCTAGCTAATTCTTCCTGCGTACTAGCAGATGTCGGCGCGTACACTTGGGGTATTTTGAAGTTGCACTTCTTAGAGAATCTTAGGTTTACGTTAGGTACTCATTTCGATCTACCGTGAAACTCTACTACCATTTATTTGAGCTCTCTATGGATCAGTAATCGCGCTATATGCTGCCTTTGCTCTTCTTTTCTTTTGTGGTAGAGCAGGTGATGGTCCTTTGTTTCTTTGATAGCCTCTCCATATTGTCGGGTTTCACACAGACCAATTACATATACGACTATCCCATATAATATCATTGGCATCAATGAGTAGCTATCTGAGATGTATTTACCTCACCCAATAGTATTTTGTAATTTTAGGTTGCAATGTAAAAGTATTTATTTAGGTTTTCGAAAGGATATAGTTAATCTCTACTCCCTTCTGTTTAAAACCACACCCTAAGTGCATGAAAAATTAGTCATATTCTCTCTTTTGTTTACTTAATCCCTCTTTGCCTAATATTTCTTATTTCGTACTACGCGGGTAAGGAGAGGCCGAGTTATACGTAGATTGAAACCGTACATTGAAGCCGATGAGTTAGTGCGACTACCACTATCGTTAAGAGTGTTCTTTGCCATCTGTCAATGATGAAATGAAAAAAAGTGAAAGAGTAGTTAATTAAAATATGAATAACACCTTTTCCTTCCCGTATGCTCGTAGTAAAGACCATAGTTAGTTAATAATATGTATCCATTAAAAGGCTTCATTCGTTATGAAATCCAGGTCAAGGCTCCGGAATTATGCATACCGCACTTTACTCTCCTCATAACAAATGGCATTCCCTCTAGCATACACTATTCTCTCGCTTGTTCAGGTGTCTCATCTCTTCTCGCCAGCCCCAATATGTAGATAGTCACAGCATACTAAACAAACGCATTATTATTATTATTATTATCACACTCCTGCCAGTGTCCTTATTCACCTATCACACTCAACTCTTTCGAAATGCTATTCTATCATTATCATTCATTACTAGCATGTATAAATAATAAAATAAATGCTACTTAAATAATAATAGAAACACAAAGTACAGATCTAACAAAAGGAAAATAGCTTTAGAATTTAGAGAGACGTTGCATATTAGTATAAGAAAGGACGAAAGAAAGAGAAAAGAAACCATAAAGTGGACATAAGGAACAAGAAGAAAACATTGTAGCTCAATTTCTTACTCTTCTTTTCAATATATATCTTCTAGTGTTTGTTTTAACATACTTATTCTAGAAATTAGATAGTGATTACTGACAGTTCCTATTTTGTAAATGAAGCAAAATCGTGCATTTATTTTTAGCTCCTACCTTTTTTGGCCAAAATATTGCCAGGCGAAGTCTTTGGCACACGAGTGTTTTGGCGATTTGCTTTCTTGCTGCAGGACATGTGAACCGGTGCTAAAGTTAGGATACGAGTAGGGATTATGCTTTAGCGATTTTTTTCCTTTCATATTTTCCATTAATTTCGATTGTATTTCTCGAGAATTAATCGGGCTGTAGAGGGTATCAAACTTAATTTTGACATGTTTCTGTCGACTTCGTCTATCTACACTATGATCTTTCACCAAAAAGCCATCAATTATAGGAGGATCAATTGAATATCTATGTTCGGTGGGATCATCACCTACATTTACACTACTATTTTTTTCTTCAGCTGTAGATTTTCTCCTTTTTTCATACTCGGCTCTTTTTTCATCCCTTTCCTGAGATCTAGAATCTCTACTCTCGTTGTAATATCGTTTTGGGCGCCTCATTTGCCCTGATACTTTTCTGCCGTTAAAAATATACTTTTGTCTGTGCTTATGCCGATATTTGGCCCCGAGTCGCCTTTGCATTGTCTTCTTATTGACTGCTCTGCGCGAGCTCATAAGATGCCGTCTTCTGACCCGATTCGTCCATCGTCGCTCGAATAGATCTTCATCACTGTCCCATATTTCGGAGATCTGAAAAATGGAATTCATATCAGTTAACTGAGAACCTACTAAAGATGATTGTTCAAATGGGAAAGGACTTAATTGTTTATTCATGATGAATTAGAAACTGCTTTAAAGAGGTAACAAGGTCAACAGACCTAAGTCGAGGGCTCTCAATTATTCTGACTTATGACCTTATGACCATATCTCCTTCAAAACTTTCAATAATTACCCCCTAAACTTAAGAGGACTTTGTGAATTATAGCACTCGAAAGGGAATGTAAAACAACATAAGGGTTTCAAATTTCGTTAGAATCGGCCGAACAGTTACGATGTTATTGCCAAAAAGACTCAGTGAAAAGTATAATGGTTACCATCTGACCTACGGACCGACATAGAGTCACGTGCAGGTGACTAAGAAGTGAATGATTAAATATTAGGAAAAGAAAATATGGAATAATTTCTAGAAAACTTGAAAATAAAGGTAAAGGTTGAAAAGGACAGCGCCCCAACCCCTCCCAACTATAAATGATGGGGCCACCAAAATTTAAATACCGCAAACAAATTAGTAAAAATCGTCTGCGCAAAAATACAGATTCTTTTGTGATGACGATCGTGAAAATCGCAATGAAACGACAATAAAGCAAAGACATTTGATATGATGAAAATTTGTATATGTGCGAAAGAGGGTGTATACTTTGCAAATGAGAGAGAGGTTCGTTCTTTTTCCCCGATTCAAATATTGTCGGTTTATTAATATTTTTTGCACTTGATATATATATATATATATATATATATATATATATATATATATATATATATATATATATATATATATATTCATATATATATATATATATATATATATATATATTCATATATATATATATATATATTCATATATATATATATATATATATATATATATATATATATATATATATATATATATATATATATATATATATAGTAACTTGTTGAGAAAGATTGAAATGCAATGAAATTCGTCTTCGATTAAGTAGGTGGTAAGGGGTGTCAATAAACGATTTTTTTTACACTATTTATGACAGAAGACATTAAAGAATTGACAATGAATAGATTAAGGTGAATGGAAAATATCCAAAGGGTAATTCACATTGCCCTGAATTAATTTTACGGAGATGGAATTAGCTGAACACTAAATTGAATTGCGTCTAACAAGATTGAATTAAATATTCAATTATTAATTGAGATCGTTTGTAATTGATTTACACGATTGAAAAAGCAGGATTACTGTCTTGCCCAAAACTGGAAAGAGGAAACTACTTCGATAGTTGTCGAGCAACGCGAGTCGTTGAGAAGAGATTGACTCGTCATCTTTTTAGGGAGATTTCAGCGAGTGTCATCTCGTTGAGGAGGTTCCAGGAGATTGTTGTGTCCAGGACCTGGCGAATTTATTGATCTCGGGTCCAGCAGGCAATGCGTACCCATTGAGTGGTGCTGAGGGATTGTAAATCACGGATAGGACTGTTTGAATTAGTCCGAGATTCTTTAGGTTCCTAATTTTCTCATACCAAGGAGGAAAGAACTTAACGGCATAATTAAAGGGAAAGCTGAGCCTAGCGGAGATGGGCGCGCGCGGGCGCAGTGAAGATGAAGTCGTTTGAAAGTGTCTGAAAGAATGTGAGATTCTGTGAGGAAAATTCTTCCCCCGCAAAGCGCTTTGTCTTTATCCTCGTGGAAATTTGTGGATGAGAAATTTCAATGAGTAGAGGAAGCTGTAGGAACGCCGTTCATGGGTCGAAAATTGGCGTAATTCTTCTTAACGTCCAACCTCGGGGAGGCTTAGATTTGCTTAGCTCAAGGTAGTCTAAAACGCATGGTCTGCCTATGGCTACCTTAAATGCTTACTCAGGCTCCAACTAGGGCTGTCCTCTTTAGTGGTTATTTGACCCTCCTCCTTTATCAGTACGAATTATTTTCTGAAGCCAACGTTTTCCACGCCCATGGCTGTTAGTTTGTAGTGCTTGTGTTATATAATAGGTAGGCTGCTGGCACCAAACAAACATTCGCGTCTTGGAAAAGGTTTAGCAAAAAACGGGAGGCTGTAAAGCAGCTAAGCAAATACAGACTTTGACTAAGAGAAATTTTCACACAGATCTTTAACAAGCGATCTCTATAATAAAGATAATACTATTGGAAATGGAAATATGTAGGTATATCTTACATACACAGCTGTTCGGTAGCTCCGCCCAAGGGGTGGAAATTAACGAACCAGACCGCTGGGTTCCGCCCTCACTCACAAGTCTAGGTCATGCCCCTTAGGAAACTAACATATATATATATATATATATATATATATATATATATATATATATATATATATATATATATATATATATATATATAGTCATGCATTTATTATTTCAAAAAGTCAGAAGAACAACCAGAATCAGAGAAAGAGAATCATTATTCGTTAACACCTTGGTAGCCTTACGGAACCAGTTTAATTCACGAAGAATAGAAAGCTTACTTATTGACCGCAAAGTACTCGTCACGTGCCGCTTGCCCCTTTAATAGACCAGTTAGAAGGATAAAATTATATTTTTGCTACGTCCTTTTTGAAGTCCTTCTTTATCCCGATTACCGCGAAACCTTCGGTAAACCCATCCTAAATCATAGCCTTCGTCGAGAAATATTAAGGAGTCAAAAACAATTCGACGTAGGTATAAAGTAAACCCAGTTACCAAAGGTCCTCCCTCCCCTCCCCGTCGTGCGCAATAGCAACGAGGACTCTTCACTATACTCGCCATTGTGACTAACGACAAACTCCTACTAACCTGCTGTCAACTTTTACCGCTACTTCCTTATTAAGTAAACTACCTTTACCATCCCTTTTCATCACCCATAAACCTATTCCCATTCACGTATAAACAGGCCACCTATAAACCTGGCGACCTCCCCTATAAATCAGTGACCTTCTTCCTCCTATATGTTTCCGAAGGAATAAACAACTTACTCTTAGGTAGTTTCTCCATTTAAGACCCATATGCTTAGATGTACAGTTCACCTAATATTGATAAATTCAAAATAATTGGTTGCATAACTTAAGAGTCCCCTCACATAAAAACTCGTGCTACTGCCAATAATTGTGACATCTCAGCTGCTTCCTTGCTAATTATTTGACCAAGCAAAGCCTATCACTTAATCCTTTACCCCTTTTTGTTCTGTTCCTTCTTTCACAAATATTTAGTACATGCTCCAATTCTCCTTAATATGCACTATCCCAATTTTCTAATTGTATCATAATTTTTAATTTAAATTTCATTAAGACTTTTCTTCCTGGTTTTTAATGTCCTCACTCAATTTCCATGCCAAGTTTTACCCCTTTCTGACAATTTATAACATTCTAAATTGTTTCAGCGTTTTACATCTATTTTAAATTGATTTCACCTTAAATTTAGAACCTAACATAGAGTGTAAAATTACAATATTAAAAACAACATACATATGGCATTAAATCAACATGAATTTCAATGCTTGCTTCGTGAAAGTAGAGATTCGTGTAGCACTAATTAGAGAAGCATTGACTGTTATTTTCTATTCTTACCTCATTTTCCTCATTACCAAGTCGGCAGCCGATGGCAACTGAGTCGGTAGTGATGGTTAAGTTTAAATGCTTCAAAGAAATGAACACTTTTGTGAAATACGTTGCTCCTGGTTTTCCAAGGGCGGCGCTTACTTCTGCATTGACAATTAATCCTAGTTCACCACCAATAAAAGAAATCATTAGTGTTGTTCTTTAGAAAGAGAAATACATTTTTATTCTATTAACTCGGATTTTCTTGCGTACCAATGAAAATATAAACCAGACGTATTTGGGCGAAAATGCTGTTGATGCTCATGAGAAATGTTAGAAAAGAGCTATTTGAGTTGGAAAAGAGTGGTCTGAGCTGTAAGCGAGTTGTCATCTTTGAAAACGGGTTGATAGAGTTGTAAACGAGTTGATAGAGTTAAAAAATAAGACTTGGAAAAAAAATGTTAAGGTTAGGAAAAGGGCCCTTGTATACTTCTACTAACAGTGTCCAGTCATGGCTGCCTCATTATTTATATATTCAAAAAAAAAAAAATGGTTTCCAAATTCATCGAGTTTCATCACTTTTACTAAACCGCTTGGCGCTCTCTCTGGTTGAGTGGATAGGGCGTTGGATTTCTGACGTCTAGGCAGGGTTCAATCGCAGCAAGAGCGGAGACATAACTTTCATCTGCATTACCCACTGGTCACACATTGGCAGATATGCTGACACCCCGTAGGTTTAAGTAGTTGCACACGCATCACCACTCACATAGTTAGTCACAACACCGCTATCATTCCCTTCGTCTTTACATCACAATATTCACACTCTCTAATCTCTTTAGAACCCTGCCGATGGAGGAATAGTTTCCCCTATTCGGGCACCCTTATATATGTGTCGATAAGACGCTAAAGATTTCCCCCCGTCCATTTTAAGCTTCATTTAAGGCTTCTTCTTTTAAAATTCCTGAAAATTTAAGAACTTAAAACTTACCTGACGCCTCGTCTCTAACCAAACTGAAAGCATCACCCGGTTCGCCGTGAAGATCGAAACAGAGGGGTAGCGCTAAACCTGGGACTTCGACCACAAAATGAGGGTCATTGTCCACTGGAAAGGAAAGGTGAACAGCGAAAATTGGATTCCGAATAGATAATTATTAAAATCACCCACAAATTTGAACACTATTTAGAGATATAATTCTTAAGTAAAATTATAATTAAATAATGTATATGGTAGCATTTTTTTCATTGTGGGCACCGGTGCTTATCTTTTTACAGTATATAAAGTAATATTTAGAAATAAGACTCCATTTCAATGCCATCGCTGTGTATTTCTTTGGTGTACTAAGGTAGTTGCTTCCAAAATTTGCAGCCATTGTTTTTATCATCCTTCTCATGGGTTTTCAGTATGAATATTACTTTCAATTAATTGATAAATTTCTATATATTGGATATTATTATAGAATACGTGAACAAATTTTTTCCACACCATTTATCGGAACAATCGGCAGAAAAGAGATAACTTTTCTTTTGCCGATTTTTGTCCCGGTGGAGAAAACAGGTTTTCCTTTTCATTTGAGGCATTTCAGAAATCTTGGGGAAATCCACGCATTCTAATTGTCCCATCCATGAGACTAGTCTTAAAAAAAGTTTCAAAAATTATCTGTTCAATGAAACCAAACCTGAAAAGTTTTGCCGTGAGGAGTTTTTATTTATTTTTTTTTTAATTCCAGATATGCCAATTGGATTCTTGTTTGAGTTTAACTCCTATATGGGTTCTTGTTTTGAGTTTGAAACTACCACCAACACCACTACTTCCCTATCTCTCTTCTCTTTCCTTTGTTCTCTCTATCCATTTGATCCTTCCAATTCATTATCACATTGATTTGAAACTGTGACTGTAACAAAGAAACAATAATGATGAATTTGCTTCAGGAAAATCCTGTGGGGGCAATTCTTTGAAGGAGGCTTGAAAAGAGGGATGGGGAGACAAATAGAGACAGTAGAGAAGAGAGAAAAGGATTCGGACCCAGCGTTTGAAAAACAAACCAAGTACAATCTGTCTTCCATGAAGTTTTACTCATTTTCCGGACTGATTTTGTTTTCATCATCCGAAAGCAAGAAATGAAACAGTTCCATTTTTATGCCGATTTTTCACACCGCGACAGCCGCTTTACTGGTAACGAGGAACGTGAACTTCTTCATTCTTTTGTTAAGGTAAAATTAAAGTATGTTTATGATTTATTTACATTAGGATAGGAATTTAGACATAAAGGGAAATAACAGATAAGTGAATGATCATTTTAGGCAAACCTGTGCTTGAGATGAAAGAAAATGCAACTCGGTCGTTTAAAAAAACAAGTACGTAAATCAATAGAAACAAGTATGACGAATTAACAATTAATATTCCAGGACGCAATGAAGGATATGAATGTAATAGGTTGGGAATTTGTTCGCAGAGTCCTCCTAAAAGCTATGAAATTGGAAATTCGAGTGAACGTTATCCTCTATGTGAAGTCTTTGTGTTAAGTTTCTGTGTTCATTACGAAAAAGGTTAAAATTGGAGTAAAAACACGAAGATTTTACAGCGGCAGATGATTAGTGAGGAAAGACATTGCCATAGTATTCAGAGGCACCTTCGCCTTGAGACGCTGAAAACGGTAGTAGATTATGAGTCGAGATTTGGGCATGGTAAAGTCGTATGGCGTGAAAGGAGGTTTTACTCCTGAGTAGTGGCGGCGCAAAAGTGCTGACAGTCGGAGATAGAGATTCTGTTCGTGTAATTCGGGTGACGAGTTTGGGACCGACAGTTCAAAATAGTCTCTTACTCTTGACGCGAGAAATTTTCCTGGGTATTTGATGCTCTTTTAGTCTCTGATCCTTGGAAGAAGAAGTCTCGGATGATTTTGAAAACGAAATGCGTTTGAGGTAGATTCTCTGATGGGAAAGGATAACTTACACAAACCAAATTACTTCATCGTTGTTCTGACCTATGGCATTTGTCCGGCGATCGTAGGATGAACATCAAAAGAGCCTTTAAAATATGCCACCAAAAGATGAAACTAGATTTCTGGCATCGCCTTAAAAATAGATGCTTCCTTTTTTGTGTGAATGATGATTTCTTATTAAAAATGCTAAAATGTTAGCTAATATACATAATAAAACTTAACAAGTTTACCATGATGTTATTATAACTGACGTTCTAAGGAACGTCAGCTCTACTTAGTAAATAAATAGGTCACCCATAAAAATCCTTGGTTAGTTTTTTTCTGGTTCATCCGCCTTTCATTTAATATTCTATGGTAGTATAAATACAGGGTTGTCACGTCAAATTGGTCGTTTCTATTTGATTATATGTGAATGGAAATCTTTCAAAACGATGCTTGGAGGGATTTTGAGCTATTTGATTTGTGGTTCCAATGAGCGAACTAATTAATTTCGATAATGCTAAGTAAATATCCTAAACCACTGTAGCCCCCCCCCCCACACGTTAACAAAATTAAATTGGACACTATTTTAAGGTAAGTAGTATCGTACGCACAATTATAGCTAGCTGTGAACGTGTCAAAACCCCAGGCAGTTTTTGTTGCATATTTGGTTTATTGTGATCAAGAAACATGAAAGAAATATACCACCTCCCATTATAAATGTGAAGTGTGTCTACTTTGTATATAGTGAATTAAAATAGGCTATAACAAAGATACATGACCAAAAGTTTTCTACACAGGTTCCATCAAGTTCAAAACACTTTTTAAAGTGAGGATACTACAGTCATGAGCAAAACTTTTGAGACTACTATATTTTTTCATATAAGAATATTATTTGCACTAATCAAAAGTTCCATTTTTTTAAGTATTTTATCCTAATTTGAATATTAAATCGACAAAAAATTAGAGATCAATCCAATTTTATTAATAAATACAGTCAGTTCCTGCGTGCAATCAATATTTACAATAATATCCCTTGTTCTTTAAGACTGCTTCAATTCATGCTGGCATTCTGGAGACCAAATTTGTGATGATATCTTGAATGGTATTACTCCATTTTTGTCTAATAAGCGCCGCAACTGGTCACAATTGGATGGTTTCCTTTTATCAACTGCCAATTTGATTATCGCCCACAAATTCTCTATTAAGTTCAAATCTGGCGAATTCCTGGGCCATGTTCCCAAAACTTCGATGTTATTTTCAGCTAAAAACTTTGTTATTGCTCTTGCTCTGTGACAAGGTGAGCCATGATGTTGAAAAATAGTTATCATCCACAAAGTTGTCCAAAACTGTTCGGAAAGGGTGTTGCTGAAGCACGTTTTGGGTACCATTTTGATTTCATTGCAGCGTTCTTGGGTAAAAGTAATAATGCTCCAGTTCCTTAGATGAGAAGTAGCCCCAGCCTTTGAGTGTCCGGATGCTTCATGGTGGGCGCGACTCAGGATTCGTGATAGCGTTCACCTTTTCTCCTCTTAACGAAGCATCTTGCAGAAGCTCTAAACAAGAGGCCTTTGTCGACTTAAGACCTTTATCGAAAAGTCTCTTCTTCACTGTGCGTGCTGTAGCGTTCACACTGGCCTCTTTCCAATTGTGAGCAAGCTTGACGTTCATTTTAAGCTCTTGGACGTCCTGAAGAATTCTTCAAAGTAGTGTAAGCAGTCTTTTTAAAGAAGTCATTTTTGATCTGAAAGATGCTGCTCCGTGATGTAATATCCTTATCAATTGTCTACTTGCATTTCAGGCCCCTTTGGTGCAGAGCAACAATAGTTAAACGCTTTTCTTTGCAAAGAACTATTTCTGTAATTGAAAGAGACTCAAACATTTATTTTCCCCAAAGATTTATAATAATTACACATCTCCCATTCTATCCATATATGCAATGCTTTTACTCCTATGATCGAATAACAAAGCTCCAGAGACTAAAACTCATTTCCTACAAGAACAGGACCAGAGCGTGATTTAGAATTCCGCGAAGGATTGTACTGTTATTTCTTATTTTTGAAATGCTTAATTTTTAATTATCTTGCAATGATTTAAATATTAGAATAATTATTCTTATCACTTAAATTAAAAAAAACTAATGAAAAAATAAAACTATATATTAACCTCAAAACTTTGGACCAGGACTGGAGATTTAAGGCATTGTAATTAATTAAAGAACTGAAAACAAATAAAATTTAACCATGTCGAAGCTTCTTTTTAATCTCAAATGTAAAAATTGAGAGGAGCCCTTTAGATAATTCCTAAAAATTACTAAATAGAAAGAAGTTAATGGGGCCTATCGATAATATAAAGGGAAGGCTTACTGTCTTCAGAATCAAAATTCTGGGTCGGAAGATGGTCTTGTTTGACCAGAGAAACAAAGGAGTATTAATTAACGAGAGAAACAAGCTAGCGCATTATCACAGTGGGAAGAATACTCTGGTCAAGTTTTCTCGCGCTTTTCTTTTTACAAAAGCGTCGGCTAATTTTTCCAAAACTCTTTCATAATATGCAGCTGTTATTGTTCTTCGGTTCTTCAGAAAATCAACAAACAAGATGCAATAGGTGTTCCAAAAACGGCTGCCATTACCTACTTTTGGCCCTCCCCGCTTCGGGTTCGACGTGAGAATTTCCACTTCTTGTTATACCATTCTTTGTCCTTTTATCTTCAGGTTATACTCATGTGTCATCTTCAGTAATTATAATCACCCATAGAAATGATTTAGGATCTCGAATCCATTTGCTAAAGATTTTCTGTAAAACCCTGCTCTTGTTTACCGCTAATCTGGCTGTAAACACTTCGACACCCATCGAAAAGAAATTTAATCAACTACACTTTATATGTCAAGATAGTATAAACAGACCTGTTTGGTATATTACAAGGGCGTTTAATATTGTTTTCACTGTTGATCAACTGTATTTTTTTCTTTAAGGAAATGACTACGATTAATGTTTTGTTCCAACTCTAGTTTCACCACTTCTTTAAAGATATCTCCTCACAAACTTTCTGTGTGATAGGGCCTCGTTGATATTACGCTTTAAATTAAAGAAAAATCCCAGGTTGCTGTAAATAGTTATTATGTGCATTATCTTCATCATATTCTCGTCAAGCCATATAACTAAAATACATTTGTCAATCATGATTTTCTGTTGGTCATTGTTCCTCAAAACCTTTCTTATTCATCGATCGATGAGTGAATATTTCTTCAGCCAAATCTTCACGAAGATTTAGAGGTTTGTTCTTGCTTCCATTTTAACACAATGTTGCTCAATGGAGTGGTGGTAAGAGGGAGGACTTTTTGAACTGCTGTTTATTACTCGGTAAATCCATCCAAGTAAGTCTTATTTCGACCCATCACAACAGATTCATAGGATATTATTTTGTATGGATAATTATTGAAATAATATCTTTTTCAATTTGCATTTTCCACGAACGTAACACCCCACAAATGTTTGTTTTAAATGGACCTACTGGTTTATGTTACTTCTGATTTTTTACAGCTTTATAATTATATGGTTAAATTAGCTTTCCCATGTAGTCTATGCCATTCCTATCGAATGGTGTTACCATCATTATTCCTTCTCTATTTTTCCTGGTTGAGTAAATATGACCTCATTCGTTTCTTGCTCTCATAAAAATTTTTATGCCGTAAAACTGGTATGAGCTGAACTTTATAGTTAGCTCAGCGTCGCGCTAACAACGAACCAATTAAGAAGTAAACTAACCAAACCAAAAGAACCTCTTGTTGGAAGAGAGGGAGACTTTAAAATCGCTTGGCAGTGCGGCAGCTCCGTCCTCTAAACTGACCAACGTCAATCCTCTGTCATCTCTCATAGTCCCGTCGGAAGTCCAATTTGTGGGTTCGCTGATGACCATAGACGTGAGCGGCGTGACGAAATTATACTAGAGAAGAAATAAATATTATAATGGAGCACAGTAATGCCGATTGCTAACTAGTCTCAATCCAACAAACATTATGGCAATAAGCGATAAAGAGAATTTTGATAGTTAATTTCTATTTCCCAGGTATTTGGAATATTGACCATTAATGCGATCTCTAAAGCTCTTGAACGATGCTCCGCTCGGATACTCTTGTCCTCAATGTATTCATTGGCAGCAAGAAGATCCTACCGAAAAAGGCATCATTAGGGTTCATAATAACTTTTTGGAAGAATAATGAAAATAGTTAATGGACTATCTTAGGAACTAAGTCTCTTTAGCAGGAAAAGAAAGAAGAAGAAAAAAATAGCTGGACATAAATACTCTGGACTTTACGTTAGGAAGTATCGCTAAAATAAATTAAAAACAAATATATACTGTCATTAACCACATGCGAAGCGGTGTTTAGTGAGGAGAGGAATGAAACAGGTGGATATCATTAAAGGAATGTTTACTCAGTGAATAAAAAGTGTTAAGAGAAACGAACAAACAGATAAAGAAGACTGTGAATATAAAAAAATGAATGGGAGTTGGAAAAATATTCGAGGATGTTGAAGAGTGCAGTAGAAAAGTTAATTATTTAGTTACGAGTACTTGTGGCACCCATCATTTTTCAAGCGTGAACAAGGTCCTTTAAGCGGATAATAAATTCACATATAGGTCAGAATGACAATCTATCATAAGCCCGTAGGTGTCAAAGGGTGGTCGACGTTGGCAAAGGTGTAGACAGAGTTGTTGTTGTGCCTATCCCCCCTCCCACTAGCAAGCAGCGAACTCCCCTCGACGATTCCGCGTCTGGGGAGTATGGATATAAAGCCCTTCGGCAGATCCGAAGACGGAAGAGTGATACGTTGTTTGTGTGAAGTGATGGAGGTAGAGAGAGACATCGGTGTTATGATTGGGTATGTGTGTATTGAATTACGTGGCCGGAATTGTCTCCATGTATGCCCAGACTCGACGCACTCTATCATTGGCAGTTGCCCTCTGCGAGTGCATAAATGATTTCGTGTCCTCTCTCTCCGGAAATTGAACCCATTATTCTGGCGTAAAAACCAACGCCTAATCTACCCAGGCCGGATGTAGCTATGGGTCCCCCCCTCCTACACACACACAAAAGAAATATGAGATTAACCCTAGAAGTGTTTATGTTTTGACTCCCAAATATTACAAAAATATTCCTTACTGATTTTGATAAATTAAAATTTCCGACAAAGTCAAAATATAGTTAAAAGTAGAGAAAAATTATTTCGGACATTTCATATTTTATGTCTAGTTGTGCAGTGAAAGGACCAGATAGTAAAAGAGAGAAGTTGCGAACAAAGTTACTCACCTTTACTGATAAATAAGCCCAAATTCTCTCCAGAGTGGAGGTTTTGTTGGGCGGTGGAGAGCGTAATAAATCTTGCCTTGAGACCTGCAGCTGAATTCGCCCCTTGGCACCATTCGCAGTGATTTTAGGCGTAACGGATGTCAATTCCGTTTTAAGTTTTCCCGCCAGAACTATCTTGGATGGAGGAATGGGGAAGATTATTTTTTTTAACGAAGAAGCGCAGCATTTAGCAATGAAGGCAAAAACCCGAAAGAGAAAGCGACATAACTACGGAGTGTGACAAAGCAATAGATTCAACAGAGGACCTTGTTGAACGCTGCACCATATCGATGTTCGGAATCAAGAGAAAGCGGATTCCTAACTTTTTCTATGAACACGAGATGTGAAGAGGAGGATCAATTCAAGCGAACTCATTAAAGGTATTGACAAGGAAAATATGGTCAAGGTCAGGAAAGTAAATGTTCTCACTGACATTCTCCGAGCTCTGCCGGAAAATACCACTTTCCACCCATATTTATTTAATAAATAACAAACCAATGGAGGCAAATCGTTAATAATACTTTTTAAATGAGATTTATGGTGATAGTGTTAAAGTTAGAGGGTGGAAAGATAGAATAAGAAAGATGAAAGAAATGAGTGGATCATGAAATGAAAATGACCAAAGAGGAGAAAGATTTCACCAGTAAATGTTCAATGTTAGGAGGATGAGAAGGGGGAGAAGGTATTGGTTGCCTGCATAGATAAGATCAAACAAAGAATACAAGAACTGAAAACTTGACCTTTAACTCCCTTGCGGGAAGGGACGCAGACAGCCGAAGTAGAGTAATGTTGAGAAGTAAGAGATCACAAGGTGGAGATGAGGAAACAAGTAAAGAAAGAGCAGAGTCGCGTGAGCAATTATTTAAATGTTCGGTTATTGCACAATGCCCACTTAGGCCTTCAATTATATCACTTATATAGGTAAATGAGATAATAAAAGGAAGAATTTAAAAATTGAAATTACTCAAGTTCAGGTAAAGATCTTCCAAAAGGAAAATTACCTCCTCGCCAGAGTAGAAATTGTCTCGCCCAAGTTTCACGATAGAATCCAGTTCAACCTCGTCAGCTGGGTAATCCACTGATACATTATTTATTAGCGGGGTAGAAATTTCTTTGTAGAATTCTTCGAACTGGTTAGCTGCTTGCACCGTGGTGTGTATTTTTCGCGCAAATCCGCCATTTTCCTTGCTGATCTGACGCAGAAACCTAAAGAAAAATCTTCGTGAGTCGATCAATGTTTCAAAACAAGTTCTTAGGTAGAGAAGAAAGATCTCTTTCATTAGAGTTCCTTTTTCGTGTCTCACCCCCCCTCCTCCTCTTTATACTTAGTGTATGGGAATCGTCACTCCCCCTTCCCCGTTCACTCTTGGTGGAGTCACAAGGCGGCTTCCGCAAAGACATCCGGTCCAGGCATCGGCGAGTCAAAAGCGTAACCACAGCGTGGCACAACTCGGTGCCATAAAAGACCCTAAAGGTCAAAATGTAAGATCTCCCCCAGGAGAGTGAGATCCAGTTTCACGTCAAATAAGAAATTAGAGACGTGTTTCTCCCAATCTCGAAGACTAACGAGGAGCCGATGTAAGAATCGGTGGGGAAAACCGTTAGGCAAAAGAACTCTCCTGGGGCCGTCCTCAAGTCCCTCCCTCCCTCCCTTACCACTCCCCCCAGTGGGGTGACGAGGTATAAATGAGGAACTCTGAGGAAAGTCGAGGTAGTACTTCGTCAGTCTCTAGGTGACGAAGTCTTTGGATCAAACCGAACTACCGAGACTGGAGAGGTAATGTACTTGGCTCACCAGACCAAG
Organism: Ceratothoa steindachneri; assembly: GCA_963969495.1. Classification (NCBI taxonomy): domain Eukaryota; kingdom Metazoa; phylum Arthropoda; class Malacostraca; order Isopoda; family Cymothoidae; genus Ceratothoa; species Ceratothoa steindachneri. Next base: position 64,596,762 of record OZ018330.1, read on the forward strand.
AAGTACCCTGCAAGAGAGGCAGGCCTACCTACCTTAAGGGGCTAAGAAGAACTCATCCTTGAGCTAGTCCCAGGTTATCAAACCAAACGATAAGTTAACTTTGTTAAGTTCAACTTACTCTCGCCAGAGAGAGTCCTCATATCCTGGTGCACCTTAAACACCAGGAGTATTCCTCGTCCTTGAGGAATTAAGAAAAGAAGAAGGAAAAGGCTCCCCCTCGGGCCCGTTACTCGGTGGCCACACCGATCTTTAAGTAACTTATTCTCACCAGAGAAACATCCCTTCGTTATCCTCGCCCTTAAGGAAGACCCTCCCCGAGTTCAGTCCTCGTCCATGAGGAAATAAGTAACGAAGGAGAAAAGCTCCTCCTCGAGCTCGTTACTCGGTGGTCACACCGCACTCCAAGTTAACTTGATTTAAGAACCAAGTTCGACTCACTCTCGCCAGAGAGACCACGACTGCCTAGGTGTTGCATAAAGCACCGTATTTGTTCTCGTCCGTGAAGAACCTTCCCTCCCCGGAATACCGTGTGGACACTCCAGCTGCTACCCTTGCCAAAACGACCGTGTGATTTCGCCCATCTACATCTGTTCAGACGGCACGCGTCGTGAGTCAATAACATTCCTGAGTCCTTTTAAACTCTAGATGAGTCCGTAAGCCTAAATCTTCTATTATTGTTGTGTGTAGAGAAATTAACCAATTTTTGAGGGTCAAACTAATTTAATTAATTCTGGTTTATGATAATATTATTGCTGTAGTAATGTTTAGATGTTGTGTATTCAATGGTTAAAGTTAAAATATAAGTTTATTTTGGGATTCTCGTGCGTTTCTTTCTATATCCTTACGTGTTTCGGAACGGCTCTGTATTTTAAGATATTCAGATATCAATATATATTAGACGCTCTTAGCACTCTTAGAATAGAACAAAGAAGGGGGGGCATTCTACGACACTATAAAAAAAGTGGTGTCAGGTAAGTAGAGTTTTTATTAGAAAGAATTTTACGACAATTAGCTTTCTTAGTCTTAAACATCCTTCGTGACAGTGGATCATGTTTCAGAACCTCTTGGAATGCGCAACATTATCCATGGTTGACAGAATCTACTATTTACAGTATCTTCCCAAAAGATCAGAATGGCTGTATTTCTATGACAACATCTTCTGTAACTTTTACTAGACAAAATCCAGGATTCAAAAATTCTTAGAAAAAAACCTAGATGAATAAACTACAAGGGTTGAAGCTACGAATTATTTAGGGATAAAACGAAAGTTTTTAATAGATAAGCAATTTACTAAGGAGAACTGTCATTGTTTAGGTAGTTAAATCTCTAGTAACCTAGGTCCTTCTCTTGTCAGCTGTCGTCCAAGTAACATACCCAAGAAATGTATAACGTCACTCTCTGTCTGCGAGCTGATGGTAAAACTGCGTCACCAAGATGGTTTTTTAATTGGAGCCATTGCTGAGATTGTCAAGCGCTCTTAAAGTGTAATACATAATATTCCGTTTGTTTGTTGGATTATGTACATTAGAGCCTTAAGGTATACATTATGTGGCTCTTATCTCCAAGCGTTACTTATTATTCTACTTTGTTTATCTCCCACTCACAGATCTTCAAATCTTCCAATATTATGTAAAAATGTACCATCTGATTTAGTACGCTTCTTTTGATATCATCAGACTGGTCAGCGCCACCCAACAAATTCTTCAGGGTGAGGTCAACATTTTTCTCATTTAAGTATTGGAGCAAAATTCTTCGAATATCCTCCAGCGCTCCACACTCCACCAGCAGATGCTGAACAGTCTCCAACAAAACACAGTCACACAATGTAGTATTATGTAGACCAAATCTATATAGATGCAAATTAACTCCTACATGGCCAATTCTCAGTCTGGCCAGAACAGTTTCGACTTTTCTGTTCCTTGGTATTTTAGCAATATTCCAATATTTGATGCTCTCCTTAACTCTTGTCAGATGTTGCCCCTCCTGCCGCCACTGCTGCTTCCACTCCGCTATCACTGACCACTCTATTTGTCGCCGGCCGTGCTTCGTCATGATGATTACCTCTGTTCGTTCCGCCAGTGCTGTTGCCTTCCTTGCTGCTCTATCTGCTCTTTCATTTCTTTCAATCCCCCAATGTGCTGGTATCCATTCAATCCGAATCCTATTAGCTCTGTATAAAATGTTTTGAACTTTATATTTGTATACATTGTCTGCCAACCTGGTGTTTCTCAGTGCCTATATACTTGAGCTTGAGTTTGAAAACACTACTACCTTTGTTCCTGCTGTTCTGCCCACACCACCGCCTCATAAATGAAAAACAACTCTGCTTCGTATGCTGAATATTCTGAAGGTATCTTCAACCTTTCTGTATGGTTTCGCGCGCCTATTACCATGGCCGACCCAACTAATACTACTCCGTGGTTCTCGATCCTTGATCCATCCGTGTAAATCTTTAGCCAGTTTCCATACTCTGTATCAATCTTCTCTCTGTGTAGCATATAAATTTCTCCATTAGATCTTCCATTAATCTCCTCCCTCCATAAAGTCACAAAAGGAACACTTGTGTTTGGCAATCCTTCCATCCGCTAGTTCCATCTCAGTGTCTGGCCCTCCCTAGCACAGGTGTTGGGGTCAATTGTGGAGACAGGGCTTGTTGCCTCTCTGTCCATAATTTCCTGTGGACTTTGCTGTTCTCTGGAAGGCTTCTAATTCTATTTAGGTAACGTAAAACTTGCTGATTTTCATATATTAATGAGCATACTGGGGGTGTTGTTTTCTTTGTTCCGATAGCTAGTCTGAGACACTCGTTCTGCATTGGAACTTTTTTTTTTATATCTGCGCACTTGCTGAACTATTCATCTCTAATTCCTAACCACTTCTACTCCGTATTAACATTTTATACATTTGCAAGAGCATTCTCCTATCTGCTCTGCTCTCCACTCCTGACTTGCTACCACCTTCAATACATTACTCCTTTTAATACAACTTGCCTTAGTTTTAACCATATGGTTTTTCCATGTTAGTGTGGGGGCATCAAGTGTCATTCCCAAATAATTAAATTTCATTACCCATTCTATTATTATTCCATTGATGCTCACTGCTGGGGGATTTATCTCTCTTCTGGTAAAATTCATTGCTTTTGTCTTTTCATTAGTGATAGTAAGTTTACTTTCTTCCATGAATCTATAAATTTCCTTCAAGGCTTGTGGCATCTTCCGATGACACTGTTTTGCGTCTTATTCACCACTACTATGGCAATGTCCTCTGCGTATTGTAACATTGTGACATCTCCATTTATTGGCATATTTACAATGTACAAATTAAATAGAAAAGGAGTGAGGTTTGATCCATGGGGTATACAAATTTGCACCTCTTTCTCTTTTGACAGTTATCTATTATACCCCTAAATCTTCTGTCTGATAAAAAAAACTTTGAAACCATTGCAACATATTTCCTTTCAATCCCTTTTGTTCCATTCTTTGTATAGATTAATTATGTGAGATGGTATCATATGTTCCCTTGAGATCCAGAAATGTTGCTATACAAACCATTCTTTTCGTTATTGAATTTCTTATGATATTTTCTATCCTTGATCAATTGGATTTAACTTCTTACGAAATCCCCCTTGTGTTTCATTGTACTTCTCCGTCTTTTCTAAGTACCAGTAAAGCCTAGTGTACAAGGACATCATAAAGGGAAGACCGAGATATTACCCAAATTTTTAAGGACCACTTTAAGACGGCTGCAGTAGTTTATCGAGAGATTAGCGAGATTTTAGCCTTCAATATCTCGAGGCAGCGTGTATCACGTCGTCTTGGGAAAGATGCTCTTACCGTTCGCAAACCGGGGTCAAGCCATTGATCACTCCGAAGAACAAGAAGGCCAGTCTTGCATTCGCAATGAGCACGTTAAAAAGTTATGACACATAAAAAATGGTGTCAACTTTTCTCTCTCTCTCTCTCTCTCTCTCTCTCTCTCTCTGTGGTAAGTTTTTCACATACATCATCTGCGGTAGCTGGAACGCACTTCCAGTGGAAGTTGTCAACGGCCATTGTGTTGATCAGTTCAAGTCAAGACTGGACAAAGTCTTGAAAAGTGGCCGTTTGGGCACTTAAGTCGTTGTGCAGAACTGTGCCTGTTCAACTGTTAGCTCAAAGGTACCCTCTTTAAATGGACCGTAAGGTCTCCTAGGGTACTTCTTGTCCTTGTAGCTCCTTGTAGCTCTCTCTCCTTCTCTCTCTCTCTCTCTCTCTCTTTCTTTCTCCCTCTCTCTCTTTTCCCCCTTTCCCTCTCTCTTATGCCTTCTTCCTATATTTCCATCTTTAATTTTTGTTCTTTCTCTCTTTTTCTTCCACTCTTTAATTTTCCATTTTCTATATCATTATAATTCTCTTTATATCTTTAATTTGCGCTCTTCTCCTCTTATTTTCCATCTTTTCCTTCTTCCTATCTAGCTCTCTCCTTCTCTTAATTTAGGTCTTTTTCTCACTTTATTTTCCCTCCTACTTCTCTCTCCCCCTCTTTCTCTATCACTATTCTATTTCTTTATCTTTGTCCTTTTTACTATATTTCTCTCTTTCCCTCTATATCCTCTCTCTGTCACACTTTTTTCTTTCTCGCTCTAACTCTAGCTTTTTCTCCCTGTCGCATTTTCTTTTTATTTCTCACTTTCTTTCTCACTCTCTCATTCTCTGTCTCAATCTCCCTCTCTTTTTTTCTGTTTCTCTTTTTCTCTCTTTCTTTCTTTTTCTCGTTGCTTTTTGACACTATTTCTCATTATTTCTCTCTCACTTTCGTCTCTTTTACCTATGTTTTTTCTCTCTCTATTTCATTATCAATCTATTTCTCTTTCTCTCTCTTTTCCCCCATCTCTTTCTATTTCTATTTCTCTGATTCTCATTCTGTTGATTTCTTTTTTTCCCTTCCTTCGATTTCTCTCCATCTCTCTCAAACTTTTGCCTTGGTGACGAGAAAGCCGATACAGGCGGTTTGTGGTCTGTGAATAGGATAACATGGTGACCCTCAACTATGTGCCTGAAGTGGATCACAGCAAGATACGCCGCTAGGGTCTACCTGTCGTAAGTGAAGTACACTTGCTGTGTCTAGCTTAGTTTTCTCGAGAAGAATGCCACCGGTTGTGGCGATCTATTCAGCATCTGGTGAAGGGCAGCACCTGCCGCCTATTAGGAGCAATCCGTCACCAGCTGATATGGTGTGTCACTGAGTAGACGGTGACTGAGCTTGACGGAGTTTATCAAAGCTTATCTAATACTATCGAATGCTTCTCGTGCATCATCAGTCCATTCACGCTCACGAGCCTAGGGTAGCAGGCGTGCAAGTTCGGTCAGTGGGGTTGCAAGCACAGGAAAATTTGGAATCATCCTTTCATCATTGTATCCCAACATGCCCAAGTAACTTCGTAGTTCCTTGCAATCTTTCGGTAATGGCATGTCCCCAATTTCTTTCATTTTCTTGGCTTGCGGGCTAATTCCCGCAGCTGAAATGTGAAGCCCTAGAAAATCAATTTCCTCCTTTGCTAGTTCGCATTTCTCCAGAGATATCCGTAGACTCTTCTCGACCAGGATTCTGTAGAACTTGATCTAAATGATCCAAAAGGGCGTTCAGATTATCGGAAAATATCAGATGTCGTATATATACGACGTTGCAACCGGACAGTAAATGCTGGATGTCATTAATGATTAGTGCTACCGCATGCTCCCCTGAATGTTTCACTTCTGATTTGAGTTTAGTTTGATTGTCTACAAGGATGCCGCGCGCACAATCCACCAAAAAATTAAAGTCTCCCAGAAAGTCAATCCCCAATAAGGGCGACCAAAATCGACCAACTAAATGGCCAGCGAAGACTAAGGATAGCTATATCCGTGTGTACCTCGCCGTGCACTTTTATTTTTCCACCATTAGCCGTCGTAATGTTCATACTAGATTCGCATAATTCAGCCGTTGGCATCAATTTAATCGGGATTATCGACACACTCACTCCCGTATCAATTAAAAATTCGCACTTCAATTTATTTACTTTTGCGGCATACCAGCGGTCGCACTTGCAATGTGCTAGTTTTGCGATGGGGCTGGCGAAGATGGCCTGGGCGACAGTTGCATTTGAACGAGTTCCCATCGCTTTGGCCTAGTGCACTGATCGTGCACTTCCCGTTTATTGCAGATTATTTACATTATTATCACCTCTATTATTTAAATAAGGAATACACGTATCGGGAAAATAAATATAACTATGTTCTATGGTATCACTGCTATTATTAACATTAAGACACTGTGCCATATAAAATGGTGTTAGCTCGTCAGCAAGCTTTCCTAGCTGTGCGCGATGTTAGCTGGCAGGGATGGAATAAATTTGTAACTCACGAGTTCTTTTCCAACTCCTAAATGTAGAGCAGTCTTCCGCAGTTCCTGAAGGTTGGTTGAAGGTCGACCAGTTAGTGCGGAGGAGGCAACGAGCTTCTCGAATAGCTGCGGTTTGGTTCTCTCGAAGAACTCAATTACCTCGGTCCTTAGGATCTGGTAATTTTTGATAGTCAAGACTATAGCGGGAAGTCGGTCGACAGTATCGGCTGGTAGTGCAGCAAGGACGTTAAATAATTTTGTTTCCTCATTACTTATCCTTGATATATGAAACTGGGCTTCTACAATCTTAAACCAACCTGCAACTGCTGCCTCATTAAAGATGGGTGGTTTGACGTTGATGGCGTTTACGATCTCCGTCTCTCCTTGTCCTGCTTGTCGATGGTCTGATGCGTTCATCTAAATTCTTATGTTATCTTCACGATTCGGTCGAAGGGGTCACCAGTTTATGGCGGGTTTTATTCGTGAAGGTTGGTTACCACTTTATAGTGGTCACTAAGTTTATGATGGGTCGCTTTGTTCATGAGATGCCTGGCGAGTACCAGTTTAAAGGAGGAATAACTGGGGGTGAGCCCAGTTACCCGTAAAGGGATGTCGGATGAAGGCGTTTGAGGTCTCACGGTCAAGTTTGCTCTGATTCCCAAAGTTCTTACAGGGAATCCATTTATAGGCTCGGTTCGAAAGGTAATTTAGTTACCACTGGGTTAAAGGAAGAACTCGAAAGGAAGATGGTGTTTTGTAGGCTTTATTCTTGGCTTAGGTCTACTTTAATTGGGGCAAGCGGTTTTGTTGTAAGTTTCCCTCTACATTAGATAAAGGATCTGAGAGATTTTGCTGAGATACGAATCTTTATCTAAAACAACCACACCCCGACCTTTGTTAGGTTTGCAAATAACGAGGGCATTTTCACGAGCAAGATTTTTTAAGATTGATAAATCGCATTTGGAAATGACGGCAGAAAATATTTTAAAGAGTTTTGACTAAGCAAGAAAAGTTTCTCTTAGCCTTCGGATTAGATTTTCGTCTTCCCATTTTTAAACTCTCATATTTTCGCTACTTCCTTAGTTTTGAGAGGCTTATTGCTATTTTGGCTTCTCATCAAATTGCATCTAACCATAATTTTTCTGTTTTAAACAAAATAATCCGCTCTTTAGCCTTTAAATATTTTTACAACTTTAAGCCGTTTAAAATATTTTCCGCCGTCATTTCCAAATGCGGATTTATCAATCTTAAAAAATTTTGCTCGTGACAATGCCCTCGTTATTTGCAAACTTGACAAAGGTCGGAGTGTAGTTGTTTTAGATAAAGATTCGTATCTCAGCAAAATCTCTCAGATCCTTTCAGATTCTACTAAATTTAGAAAAAATTACTAATACTGTACAGTCTTACACACTTAAAATTGAAGACAAAATTAATAGATTTCTTAGGAAATTAAAGAATTTTAACGCTCTCCCAGAATATGTGTATAACAGTTTGTTTTGTTCTGGATCTTCACCTGGAGTTTTTTCTGGACTTCCTAAGACCCCTAAAACTGATTTGCCCCTAAGGCCTATTTTTGCAGGATATAGGACCCCTTCATTTGCACTAAGCAAGTTTCTAGTCCGTTTTTTAGCCCCTCTAACCTCTAATGAGTTTAGTCTTAATAATTCGCATTTGTTTGTGAAAGAGATTACGAACATTCCTCATGCAGAGAGATACTTCATGGCCAGCTTTGATGTTAAGAGTTTATTCACTAATATTCCTTTTGCTGAAACGATTCGAATTTGTGTAAATTCCCTCTTCCGTAACTACACCTGCATAATAGGTTTAACTAAGACCTTATTCAAAACTCTCCTTTAAATTGCTGTTTGTAATTCATTCTTTTTGTCAAATGGGATTTTGTATGAACAACTCGATGGGGTTGGAATGGAACTTCCTCTAGGGCCCTTGTTGGCTTGATGATTGCCCCATTAATTTTCGTCCGGTTTTATATAGGCGCTATGTAGACGACACTTTTTTATTATTTAGGCATAAGTTACATTGTACACTTTTCCTCAATTATTTAAATTCTAAACATGCAAATATTAAATTTTCCTGAGAGTTCGAAAAAAATAATAGCATATCGTTTCTTGACGTGAAGATTAACTGAATAGACAATCAATTCACGTCAAATGTTTACCGAAAACCCACTTTTTCAAACCTTGGTTTAAGTTTTTTTAGCTTCTGTGATTTTAAATTTGAAATTAATGCCATTCTTACTCTCCTCCATAGAGCATATAAGTTGTCTTCAACTTTTCCAGCCCTACATTTAGAATTCGAATTCTTAACAAAATTCTTTACCTCCAATCACTATCCTAAATCACTATTTCTGAGACAAATTAGTCTGTTTCTCAATCAAAAATGCTCGACTCTGCCTCCACTACAAACTGTCAATAAATTAAAGATCTTCCTTTCCTTACCATACTTTGGTTACCAATCCGAAAAACTTAAAAAAAGAGTTGTTAAAACTGTTAAATTCAGCCTATCCTCAATTATTACCATCTATTGTTCTCATTAATGACTTCAGACTGGGATCATTATTTAAGTTCAAAGATCAACCACCCACCAATATGCAATCTAAAATTATATACGTTTTTCGTTGTACGTGCAGTAGCACTGTATCATATGTTGGGGCAACCAGGCATACGCTTTACTCCCGCTTCATGCAGCATATAGGTAGATCTGAAAGAACTGGACTATACCTTTCAAAACCTGATCCATCCCCACTTCGAAACCATCTGTCACAATGTGGCTCAACGGCTACACTCGAGAACTTCACGATACTTAATGGGGTAAGAAACATCTCGGACCTTTACCTGCTAGAGTCAATTTATATTACAAAACTTCAACCCAGTCTAAATAATAACTCATTATCTGTCCCATTAAATATAGTGACTCATTAAAATACATGCTAATTTGTTAAATTTCACTTCTTTTTTTTTAGGGGGGGTGCAAGAATAAAATCCACTGTCAATTATTTTCCTTCCTATTTTTTTGAAATTGTCTCGTTGGTTTAGTTTTTTTTTCCTCCATATTTCTAATGTAATGAATTAGTCTCAAATTTAATATTCATGTTTCACAATTTTATTACATATGTTAACTGTTTTATGTATACATATAAGTCTGTATTTTGTATTCTTTCTTTAGCACTGATGATGAGATTAGTTATAATCCTGAAATGTTTGAAATAAACGTTACGAGGCATCTACGGCTCTGTCCTGGTCATCATGTTTATATATATATATATATATATATATATATATATATATATATATATATATATATATATATATATATATATATATATATATATACATACATACATACATATATATATATATATATATATATATATATATATATATATATATATATATATATACATACATACATACATACATATATATATATATATATATATATATATATATATATATATATATATATATATATATATATATAATTTTCAATAAGAAAACAATGGCGAGGAGTAGACTTAAATCCAACATAAAAAAATCTTTATTACGATTGAGTAGTGCAACGTTTCGACCTTACGGTCATCTTCTGGCTCTAGAAAACAGATTAAGATGTACAAATATACAAAATAGGTTTAAGTGGTCACCGCAAATTATAATTATACTAACAGGGGAGTAAAATACCACGATTTAATGAAAGAAGTAAAGTAAAATTGTACGAAAAAAAAACCCGTCTAAAAAATTGGCTAATAAAAGCTTAAAAAACAACAACAAAAAATCAACACAAAACCAAAGGGATCAAATAAGAAACATACCTTGAATCTTTGATATCCAATGAGAATATGGTGTGGTAGAGAGATGACGCGAAATATAACAGTTTCGCTAGTAGTAGTTGTTTAAAAGATGTTTAATGCAATAGAAGAGGAATCAGAATTGAGTGAGGGAGATAGTGTTTTGATATAAATAGATTCAGAGATACGTAGTGACAGTGGGTTTGAGTTGGAGTCCAAAATCTCGAAGTCATTCAGGGATGGGATTGTTTGGCATTTAATCGTGTGCTCTCTTATAGAAGAATGTTCTTTTTTATTAATAAGTGGTCTAAGGCAGGGTTTCTCAACCGGGGGCCATGGCACATCTGAAGGGGGCCACAGGAAAATTTTAAGCTTTAGAGGGCCACAGATCCATGAAGGGGGCCACAGGCCTCAACCTATTGAAACCTGAATTATAGTTAGGGCAGTACCTAATTTTAATTTATGCAGTTAAATTACATTTTAAAAATATTAATAAATATATTTTTATTTTATTAGCATAATAGGATTTACATTAATCTATAAACAAATATTTTGCATCTTACAAGCTTATTCTGCGGCGCACTCCATTGTGCGCTTGATCGTTATGCGCCTGGTACCGTTGTTGGCTTGATAAAAATACTTCAGGTCGAACTTTAAATCCTTACAGTCTGTTTATCAAGTGGTTCGGCGTTATAGTATGTAAATAGCTTTTACTTGTTTACCCTAATACTGCAAAGTTGTAGTAATTTTACAACTCTGTGCTACCAATGAAGAAGGGTTTGAGCGCCTACTTTTGAAACATAGGTGCGGTGGCTTCTAAAGGCAATTGTCTGAATCGCTTCATTGCACTTTGGGATAGTGTTGTGTTATTTCTGGATGGTAAGCAGCTCGGAGTAAGAATCATTGCTGCCAAATGTGACATAGTCTGACACCTTACATAAATATTTAAAAAGCTAAATATCTTGAACAAACAGCTACGAGGTAAAAATGCAAATATTTTAACTTGCAAAGAGTCTATTTGTGCATTTATGGGAAAAATTAAGCTGTTCAAGAAAAATATGGGGCGAAAAGAGTTGATACAGTTTCCAACCCTCCGAACTAGTGAGAGTGAGCTGAAAGAAGATGATATTTTAGTATACACTGATCATTTGGAGAAATTGCAGAGTGATATGGAAGTTAGGTTCAGAAATCTTCTACAACAGGACATTCCAGGTTGGGTGGTAGACTCATTTAGAATTAATGCAGCTTATGTTGATATCAGATTACAAGAAAGCCTATTGAGTTACAGAGTGATTAAACTTCTCTGGTTAGATTTAAGCATGGTGTCAGGAACTTATGGACAAGTCATGAAATTGCTATGAAATACCCTTTGCTTTGGAACGAACTAAAATTATATTTTATTGATTTCCTACTTCTTATCTGGTTGAGTCAAGTTTTAGTAAAGTGTCACACCTCCTATCAAAAGCTCGCAGCCGCTTAGAAATAGTCAGAAGAGGTGATCTTCGTCTGTCTCTAACAACTATAGACCCTGATATTGAAAAACTTGTGAAACTGCATGAATCACAAGGATCGCATTCAATGAATAAAGAGTTGATGATATATTTATTTCATTTTGCTAAAGGATTTTATTTTTTGTAAGACTAATTATTTACTTTAAAAGAGTACTACATTTTTGTTAACCACTGTTTAATTTTTGCTATGTTTATAGTCCTATATATGTGACAAATATAATTGTACCTGAATACAAATAGCTGTTTTAATATCTTTTATCCTTTAAAGTAGAGTTAAACTGCATATTACCTATTGTGAGGGAATCCCCACGTGGAAGATCTTTAGCAGAAAGGAAATTCCAAGTGCAGCAGAAGGCCCGGCTAAGCCTAAAGTGGTAAGCCTACCCCCCCATCCCTTCCACAAGTGGTAGCCTCGAATCGAGCACCCCCACGATTCACCTTTATGCGGGCTAAAATAGCTCTGCAAGAAGATTCGAGGCACTTCGAGAGTAGAGCTGTTCCCCGATAACCCCCAACTCCGGGGAGATCCTCCGATATAAATAACGCTTGACTCTCCGGAAGACACACAGAGTTGAGACGTCTTGCCCAGAACCCAGAAGATTTCCCCATGGTTCAAAGTCAAGTGCTAGCAACAAAGCAAAGTGACAGCTGGACTATTTTGTGTATTTGGAATTAGCCCCAGCCAGGAGGTAATTCCACTAAACGATCACCCCGAGTGATTTTCCCGACTTCTTTCATCAACTCCTGTTGAAGCCCTCCTCATTTTGGGTAGCCGAAATACTCTCTCCCCTGGACCGGAAGTCACCCCCGCCCCCCTTGCTTTTGGAGAACCATCATCACTCCAACCTCCCGCTTTGAAGTCCGAGCGGCCTCAGCTCAAGTGCAGAAGACATCCGTAAGCCAACCCCTCTCCCCCTTTTTGGAACCCAATTGAGTTAATCCCCTCTCCCATTTGAATAGTCTCCTCCGGAAATACCTTAAGTTCTTACTTCATAGCCCGATTTATAACTACAATTCCCCCTTTCATTTACTGATGTGATTTTGCCCGTTAATTCTCTGAGATCATTTTACCCATAAATTCTCTCATTATTTTTGTGTAAATAAAATTTTATTTTTGTACAAGCCTCTTTAAATAACTTTGAGCTTTGCCATTGTCCATAATTTACCTGACCTCGTTGCACTCTCTCGCTACTCAGCCCATCTGAACTCGTGGTTTTCCGTCCCTTTTGTCGGTTCACTTTCAAGTTATTGGTCCCTCCCTGATAGATATAATATAGTATGATATGATGTAAGGTCATAACACGACACCTATTGAAAGTAATGATTATGGGCCACAGGAAAAAATAAGGTTCCTAAGGGGGCCATAAGCCAAAATCGGTTGGAAAACATTGGTCTAAGGGACGGTTTAATTGAGATTAAAGTGGTTGCTCGCTGCCTCAGTGTGTACGGTACGAATCCCACCCTGGCCCGGATTTTTTCGAAGTAGGAAATAACTATTTCCGAAGAAAAATTATTCCGTTTTTCTTTCTTGCGGTGTTATATATATATATATATATATATATATATATATATATATATATATATATATATATGTGTGTGTGTGTGTGTGTGTGTAAATATTGCTTTATTTTTCATATTGAGTAATCTTAGCTTGTAGGATACTTGCAGTCTGCCTTTTCTTTGTTTACTCTATCTGTTACCGTTTCCTGTAACTTGCGATAGTGATTGTTGATTCCAGCGCTTTACATTCCGTACTATATCTATACCTTTCGCCACTTACCTACAGTATATAGATGTATGATATAATATTTGTTTATATATTGTACTATTTTAAATTTATTTCGATTAGTTTTAACTTTACATTTGTTTTCATATTCATTTATTCTTTTAGTCTCTTCTGCCGTCACTCTAGCCTGCGTCTCCCCGTTGCTGAAGAGAAAAACTATTATTTGTTTGATCGCATCGCCAAATTAAACGCTAAGACCGCTCTCATTGCGAGGTGGAGGGCGATATTTGCCCTGGTAAATTGAATAAAGAGATGGGAAGTCCTGCCTCCAGCTCGAACTTTTTTCTTGGTGGTAACCCATCTCTATAAAGGCATATATTTCGATGATGTAATCACATAGATTCTGTCTAACTTATTGTTTAGTCTTAGCTTCAGTATTTTGTATTGCATCGCCCCTCTGGCATATTTTCTCGAAAGCCTTGGACACGTCCTGGCAGACAAAGTCCCTGCTCGCTCTTTCTTTCTTTGTTTTGGCTTTTTCCCTTATTACACTGAGTACCATCTCTGTGTCTCCTTTTTTCTAAATCAGAAATGGAAGTTATTAGGTAGATTATTGATCTGTAAATGCTTAGTTAATCTGTTATTGATAATTTTCTCAAATACTTTCTAGATAAAGTCCAGCAGCCAAATGTGACGATATTTTCTTACCTGATCTGGCAGGAGGTTCCCCGCCTTGGAAACGTAAATCATTTCAGCTGCTTTTAGTTCATCGTAAAAGTAGCTTGTATTTAGGTACATATTTAAAATATTTCTTAGTCCCTCTAATATTTTATAGGGTGTTTATATATAGTTCATCTCGGTAAGGCCTGATCTTCCAAGAGTTCTTAGTTGGAAGTAATTAATACGAGGGGCGGTCAATAAGTTTTGCAAATCAGTAGGGCAAAACAGAGGAAGGCGGATGGATGTTTGTAGGGGTGTTAGGACAAGTTATGACAAGTTAGGACCTGCAGCTTCACGCTCTTGCATCGTCTATTTAAGTAGCAGTAGCTGATCGCAGATCGTCAGTCACAAATTTTTGAACAATGGAGAAGGTTGAGCACCGCGCAGTGGTCAATTATTGGACCAAGGAAGGCAAGAATGCAAAAGGGATCCATGAACGCATGGTTGCAGTGTACACCGACACCGCCCCTTCCTATGCAACCATTGCTCGCTGGAATAGGGAGTTTCGCCATGGTCGTGAGTCCCTTGAAGATGACCCCCGTCCATGAGGCCCGTCAGACGTGACCAACGAGGACAATGTGGCCCGTGTGGAGAGGATCATCCTCGAAAATCGACGGGTGAAGGTCGAAGAAATCGAGCAAGAACTTGGAATATCACATGGAAGTGTTATCAAAATCATCCCCAACAATTTGGCCATGACAAAGGTCTCTGCCCTTTGGGTCCCTAGAAACCTCACGCCCCATGATCGACCTTAACGTCGTCAAAGTCCACAAGGCCAGAGTTGCACAAGCTGCCCTGCGCGAGTGCGGATTCAACGAGCTCACCCCCCTCCTATAGTCCAGATCTGGCCCCTAGCGACTACTTTTTATTCAGCCAGCTCAAGGCTGCACTGCGTGGACGCCGGTTTGAGGACGATGAATATGTCCAACTCGCCGCCCAGGAGTGGATTGAACAGCAGTCGGGAGATTTCTGGTTGTAGGGAATTCGAAGCCTCAGGGACAAGTGGCGCAAGTGCATTGAAGTCGAGGCTAGTTAAATTGAAAAATAATAAAAGACTTTTCCTCATATCTCGTTTCCTTATATCTGAATTGCAAAAATTATTGACCGCCCCTCGTAGTTTCCTTTAGTTCTATCGTAGTTATGGAAGCGTCAGTTCTAGTGTTTTTTGAACAATATTATAATTTCTGCTTCTTCCTCTACAATATTTTTTCGCTTGAGCTTTTAATTTCCATTCATTCTTTTGAGGGCTTTGTTATCAATCTATTTTTACGCTTACAAAATCCATTAACGAATGCTTCTTCTTCGAATTTTTTTATGGTTTGATCCCATTTTTCTGTTTTTCGAAGATTAACTCAACTATTTCTCGTATTTTCATTTTAAGAGCATTGTTCATATCTCTCGTTGGTCCCAAGCTTCTTATCTTTCATGACATCTTATTTATCTCTTCGTTATTCCTTACCGCATCTAGACTCCATTTGAAGTGTTATATATAAGCTCACCGGACAAAAACTAGCCACTTATACCCATAGTGCAGTTAATAGCGTGTAATTCCCCCTCGTGCTTGAATAACGGCAGCGATTTGACGCTGCATGAACTCTACAAGGTTATGAATCGAAGCACCATCAATATTCATCCATTCACGCTTCAAAAAAAATTGCGTAGTTCAATCAAATTATGTGGATGCTGTCCAAGACTTTTGGCCCGTTTTTAAAGGCGGTCCCACAGATTTTCGGGATCGTTCAAATCCAGATGTAGCAATCCAGGTATCGTCTTGGAAAAGAGGTGGAGAAATGTTCCAATTGTCACTAAGATGTAGAGCGAATGGCAGAACCTATTTGTCCAAGAGTTCAATATAAGAATGTTGGTTCAAATTTGCAGTCACTTCAACCAAAGAGCTCATCTTACTATAACTGAAACAGCTCCAATACATCAAAGAGCCTCCTCCAGCTTGGACCACACCCTTCACGCAGTCTTCCTTAAAAGCTTCATGAGGTTTTCTGTGGAGACGTCGTTTAGGATCGTTCATAAACAGCCAAAATCTTGATGAGGCCATATAACAGTTGTCCACTGTTCCACAGTCCACTATTTGTGTGACTGCGCCCACTGCAACCTGGCAATTTTGCGAACAGCAGTTAGTAAGGGCTTCTTGCGTACCACTCTGCTCCATATGTTGAGGCCATGGAATTCGCAGCGTAATGTTCTTTCTAAAATGAGCGGTGAAGGACCAGAATTGACGTTTTGTAGCAACTCTTGCCTGTAAGCGAATCGATCTGTAATTACAAGCCTGGAGATTCTACCACGGTGCCTGTCTGTCAACACCTTCCGTCCGCAATTCTGGCAAGAGTTATTCGCATTTTTGGAGTTCTGCCATTGCTTGTAAATCCGGATGACCGTACTCTTTGAAACACTGCCAAATTCCGCCACCTCATTCACACGATGACCTTTTGGTGCGCCCAAATCCAATCACAACTTTTTGCCATTCCGTGATGTCGCTTTTCCGGCCCATTTTAAGTAGAGGTGATTTGCTATCTACAGATCTTAACGCCGTCCGTAACACAATAAAGCCTAACTAACGTTTCGACGTAAACTAAGCTATGCCTCTCGGCTGCCTAAGGTTCCTACACGTTTCAGATATTAAGTTATTGTTTTACTCCCTAGGTGACTAATTTTTTGTCTGGGAGATTTCTTTTATACAAATTCTTGTAGATTCTTTCCTTATCTGACATTTTTTTATTCCTTTGCTTGTTCTGTGCAGCATTTTCTAAATTTCCCCCAAGCTCGCTTCGCTTAGAGGATTGAGTACTTAGGTATGGATATTTTCTTTATATTTCTCCCAATCCGCTCTCTCATAGGCTTTCCATTTCCTCCTTGGTATGCGAATTTGGTGTTTGTTTATGAGAATTAACGTTGCTATATGGTCACTACAGGGGACATCTAATGGTTCCATCTAGTAGTTAAGAAAAAAATTAAAGTTGGCTAAACATATGTCATGCTTTGTTGTTGATTCTCCTTTGAGTTATGCTCAAAAGTTTGGTCCAAACGTTCGAGGATTCTCCGAGTTAGTGTTTTCTGGCTCTGTTGGAGTTTCGATAACCCAGATGCTGGCTCGTGAAGATTTAAATCGTCCATGAAGATAACTGGCCTTATATTAGTGAAAATGTTTGTAAAATTAGATACTGATAGATGAAGGCAATGGATGGTTGATATCCCGTGGCTAATCTCTACATAATATGAAGGTCCATAAATACCTCTTATCACATATGCATAAATGATCCAACATTTTTTTCCCTTCAGCAGCCCTCCCAAACTCATTGCCCCCCAATAAACTGGTGCTCTCTGTCGGGTCATCCTTTTCCCCTCCTTTAGATCCCCCACTCTCCTTTCCCTACGTCTTGTGCTACCCCTTGCAATAGGGTAGATGGTGTAGCAGGGAAAGTGGCCCTCCTGGGACTGAAACTTCGAGGAACGGCACCTCTCGCGGCACATGTGCACTCTCCCAGGCCAATATCGGCAGGAGGACCTGCCATTAGATATATTCCGCTATTTTCGCTTTTTCTTCCTTCACTACTTTCCTTACACATCTCCATCTATTAACTCTGTGCGTGATACAGCCTCGTTGCGCTTTAACTTTCAAGAATCAATCTCATTTTAGCACTTAGAGACAGATAATAAAAAGACATCGAATTACTGCCTTCTTTCATAGTTTATCAGCAATTTTTTCGCCGTTAAGAAATCAAAAAGATCCAATGAATTCTGCGAAATTTTCTTTTTGAAAAATCATACCTTAACTATGGGTAACATCCACTCATATTTGTAAATTTCGACAGTCACCCCCATTCTCTTTTTCGAAACATTGAATCCTCCTCTTATTAATATTCATTTAAACTTATCCGAACCCTGGAAGGTGTTTCAAATCAGATGAGGTGATTGGTAATTTCAATGAGGTCGCCGATGTTGCTCGTAGCGGCAGGAAGAGAGATGTTGAAGTACCACCGAGTTTGATTCTGTGCCAATTAAATATATTATCTCATCCTGTTACACTCTCATGAGAGTAAATTTCGCTTTAACCTACAGGCTATATAGCTCTTTTCTTTTCTACGTTTCTTTTGAATTATTCTCTATTTTTCTCAAAGATTTACTCGCCCAGAAATGCTCAATCCTCTTTCGATTGTTTTTTTTTTCCGTTCATATTAATAATACTCAAATTTCTTAGCACAACCGAAAGACGAGTTTGATTCTGCTTGATGGAAGGGAGCTTGACAGTCTTATTATTATACTCACTTCATATCCGCGTCGTCTCCGAAAGCCACTGCATATATTGGTATCTCGCCTGTGTTGGCAGAACGGACATCTCTACGGATAACTTCGGAATCGAGTTCGCCAACTGTTCGGTTGCCATCAGTCAGAAAGACGATCTGAAGGGAGGAATAGTGGATGAGGGACAGGTAGGATTGGCAGACTTAACTAACTATACAAATCGAAATTTTTTTTTCGTATAGTTACCTGTCGTAGGAAAAAGAAAAAAAAGCAATTATAAAATAAGAGAAGTGAGTAAACAAATAGAAAAACTAACAAAGGAAAATAAGAGTGATGACTAGGATAGCTATAACAATCTTCTTCGTCTTAAAAGCTGAAATCGGAAGGACACACTCAAAACCTTTACGAACCACTTCATAATGTGTGTCCAGATGCATAATAGAGAGAGGTAGAGAGAGAGAAAGACATAGAGCTACAAGGATAAGAAGTACCCTAGAAGACCCTACGGTCCATTCAGAGAGGGTACCTTTGGACTAGCAGTCGAGCAAGCACAGTTCTGTTCAACGGCTTACGTGCCCAAACGGCCATTTTTCAAGACTTTTTCCAGTCTTGACTTGAAATGATCAACAGAATTGCTGTTGATAACTTCCACTGGAAGTCGTTGCAGCTATCACAGATGCTGTATGTGAAAGATTTAACACACAGATCGCGGGGGTAACGCTTCAGTTCAAGTTTGTAGCCGTGACTTCTAGTTCTACCCTCACTAAGTTGGAAAACATCAGTGTAGTCTACATTATCGAAGCCTCGAAGTATTTTAATCACTTCGATAAGCTGACCACGCAGTCTACGGATCTCCAATGAGAACAGATCTAATTCCCTTAGTCTATCGTCGTAACTTTTGTGGCTGATGAGGTAATCAGTTAGGTTGCTCTGGCTTGCACACTTTCCAATCTCGCGATATCCTTTCGAAACGAAGGACTCCAAAATTGTACGTCATGCTCCAGGTGCGGTGGATAAGTGAGTTGTACAAATAGAGTACTATTTCCTTGTTTCGAGAACTAGAGAGAGAGAGAAAGAGAGCTAGAGAGAGAGAGAAAGGAGAGAGATATAGACAGAGAAAAAGAAAAGGATATATCAAAAGTTATAGATAAAGAGAGAGCAAAAGAGAAGAAGAGCGAGAAAAGGAGAAAGAGATGGAGATGGAGAGAGAGAGAAAGAAAGAGGGAGACCAAGAGCGAGCTAAAGAAAGAATTCTGCTGCTTTGATCAGTCAAATTGCTGAAACAAAAAGATATGTATAGCACAATGCAGGTAAATCGATACATAGTTTATAGTATTCGAAGTATAGCCGATATATGTATATCTATCTATGGAGCGGGGATAAGATTAGCCAAGTGGTGAGGGATAAAACGAGAGGACGCCAACAGACCTGACCTTGGTTTCGTTACCAGAGATGATGGGGTAAGATTATGAGGGGGAATAAATGGATAGATACTGTTCCTCCGAGTATGCAGGCAAATAACAAAAGCGAGTGCAGAATGACCGTTAATTACTAGCTATGGCTGAATGCTGTTCTGTGTTATTTAAAAGAGAAGTTGAAAAATAATATTTATTAATTCACACAAAAAAAAAATGAATTAGGATTATCAAGGAATTAGGGGGCTCGATAGTCGGGCAAAAGGAACAAGCTAATGAGCTTAATACAGGTAAATGACCAAACCCGAATTGAGTCTTAAAAGGGCTGCTCTGAGCCAAAATACAAATAAATAATTAGGGGGGTGACCGCAGGAATCCGCACGCGTCGACGTCTTGCAGAATTTAAAGCTTTGACGGCGAAGGGACGGGGAGCAATTCGAGGAGAAGAATTGCAGAAGGTTGAGATTTACCTCGGAATACCTTGACGAGGGAGTACTTGCGAGGGTTAACGAGAACGGCCGTTACTGGGAAATCGCCAATTAACTGGGGCGGAATTCCAACGGAAGAGCTTCTTGCTTTTGCGCTCGTGGAGACGAAAGCGGAGCCAAATCGAGAAGAGATGTGTCTCGTGGTGGATTGCGAGCCTGCATTGCCTTGTTCCGAGCGAACCTGCCGTTAAATACGGGCAAACGATGGGATTGAAATCGCCTCAGGCTACGGAGGGGATTCTCTCAAGGTAAACACATGGTTTGGGGGGAGGGGGACGTCTTCTAGCCAGGAATTTGTGATAACTGATGACTTCCCTCATTCTCGTATGCTTTCAGATGGTAGGCGGGAGGCAAGATTGCCTCAAGGTTTGGGGATAAACCTTCATAAGTAAATATAGTTGTGTTCCGAAGCCTCTTCGCTTGGCGTTCAGGCCCGTTCTCTCGTCCTTTGACCTCGTGTGTGATAGCCACATGGGTTTCTAGTGTCCATGTGGAGATTCTTTGACTCAATTCTTTCACATTGACCTTAGACACGCTCAGTAAGGGTTTAGCTTTCTTCTGAGTAACAGCATACGTGGTTTCTTCTGAAAATGACAGTTGGTCGAAAAAGAGTACGCCATACTTTCAGCCGTCCACACCGGAAGAAACGGGAATTCGTTTAACTTCCCGAAGCACCTCGTTTACAAAGTAAAACGACAGTATGAAGAGGTTGAAAATAAAGACAAAGTGCCTACCATCATGCATAGGAAATTTCATGCCTCTTTGATGGTTTTAGGCGTTGTTAGCAGCGAGAGCCACGTTATGTGCCCTCACACCTTGACCCATGACCTTAACGTAAATAGGAGCATTTACGTTTAGAGGGAAGGCTTTGCGTTTTCCAGTATGACTCTGCTCCGGCACACAAGGCAAGGACGAAAGGCGTGGTTGTTCAACAACGTACCGCACCATTGGTCCTCATACATGTGGGCTGATTAGCTTTCCCTAATGCAGACCTCTAGATTATTCGAGCATAAAGTTGTTGAAAAGGATGCCAACAAGTCTGCTCACAACCCTAGGATCCGCCTTTTTGGAGGTAATGTCCTCCAGTGTCATGACTCGCTAACCAGGGCATACAACCAATTCATGTCCGTCTGGAGAGGGTGGTAAATTTAGATGTTGGCCATTTCGAATAATTTCGCAATTATATATGTACATATATCGTTCTATTTTTGTGTAAATTTTAATGAAAATATATTGCTTCCGTTGGCACACAACGTGTTTTCTTTTCCTCGTGTACAATTTGTATCGATTTACCTGAGATCCCCTGTAAAACGCCCCGTGATATTTTTCACTAAAGGCAGGAATTTCGTGGCCAAGATGTCTCTATGTATTATAGGCGAAGTTCGCCTGGAAACGGACGCGAACCACACCGGCGGCATCTTTTTGACATTCGAAGTTACGACGCCGAGCATTATCACGGAGACCGAGGGATTGGTCATGGAAACTTTGCGGACCTCGTAGACGTCATGGCTTAAGCTTACATAGCGCTCGTTCTTCTTGTTGAAGACCGGATCGACTGTGAAGTTTTTCATCAGAGAAAATGAGAATTCGATTATCATGACTCTTCAGGTCGTTGAGAAGGCGATGACAGCGCTCGCGACGTTGTTCTCTCGCTTACGGTCAGTGATTAGAGACCTTTCCACGCACCTCAAGCTCTTGCTACCCAGCTCCTTGACGTTCTTATGCACCGTGAAAATCAGATGTTCTTCTTCTTGAGCGTTTTATTTTGAGTTTCTGCGTACTTCCGAAGGCCTTTCTCACAGCCAAACGGTTGACAACCTGAGTTTTACCTGGACAAGGTCAATCTTTGAGGTCTTCCCCGTTCTTGAGCTTTGATAAAACCCCCTGAATGTAACAGAATTTTGCAAAACCCGATAAATGCAATTCACTCTCACTGTTCTTTTAAATAAGGACAGCTTGCATTTGACGAATAATATCAGCTTTGGATCTTAGTACAATATTTAAAATTCAGCTTAGCTGACAGCAAACAATTGAAATAGGCACGAGTGAATTAGAGAGTCATCTACGTCTCTTCTCCTGGACCTATCGCCCACTATTTTCCTGGACATAACTTCGAATATTCTACTCGACCTACCCACGACTGTTCTCTTGAACTATTCCCGAGTACTTTCTTGGATATATCCTCGACTATTAACCAGGACCAATCCGCTACTATTTTCTTGCACCTATCCATACTATTCTATTTGGCCTATCCCCGATTATTCTCCTGGACTTACCTACTACTATTCTCTTGCACCTATCTCCGACTATTTTCTTGGACGTATCCCTAACTATTCTCTTTGACCAAACGCAAAATATTCTTTGGACGTAGCCCCGACTATTCTCTTTCACCTATCCCTGAATATTCTCCTGTAACTATCCCAAACTATTTTATTTCACCTATTCCAGACTATTGCATTGCACCTATATCCACATATTTTCTTGGAACTATAGGTAAATATTTTTTTGTACCTGTCCCTGAATATTCTCATTAACCTATCCCCAACTATTCTTTTGGAAACATCCCCGTCAATTATCTTCGAATATTTTCTTGGACCTATCCACGACTATTCCAATAGACCTATCTACTATATTGTCTTGGACCTATATCTGACTATTATCTTGTACCTAGCGCCAACTATTCACTTCGACCTATGTCAGACTATTCTCCTGACTTATCCACGACTATTCTCTTGGTCCTATCACCAACTACTCCCCTGGACATTCCCCTGACTCTTCTCTTGGATCAACTCTAACTATTCTCTTGTACCCATGACGCACTATGCTCTTTGACCTATGTCAGACTATTCTCTTGGACCTTTCCCAGACTCTTTTTCCTGGCTTACACTTGACTATTCTCCTGAAATATCCCCAACTATTCTCTTGGACCTATCACCTACTAATCGGCTGGACCTACCCACGACTACTCTCTTGGACTTATCCAGGACTATTCTCATGCAACTATCTCTGACTATTTATCTGCAACTATTCGTAACTATTCTCATATAAGTATCCCTGACTATTCTCATAGAATTATCCCAAATATTATTTTGGACACATCTCCGACTATTCTCTTGGACCAATCTCCGACTATTCTCTAGGAGATATATTGGACTATTTTCTTCGACCAATCTACGACTATTGCCTTGGAAATATCGGCGAATATGGTCTTGGACATATCTCCGACTGTTCTCTTTGACCTAAACACGACTATTCTCTTGGACCTATCTACGAAAATTGTATTTAACCTATCCTCCACTATTGTTTTGAATCTATCCCGAATAATTCTTTTGGACCTCTCCGCGACTAATCTCTAGGCCCTATCCCTGATAATTCTCCTGGATCTATATCTTACTATTCTCATGGACCTAGGCATCACTATTCTCTTGGGCCTATTCCCGACTATTCTCATCGACCCATTCCAGACTATTCTCCTCGACCTATTAACCACCGACTATTCTCTTGGACCTAACGCGACTATCTTCTTGGAACTATCACCGACTATTCCTTTGGACCATTTCTTGACTTTTTTCCTGGAGCTAACCCCGAATATTCTCTTGGACCTCCCACCGACTATTCTCTTTGACCTATCACCGACTATCGTCTTAGACTTATCACGAATATTCTCCAGGACCAACCACCAATTATTCTCTTGGACCTTTCCCGACTATTCTCCTGGAATTACCACCCACTATTTTCCTGGACCTACCTAACTCTATTCTCTTGGACCTTTCTCCGACTTTTCTCTTTGGTCGTATCCCCGACTATACTTTTCGACCTATCCCCTGACTATTCTCATGGACATAAACCCGAATATTTCTTGGACCTATCTACAACTTTTCTGTTGGACCAATCCCCGAGTATTGTTATGGACCTACCCTCTACTCTACTCGTGGACCTATTCATGACTATTCTATTGCATATTTCTCCGACTTTTCTCTTTGGCCCTATCCCAGACTATTATCATGTACCTATCCCCAACTATTGTACTGGACCTACCCCAGACACTTCTCTTGGACCTATCCCCACCCATTCTCTTGGACCATTCCCCGATGTTTTTCTTTGGCCCTATCACGACTATTCTGTTGGAACTATCCTCGATTATTGTCCTGGACCTACCCCCGACTCTTCTCTTCGAACTTGCCACGACTATTCTCCTAGACCTACCGCCGACTATTGTCTTGGACCTATGTTGGATTATTCTCTTGAACCTATCTCGAATAATCTCCTGGACCTATTAATGACTATTCTTTTGGATTTATCTCGAATATCCTCCTGGACCTATTAACAAATATTGACAAGGACCAACCCTCGACTATTTGCTTAGACCTATCCCCGACTATTCTCCTGGACATATTCGTGACTATTCTCTTGGACCTATCCCCGACTATTCTCTTGGACCTATCTCCGACTATTCTTTTGGACCTATCACCGACTATTGTCCTGTACATAGCAGGGACTACTCTCTTGGACTTATCCCGATTATTCTCCTGGACCTACCCACGACTATTCTCTTGGACCTATCCCTGACTCTTGTCCTGGACATACCACCGACCTTTCTCTTGGACCTATCCCCAACTCTTTTCCTGGACCTACCCCCGACTTCACTTTTGTAGCTATCTACGACGATTCCACTGTACTTATCCCAGGCTATTCTCTTTCACATATCACAGACTATTCTCCTGCATCTAGCCCCGACTCTTCCCCTGGACCTATCTACCACTATTCTCCTGGACTTAGCCTTGACTCTTCTCTTGGACCTATCCCTGACTATTCTCTTGCACCTATCTCGACTCTTCTTCTGGACTTACCCCAGACTATTCTCTTAGACCCATGTCGACTATTCTCAGTGACCTACACCCAACTTTCTATTGGACCTCCCCCCCGACTATTATCTTCGACCCATCAACGACTATTCTCCTGGTCCTACCCTAGACTATTCTCTTAGACCTTTCCCCGACTATTCTCTTGGACTTATCCCCAACTATTCTTTTGACCTAACATCGACTATTCTCCTCAACCTACCCCAGACTATTTGCTTGCACATATCCAAAACTATTCTCTTGGACCTATCACGACTATTCTCCTGGACATACCCATGACTATTCTCTTAGACCTATGTCGACTATTCTCCGTGACCTACACTCAACTTTCTCTTGGACCTCCCATCGACTATTTTATTCGACCTATTAATGACTATTCTCTTGGACCTACGATAGACTGTTCTCTTGGATCTAACACCGACTATTCTCCTGGACCTACCCCCGACTATTCGTTTGGACCTATCCCGACTATTCTGCTTTAATTACACACTACTATGCTCTTTGACATATCCCCGACTCTTCTGCTGGACTTATCCCTAACCATTCTCTTATACCTATCCCCGACTATTCCCCTGGATCTATTACCTGCTCTTATCTAGTACCTATCCCCGACTATTCTCTTTGATCTACTCCCGACTATTCTCTTAGACCTATGTCACTATTTTCAGTGACCTACAACCAACTTTCTCTTGGGCATCCCCCGACTATTCTCTTGGAGTAACCCTAGACTATTCTCTTGGACCTATCCCCGACTCTTCTCTTAGACCTATCCACGACTATTCTCTTGGACCTAACATCAACTATTCTCCTGAAACTACCCCCAACTATTCACTTGGACCTATCCACGACTATTCTCTTGGACCTATCACGACTATTCTCCTGGACTTACCCTATACTATTCTGTTTGACCTAACACCGATTATTCTCTTGTACATACCCCCGACTATTCGCTTGGACCTCTCGCGACTATTCAGCTGGACCTACCCCCGGCTCTTCTCTTGGACCTATCCTCGACTATTTTCCTGGATATGCCCCCGACTTTTCCCCTGGACATATCCACGACTATTCTCCTGGACTTAACCCTCCGACTCTTTTCTTTGACATATTCTCAACTATTCTCCACATTTTAGCCCTCACTTTCTTTTTGGACCTCCCCCGACTATTCTACTCGACCTATCATCGACTATTCTCTTCGACTTATCACCCACTATTCTCTTGGACCTATCTCGAACCTCGATAGCTTCAACTTATTTTTTTCTCTCTTCCGAATCAGAGAAAGCATCGCCTTCTGCCGAGTGCCCCCCCGCGAGAGCCCAACTCCCTCCAAGTATGTGCCACTTTTTGTTTTAAGTTTTTTATCAGCCTGTTCGATTTCGCGCTTGGTACCTCTCTCTCGCTACCGGGACGTCTAGAGTCGCTACCGTCCGTTTCTGGCGCTTGCAGTGGGTCTTGCATGAATACTGACTGACTGAGGAAGGGGTGCCTCACTTGAGGCAGCTAACCTGGCCTCATATTTTAAATGAACCTATTGTTAAATTTGCTGTTTTATTTCTTTTTTCCGAACCTTTGCCCTCGTCGATGGAGCCATAAGAGTTCCCTAATTAAAAAAATAATCACATCTTCTCTCTTACCCCATCCCTAAATTGTTTTTCCTTTTCAAAATATTGGCCATTAATTTCAGAATCATTGGGTGCTCAGTTAATCATTAATGACTAAACGCTGGCTACGTATATTAGATACATTATACGTTCTACTAACTTCACCAATTTCTGTAGGAAGATGCCCACAATAATTTTCAAAGTTTTTAATAAGCAGCCTGCGAAAAGAATCTACCACCACTATTCCCCTAAAAAATGCCCGGACCTCCTTTTTGGAACCATTGTTCTCCTAAGCCCCACCCAAAGAAGTTTGACGAGCTTTGAAGGGTGTGTCCCCTCAGAAAAGAACTTCACAACTCTAATACTGTTCCATTTCTACCTAAAATCCGCTGAATAGAGAGCGGGTTTTATGCCATTTGGCAAATAACAGCCTCATTGAGGCCATCCTCGCCTCACGAAGCTTCTGTTCAAAAGTCTCACCAACATCGTAGATGCACTACAATTAACCATGAGCAACATCTCCACTAACAGTCACAATTCCGAAGGAGACGACCTCAGTGATTGATAGAGATATCTTTTCATCAGCGCATTTGCACCTTCAACCTTTGTACTTCTTGTTAAATGGTCCTTCAGATTCAATATTTCTTCCATCATTTTGTGTATGAGATTCCATTTTTTCTTCAAACAATGATGGCTGCAAGAATTTGGTTGGAAGTAACCAAAGTTAACATTATATTTCCATTGTGGGTCGCTCACATACTTTTTACTCTGTTGCAAACAATATTGTAATTAAATAAATGCAGTAGTTAGTTGACTAATTATTTTGTTTAAAAGCCAGATTGATATATAATAGTTAAAGACACCTTGTGTGCCACTTCAGTTAAATGTTTGTATACTTTGTTAAATTTTGTGTCGACCTAACTTTTTGACAGAACTTTCCTAATGAGAGACTATCGTTGCAAATGTCCCTTTATTTAACCGTGTTCACGTTAATTTTGTTATTATATGTATGGTTGGGCTACCATCTATTAAATGATGAGTGAAATCACTATAAAATGGAATATTTCCGAATCTTGCTTACAAATGTGGAAAAATATTGCCAGAAGGTCACTTATTTACTATTATCTCTAATCGAGTATTTTATTTGCACTTCAAAGATCCGCCATACCTACTTATGTTTTAAAGTGTACAAGTCCTGGTTCCGTATCCAAACTCACCAAACGTAAAACATCTGCTTTCCACCCAAAGCTAAAAGGTCGCATTCGTCGTGTTAGCTGCAGGAACCACTTTTCTGGGTTGGAATCTATCTTTGGTTATAAACTCACGAGTGTTTCCTGCAGACAAAGTGAATTTTTTCACGTATAGACCTCTTATTTAGATACTGGAAAGATGGATTAACCAACTATAGCTGAAATCAATGTTATTTTTATAAAACATAAGAGAATGCTAGGTAAAGTTGTTAAATTTGTTCAATTTACTGCAGGTTGTTTAAAGATAACTTTAGAAATGTCGTGGCGTCTTATAAGCTGTAGTAATGCTTATTGTAAGCTACAAAAATGGTATTTGGATGGTACATGAACCGTCTGAAAGGCAATGTTTACAAGGTGTGAATATTGCTTCATCTATAACCTATGAAATTGTCTTTCATTAGTCAACCAAAAAGGGTTGTTTGTCCTACTTCATGATAATAGACTCCCGGAAGGGTTAAGTTCGACCCAAGCAAACATTATTGCGTTAGGTTGGGAAGCTCTTTATCACTCTTCACATTCACCAACTCTTTCACTATCTGATTTTCACTTAATTAAGTCATTATTGTAACATCACCAAAATGGCGAAGTTTACTTTGATAGGAAAGAAGTAGAAAAGGAGATCAATCATACGAGTATATTTCATCAAAAATCGAATGAATTCTTCAAGACACGATGGGAGAGCATTATCATAATGATAGAAACTACTTTGCTAAATAAATATTGTTGTTTATATTAAAAATTATTTTACTTCCCTTAAAAAAAAGACATTAATTTCTCAACCAAATAGATTCGGAAATCGGTGGAATATATAATGAGCAAAGTTGCCGCTGAGAAGAGCTGCTATTAAAAAAGGCACACGAAGGTGACTAGTTTTATTTTCCTGTCTGCACAACTTTGTAATTTTCCAAAAGTGTTCTGCGGAGTTATCGATGTCTTTGCGATATTAAAATTAAATTAGTCTGCATAACAATTTCCAGCGGCTCTTTTAGGAGGTGTTGCCGTTACGCAATCTATCGCATCTATGCTGTTTAATATTTTAAAATTTTGCTGTACGAGTAAGCTCCTAGAATGAATAAAATACACTTCGAGTTGGCATTACTCTGCTGAATTCCTGTTAACTTATAAAGAAATAAATCTCCATAGTTTTCCATTTCCAGAACCCAATAAACTAATGCTAAAAAAATAACCTTTTAATTAGAAATTGAAGTGGAAGACTGTAAAGTAATGACCTGTTTCACTCCTTTTGACTTCTTGTAGTAATTTGCTCCTTCGACTGAATCAAGAAGAGCTAAATTGATGTTTGTCCCACCGTAGGGTCTCAGTTTGTGTATTTTTCTGGTACTCCTCAAGATGTCTTGGGATGTTCCTTTGTAGATGCCTAAGGACTTGACGTAGGTTGAAAACACAAATACCTGATAATTAGAACAGATTGATCAATTTAAATGGAAATGGTGTTATAACTCATTATTCACCGTTGAACGCAAAGTCCAGATCAAGAGAGAATATCTTTGAAATGTCTATAGCTTTGTAAAAGTGAAATAGTATGAAGAAGAAGTAATAGTTTTAAAGAGTACAAAGAAAGAAGTATGGGGTCAATAGTCGAAAGTTTTCCAATTTTCACCAATTCCTTTGTAAATATAATGTATACAGATGTAATTTTTAGTTGGCCAGATTAAACTTGAAAAATTTTGTCTCAAAAATATTATTATATGAGAACATTGCAAGGTCAAAAATAAATATTATTATTGGAATATTTTTGAGAGTAAAGGCTATATATATAGATATACACTCAATCTCATCAACAAAACTGTCCTTGTCTCAGCGCTTAAAATCCTTTGGATAATGAGAAAGTTTTAATTTATATAATTGCAGCAACGAAGTTATTGTATGAATAAACTGAAATAAAATCAAACCTCGAAAGAATCTTCCTCCTTCATTCGTTGCAAAGTTACTTGCATCGCTCTTTTAAGATCGGACATTTTATTCGATTCCTCCATGGAGCCAGAAATGTCGAGCACAAACACAGTGTGAACTGGAAGTTTTGCCAACCCCTCAGGGGACAAAAAGTGTGTAAAGTACTTCTTTTGAATCTGAAATAAAAATTATATTCAATGTAAAAAACATACAAGCACATTTTATGAAGGAAGTTAGCAAGGGTGCCCAGTGAGAAACAAAAGTTATATGTGTATTAATATATATATATATATATATATATATATATATATATATATATATATATATATATATATATATATATATTTATATATATATATATATATATATATATATATATATATATATATATATATATATATATATATATATATATATATATATATATATATATATATATATATATATATATATATATATATATATATATATATATATATATATATTTATATATATATATATATATATATATATATATATATATATATATATATATATATATATATATATATTCATCTTTGTATCTCTCCTTTCCTCATTATCTTCTGACGCGTTAGGGAACATTTACTCTCCTTTCAAAACCTAAGTTCCCATCGCTTTTCATCGTCAACTTCTGAGTGGTTTGCGCCGTTCTTCCTTCGAATGCATAGATCATTTCCATATTTGTCTTAGCCTTACAATAAGTGGTCTGTTTCAGATGTTTACGCTATATTTACTCCTTACCAAATGTTTAAAAATTAATTCAATTTTAGGCGTTTCTTAAGTTTGTTCGAAACAAATTTATTCTTATTAACCACTTCTCTAAAGCGATGCTTTTTCAATGGGCCAGGAGCTAAAGTGGCAAAATTGACGTATCGTTTTGAGCATTGAGAATGATTCATAAAATCTTCGTTCCACTGTTTAAACACAATGAAAATTTTATAAAATAGGTATCAAAATAAATATCAATACATGTATAGAAGAATGG
Source organism: Ceratothoa steindachneri (assembly GCA_963969495.1). Lineage (NCBI taxonomy): Eukaryota > Metazoa > Arthropoda > Malacostraca > Isopoda > Cymothoidae > Ceratothoa > Ceratothoa steindachneri. The sequence continues at coordinate 64,627,671 of OZ018330.1, forward strand.
ATGTAAGAGATTTTGCAAATATCTAAAAGAATTGGTTTACAACAATGAAAGGTGGGTACTCTTCTATTATGGACAGGCCAGATTTTTTTACTAAAGAATTTTGGAGACAACGAATTATTCGAGTCACTTATGGAAACTGCAGAATATCAACTCTTATTGAATTAATTATTTGTGTTTTTTGGAATAAATATTTGGTGTGATATTTTTTGTTTTAATAACTTAACCTAACCTAACCTAATCATTTAGAAAAAACAATTTCTTAATCGAGTGTAACTTAACCCTATTGTTTTACTAAAGGATTAGGTTAGGTCGGGTAGATTAGGTTATTAAAACAAAAACTATAAAACCAAAATATTTATTTCACAAAACACAAATAATAAAAAAATAAGATTCTGAAGGTCAAAGCATTTTTAATGCTTCCAGAAGTGACTCGAATACGTCGTCGTCTCCAAAATTCTTTAGTAAAAAGAAAATGGCAGTCTATAATAGGAAAGTACCAAAAGGGGAATCCTGAATAACGGATTCAATTTTCGATTAGTTTATTTACCTAAAAACGAAAAGTGAACATAAACTACCCCGATGAGTATTCAATAAAATTACTTCGCCACTACAAAAACTAGAACTCCATACATCCAATCCGGAGTATAAGAGTGTCGCCTCAGGATGAATTTAAAATTACCTCACTTCTAGTTAATATAAACCCCAAGTTTGTTGCTCGGCTTTATTTTTGTACGATACTTTGTGTGACCATCCCAAAACTTATCCTATGAAAAGCTTGGAAACATCTCTGAATCATCAACATTTGCTGCGGATATTCATCATCATTTTCAAGGTTGCGAAGCCCACGAAATGAGTCGACGTAGATTTCTAGATTCCTACATCAGATTTAAGTTGTATTTTTTCTCTGTGCTAAAATTATGTAAATGTTTCATAAACTCGCCTCTGTCCCACGCAGCTGCACATTTCAGCTTCGAATAAATCTAGGCAAAACTAACAAACATTCGCTAAATCCCTTTGCCGATTCTTCCCTCGTTAGCAGCCTCCAGAAGCAATACTTAAAATATCGCCTAATCTCTGACCGATGGTTAAGCGTCTCATTTCATTAAAACGCTTAGTTTATTTGAGCGTTTTTTTCATTAGTTTAATTTAAACGTCATTATTTCTCTAAGCGTCTTTACTCAGTATTTTGGTGCATCTTCGTTCTGGGTTACCGTATGTATACTCACCGGCAACATCATTGCATTTCAGCGGCCGTCCACCCTTGGTACTTCGACATACCCGTTAAGTGGCTTCATTTATTATATTTTTACTTTTTGACTTTCGATTTCAACCTATTTCATATTTGATATTATGTCACCTTAGATTGTTCGATAATTCCCTTCTTATATGAAACAAATCTCAATATTTGCTTTTAATCTTGACGCACATCGTTTGCATCCATTTCTTGTAGTCAAGATTCTAAATATTTAAAAGATAAAGAGTGGGATTTTTTTCTTAATTTCTTTGTTTTTAATGAATAAACTCCATTCTTTTTTAGTCTTTCTCGGTAGAACTTGTGTTTCAAGCTGGATGGATATGAGTTGTAAAAGAACCAGTGATTTATAGAAGGCAAAATTTGATCCTTGTATTTATTAGTAAAATAAATAATTCTTAATAATAAACTTGGTCACAATACGCAAAACTCTAGTATCTTTAGAGGCAATTTACTTTAGTTCCTATTCTAGTATTCAAGAAAATTACATTTAGATTTTGGAGGAATTAAAGTCCTTTACTTTATGTCAATATGTTAAGAGGAAAAGGCAAAGAAAGAAAATGATAATAGAAATAGCATTCAAGGTTTACCTGAATAATTCCCCCATTGGGAAATCGTTCCATGTCGAAAGAGAGAACGTAAGCAGGCTCCGGCAGGAGGAGCTTTGGTACAATAGGAGGCTGGAATGACAACTGAGGATCTTGTGATTTCTTTTTAGAAAACTCAGTTCTTATTTTCTTATGCGTAAATGATCCAAACGGAGAAGAGGAGACATTTCTTGAAAACTTCAAATGTAATTCTCCTCCAGTCAATGAATATACCTCAGCTGTAAAAAATATTAATTTAGTTATAACTAGAAACAAAATATCGCACTCCTTCATATGATTACTAACGCTCTCTTAATCAGGGAAATAAGAAGCAGTCAAGTAATAATTAGCTTAAATATGAAAAGTGCAAGATGGATCAGGAATGAATCAGATTTAAACAGAAGAAGAAAGTTCTCTGCAAATTAAAGCAGCATATTCTCCAAGAGAATGAAGGAACACAAATGCGACATGCGCCGTGGAAGCTTTTATTTCTCCACGTGTCAAATGAAAACCATTCAATTGACATTGATAGTGCAAAAATAATTTATAATTCTCACAATTATATTCATCTGCGTCTAATTAAATCAGCTCTTATAAAGGAAATTCCAAACTTTAATACTTTCGATGGGCAATTCAACACTAATCCTTTGATTAGCATAAAATTTGTCCTTCTTCTACTCAAAAATTTCGCTGCTCCCCCATACCGCCCATCCCCCTAATTACATTCTGACTTGTTAATTTTTGTGTGCCCCTAAGTTAAGCATTTCTACATTCATTAGTTTACCAGCGATTGAAGATGACGGGGTTTTGGGTCGAAACCTGGTTTCGCAAATAAATTGATTCCTCCTTTCCCCAACGTATCCCATAACCCTACAACCTACCAAGTCATTTTCATGCTCCTTTGTCGTTCACCTTTTCATTCTTGTCCTGGAACGACTATCTCCTTAAGGTAATGTGTATATTATTCGCGTATTCGGTTCTTTTAATTTTTTTAATTTTATACTTTGTCATATTTTAACTTTAGTCTCGCTGCTTTGGCTTTATCTGATTTACCCTAAACTTGTTTGTTTTGCAGTGTTTTTATTATTCCTGTATGTTTTGATTTTTTATGTATGTTCCTAAATGGAGTAGCTTTAATTTATTTGAATATAATCATTGAAGATGTTCTAATGTTTGGAACGAAACGTCTGAGAGGAAATAAATGTCCTTTTCCTTCTACTCGTGGGTCTTCATTTTCCTACTGAGATTAAGGTTTCCGCGAACCAAGCCAATTTCTAGAAATATATACATATATATATATATATATATATATATATATATATATATATATATATATATATATATATATATATATATATATATATATATATATGACTTGGCTACCTTGCATTTCTCTAAAAGGGAAGTTCCAAGAAGCCTTTTGTACAGGGTGGCGTTTGAACTTTAACAGAAAACAAGAAATTGTGAGATCTTATCGCGGTTTTTATCTCATTTAATTTTTTTTAGAGAGAATTAGATGGTACCCCATTCGTATGGATAGCGCTCCTGATTTAGCATTTATTCTGAGAGTTTGCAGTTGTTCTTATTTTGTTTCTTGTACTTTTCAGTAGCGTATATCATGTGTTTCTTCAAGTTATTGTTCATCGTTTGTATATTGTTGGTGTCGCTGGGATCAAATGAATCTTCATTTATGCTTTATGATGATCGCGCTAGAATTCTGGAATGAGATTTTTCGGGATTTTAATGGCACAGCTTTATTCTCTCTTTGAAGATCCCAATTTTATCTTACATCTGATCATCCTGTGGTCATTGATTTTGATTTTATTGTTGACTTGTAAATTATTGACGGTGGTTTTTGTCGACCTCATAATTTGGGCTTCTGTAAGTCCATCTTTGCTGTTGCTTCCTTTTTGAGGTATTGGGCCAGTGTAAAGTCAACCAGATCTTGGCCCATTTCATTTTTTTCCCACATTGAGAACTTTTCCATGCATGACTCTTTACCTTGCCCAACTTTTGCATTAAAGTCTCTCATGTCGATGTTAAAATGGGCTTTAACCTGTTTAGGCGTGTCCTGATGTCATCATAGAATCTATCGAATTCTTCCTGCGTACTAGCAGATGTCGGTGCGTACACTTGGAGTATTTTGAGGTTGCATTTCTTAGAGGTTCTTATGATAAGCCGTGGAACCTGTTTATCATTTCTTTGAGCTTTTTAAGTATCAGGAATCCAACATCATGCTGCATTTGGTTTTATTTTCCTTTGTGGCGGAGAAGGTGATGGTCACTTGTTTTAGTGATACATTTCCCGTATCTTCGGGTTTCACACACACTAATTATATCCCATTTAATATCATTGAATTCATAGGGGATTTCTGCAGTTGTAAGCTGCAATTTACAAGTCTTTATTTAAGTTTTTGGTCTCATCGTTGGGTTTGAAGTTGTAGGTATTTAGATTCAAAGTGATCCTGTCTACACATTTACAGTGGATGTATTAAGTGGCTATATATGAGGCAGGAAGAATATCCATACCGTCTCAAGACGCGTATTCTGAAATGTCACTGGCTCAGGAAGATTTGTTTTTTGTTCCAATGAGCGCAATAGACAATGGAAAGAATTTGTGGGGCTGTAGCGGACCCCATCCAGTCATTCCAGTTAATATGCGTCAATCTGTAACCATAGTATAGGTTGATTTTAAGGAATAAATGTAATGGTAAAAAGAGTGAAGAGATAGTAAGTTTGTTAAAAAGAAGGCGATATCATAAACTTGCCCTATGTGAGACAGACATGCGTTATGGAGTGAATAGAGTCTGATAGATTGTAAATCCTAGTGGCTGATCTAAATAGGGTGTAACAGCGCTTCTGAGTGAGGGGAAGATATGAGTCCGATTCACATGTAGGTATTAAGAAATATTATGGTACGGTATTAATATGATGTGAAAGCTTTAATAATTCTGAATACCAAAATATTTAATTATATGATCGTGTGTAAGGTTAAATCAGTTGGTTTATGGTTGAGAAGACGTGATGAAGGTGAAATAGAGAATTGGAAGTGAAAGGCTATTGAATGAGAGAGAGAGAGAAGAACACAAGAATGCTTGAGAGTATGAGTAACAAAGAGTAACAAAGAGTAACAAAGAAAGGAAGTACCCTAGGAGACCTTACGGTCCATTCAAAGAGGGTACCTTTGGACTAGCAATCGAGCAGGCACATGGCTGCTCAATTGTTTTGCGTCCCTAAACGGCCACTTTTCAAGACTTTGTCTAGTCTTGACTTGAACTGGTCAACAGATTCACTGTTAACAGCTTCCACTGGAAGTGAGTTCCACTTACCGCAAATACTGTAGGTGAAAAGATTTCCACACAGATTGCGGTTGTAACGCTTCAGTTCAAGTTTGAAGCCGTGATTGCGCGTTCTGTTCTCACTCAGTATGAAAATATGCCGGCAGTCAACATTATCGAACCCTTGAAGTATTTTGAAAACTTCGATGAGCTGACCACGCAGTCTACGGGTTTCCAGCGAGAACAGATCTAATTCCCTTAGTCTATCCTCATTAATTTTAGGTCGGATCAAGGGAATCAGCTTGGTTGCCCTGGCTTGTACGCGTTCCAACCTTGCGATATCCTTCTGAAACGAAGGACTCCAAAATTGTACGGCATACTCCAGGTGCGGCCGAACGAGGGAGTTGTACAGACAAAGTACTATCTCCTTGTTACGATATCCAAACTGGCGCTTTATGTAACCTAACATCCTTTGGGCTTTCTTCTCTGCCTCGATGCACTGTTTCGAGAACTTGAGGTCACTAGTGATTGTTATACTCAAGTCCTTCTCAGTGTCACTTGATTCAAGAGCAGTGCCCTTAAGGATATACTGAGATTGGGGGTTTCTGTTGCCAATATGCATCACTTTGCATTTGTTCACCTTAAAAGGCAATGCCACGTGTCCGACCACTCCCCAATCTTCCCAAGATCTTCCTGCAGGCGGGCAGTATTTCCATCCTTTGCAACGTTCATTACCAAGCTTGGTATCGTCGGCAAATTTAGAAATCTTGGCAACCATGTCACCATCCATGTCGTTGGTGTAGATGATGAATAGTAGTGGTCCCAGGACAGAACCTTGAGGCACCCCGCTAGTAACGGGCACCCACTCAGAAGCCTATCCATTCACCACCACCCGTTGCCGTCTGCCACTTAGCCAGTTCTCGATCCAGACGGCTACCTTTCCGTCTATGCCCAGCGCTCGCACTTTCCGGAGAAGGCGGCAGTGTGGTACCTTATCAAAGGCTTTTTGAAAGTCTAAGTACACCACATCCACCGCCTTGTCCCGATCGTGCTCACTGAACACGAATTGAAAGAATTCCACAAGTTCGTCAGGCATGACCGTTGCCTTAGGAAGCCGTGCTGGGAACTCCCCAGTAGCAGGTTTGACTCTAAATACGACGTCATTTTGTCCACCATCATGCTTTCCATGAATTTACCGACTATTGAAGTCAGACTGATAGGTCGGTAGTTTGACGATTGGCTACGGTCTCCTTTTTTGAAGATAGGAGTCACCTCCGCTTCACGCCAGTCTCTAGGAACGCATTCGGTCCGGATTTACATGTTGAAGATTGCGCTCAGGTGTCGTGACACTTGATCTCGCACTTCTTTCAACACTTTATGTAGAAACCCATCCGGGCCATGTGACTTATTCGTCATTAGGTCACTGATCTTCGTTTTTATTTCTCCTTCGGTGAAGTCCATATCCTCCAGCTTTTCCCCCGAGTAGGAATCCATTGGCTGGGGGATGGGGCCACACTCTTCAGTAAACACTGAAGAGAAGTAGTCGTTGAGGAGGTTAGCATTTTCTGCATCTGAATGCTTTAATGCCCCCTCCTCCTTTCTCAAAGGGCCAATCGTTCGAAGGATTGGTTTACGGCTGTTCACATATCCAAAAAACTCCTTGGGATTCTCTTTACAGAGTCTCGCCTCTCGGAGTTCTTCAGACCGCTTAGCTGGACTTCACTCTCCTGGTATCGTCGGCAAATTTGGAAATCTTGGAAGTAAGTGTGAATATGGAGATAGAGCAAATGTGGAGCAACTTTCAGAATGTGATATTAGGTAATGCAATGGCTGTAGTTGGCTGTCATACAAATAGAAAGAGAAAATCAAAAGGTGAATAGGGATGTGAAATGTGTAGTTGAAAAACAAATGTGAGATGTACTTGAAAATGCCTAATATTTCAGTTGAGTATATCAAGTAGACGCAGATGAATGAATACAAAAAAGAGAAAAGAAAATATGTGAACTAGTGATTAGTCTGATTCAGAAAGCAGAAAATGAACTAATTGGATGGAACATGAATGAGGATCCGGATGTAAACAGGAAATTATCCTGGAGAGAAGTGAAAAAGGTTTAAATCCAAAAAAAAGACCGGGTGTGTGACAATGAAGGATTAGAATGGGAGGATTCTTGTGAACAAGGAGAATGTCAAACATAGATGAGGAGAGTCCTTTACTAGTCCTAAAATGGTAATATCGAAGATGAAGCAAATGTAAATATGATTAGTTTTGTTGGTTTAAATCTGAGGGTGTATAAGTGTAACGAAGCGCTAAGAAAGCAAATGAATGGTGTGAGAGGTTTGAAAGATTTGAAGACAGCTGGATTGGGTAATATAGTTGCTGAGCGGCTAAAAAGTCGGGTTGAGTGAGCTATGGAACCGTGATTGTGTTATAAGGCATTTAAAAGGGAAAGAATGATGAAGACTGGAACAATGCTATGATAGTAGCAATGTATGAGGATAAGTGGCCTATAAGAAGCATAATTGAGTGATTGATAGGGAGTGAAAAAGTTGGGCGTAGGTGGTGTATGGATGACTGAGGCAGCTCAACAAACAAAAGGTAAGAAAGAGGCTTAGTGTATGCTGGGATCATGGAGAAAAGTCATGATCCTGAATGTACGGTTGCATTATGGTAATCTATGCAGTTGGTGATTAAATCGTGGCTAATTCATTTTTACTTAAAGCGACAACAAACGATGTCATCTTCCGCAGAAAGGTTGCGTGGAAGATATATTAAGTGTCTCGCCTGGCAACTTCGGGCAAGGGCATATCCACAGAAATAATTATTCACCTTATTTTAAGCACAAAAAAAAACAGAAGAAAGAAAAGACTACAAAGGCATACACAAGCACCGAAGGGAGGCCCCACCCCTCCCGGCACTTGAACATGCAGCTACCACCAAAACTACTACTAACAAGGAAGAGGACAACATCCTCAAAAAAATCTGTAATGCTACAGTCGGGTGAGCAACGACTTGGAGGGCAAGCACGCCTCCCGGTCCAAGTGTCAGCGGGAGGTAACTTGTGTAGATTGTTACCCTCAGTATAAAGAGGGAAGGAGCGTCCTCCCAAACCGATTACAAATAGGGAAGACCTGGGTCGAATCGGCCTGGAGAAGCTGGTTCGGCCCTTCTTTTCCTCTATACACCTACTCTTTAATATGAGTATCTTCTCTTTACTTTCTTTCATCTTTTAATATAATGCGTCTATCTACCAAATGCTTTAAAGGGGATAATTGCCGTAATCATGCGTAGTCTATTCCTGGACTATTTTATAAAACAAGAAAAACACCATAAAATCAAAAACAGAAAGGTACAAAACAACATAAAGAAAAACTAAACAACAAAGGCATGACCAGTCCCCGAGGTCAGCCCCGCTGTTGGGGTGTAGGCTGTGACATATCGCAATCTCTAAATATCCAGTAATCAAGCAGAAGACAATTTCGACACCTACCAGGCTTGCGACATCCGTAGTTTCACGGATTCAGCGAAACAGGTGGTGCAGAGATGTCAATGCCTCGAGAGCACTCAGGGCGCACTGTGAGCCACTATAAAAAATCACTATCCGCTTTGTGAACGGAGCAATACACGTAACATCCAGTACCAAGCGGTGTATATCAACGGACAAGAAGACAGAGGCAGCACCCGGCAGAGCCCTGTTGACTTCAAACAAAGGAAGCAAGGCGTGAAAGCCGAGCCCCTTTTTCTATTTGGAGCAAACTGTGTGCACTGGTACGACTCCAATGTTACATGGCTTCTGCTTCCAAGGGCTCTAAATCAATACTACCAGTGCTATAGAAGATGTGGGGGCAGAAGCATGGCAAAAAATGCTCAAACGTTGTACCGTCTATGGCGGCGCCCTGGCCATAAAAACTCGCGCCGCTGATTAGATATCTACATCAAACTGTCGAATGATTTGCCTACCCTTAAATCCGAACGTCTTATGGTATGAGTGGCATTTCTTGACGGCATATGCGCTGACGTGCCAATTCGGGTAAACGCGAAATCTGTGCGAACTGCGCAAAAGTCTTACATGAAAAGTCTTTGTAATGTAAGGCTAAGTGTGTGAATTGCGACACAACAAACTCTGCCTCTTTGAAGCGATTTAGCCTGTACTTTCAGGATAAATAGTTCTTGCCCTACAAGCTGAGCCCTGAATCTCTTTTTGAGAGGTCAAGGCTTTGGTCCTATCGCTACCAATGTGACCTGAAACTTCCAATTCCTCTCAGGTTAAGAAACGACTCTAAACTCCTGGCCCCTCCAGGTCTATGAGCACGGTAGCTGATCCGCTACCTGAAAACCCTTAGGCGTGTCATAACTCCTCCCCATTGGGCGCTCGCCTGGTGAAGCTTTCGGCTCAAAGGCCATACACCACACTCTGTCTAAAACTAAAGTTCCCTCTTTGCCCTCTACATGCGACCCCTTCTCGCAAGGGGAAGTGATCGTGCCCCTAAAGTGAATCATCAGAGTCAGAGTAGGGAATCCCCGTGAAGTTGGTCGTGAGACTATCTCTGGGGCTTCCTAAGTCTGCACGTCGCAAGGAGGTATATAATCCTCGCCCTTGTGCAACGAAGGCTGGGCGAATTGGACACTCTAGACTCTTTAATAGACAAGAGCCTCCAATCCTCAAAACCCCCCTCTTGGAATGTGTGCAGTGGTCTGCATTTCAGGATGATGTTGATTTCTCTGACCCACTCGAGGAGTTTTGGTAGGTTGATGAGACCGTTGAATTCTTGTTCGGTATGGAACTATTTCAATTTCAAAATCTAGCTGAGTTGAAAATAATGATAGTGCCATACTAGATGAAGGCCTACTCGTTTATTGTGTCCACATAAACGAGTTTTACTCAAGCATGAGTTATAGATTTCAAGATCTTATCAAGATGGAAATAACAGATCGGTATTAAGGAGGAAAGTTGATAATTTAAAAAAAATACTAAATTAAAAGCCCCTCATTAAAAACTAATACCAAGACTTTTGCTGCAAAAAGAAATTCCAGAAAGATATCCAGAACTGGCGGTGCGTGGTTTCAGTGCTGCTCATCAACTCTCTCAAAACAACAAAACAAAAATAATTTGCCAAGAGTCATTTTAAGCAACATTAGGTCTAATGTATCAGATCTATCACATTAAATAATGAAGTAAGTTACCATACATTTATTGTAAATAATTATAATTACAAATTTGAACTATACTTCGAAAAATTGTTCAGGTCATTATTATTTTCGAAAATGGCGAAAATTATGGAATTACTTTGTTGATTTCTAAACAAAATTAGGTAAAAATTGCGCTCTAATGAGTGCTGCTTTTATTGTTTAAATAATTTTAGAATATTTTCATAAGATATATTATAAAGAGGGATAAATACTATGAAAAAGAATTAGGTAGTGGACGATGACGCTCGAATGTGATAGCCATGGCGGCGGCAGGCAAAATAAGGTTGGGTATTACTGGCCGAGATGGTATAGAGTTGCATAGTTCAACTTGTTTTTGACTCCGCATCACCTGGGAGGAGCCCATTTTGTAACCTCAACCTCTCTTTTACCACCACTCTGAGAATCCGTCGTTCCGTAGCGGTCAGCGCATGTGGGACCAATCGGACACTCCTACCCACACATACAAAACTTTTATCACTATATCGTTGCTTTTTTTTCGTTTGCAATGTATACTGATCTCCACGTGTACGTTTACTACGAATAGTAGGGTCAATCCACTACACTGTTTTGCAGCTGGTGCTACGTGCTTTCAGTTGTACCCAATTGCGACGGTGGTGGTTGAATATATGGAGCTACTACTCGCTCTAGCCAAGTGGATACGGCGTTGGTCTCCCAATATCGCGGCACCGGGTTCGATCCCGGCATGAGCGGACACAAACGTCACCGCACGTAGAGATCTGGCTACCGATTTGTGGACGCGCTGTGCTCACCCCGTTTTCGGATGAGTAGATATTACACTCTTCACCACACACAGAGCCAATTACAACACTGCTTTCTTTCCTCTCCCATCTTCACAGCACAGCACACCCTCTGCTCCAAGGAATCCTGGCGATCAGTATCTATATCCACATACCTCTAAGGCGGAACAGGCCCCTCTGCCCCGGGGTGACAAAGGTTCCACCTGAACGCTGTTTGGTGTCAAAATATAATATACGAGGGGCGGTCAATATGTTTTGCGAATCGGTAGGGCAAATCAGAGGAAGGGGGATGGCTGTTTGTGGGGATATTAGGACAAGTTATGACAAGTTAGGACCTGCAGTCGCACGCTCCTGCATCATATATTTAAGAAGCAGAAGCTGATCGCTAATCATCAGTCACAAATTTCTCAAAAATGGAGAAGGTTGAGCATCGCGCAGTGATCAAATTTTTGACCAAGGAAGGCAAGAATGCAAAAGAGATCCATGAACGCATGGTTGCAGTATACACCGACACCGCCCCTTCCTATGCAACCATTGCTCGCTGGAATAGGGAGTTCCGCTATGGTCGTGAGTCCCTTGAAGATGACCCCCGTCCAGGACGCCCGTCAGACGTGACCAACGAGGAAAATGTGGACCGTGTGGAGAGGATCATCCTCGAAAATCGACGGGTGAAGGTTGAAGAAATCGAGCGAGAACTTGAATATCACATGGAAGTGTTATCAACATCATCCACGACAATTTGGCCATGACCAAGGTCTCTGCACGTTGGGTCCCTAGAAACCAGACGCCCAATGATCGACTTCAACGTCGTTAAAGTCCACAAGGCCAGAGTTGCACAAGCTGCCCTGCGCGAATGCGGATTCGACGAGCTCAACCATCCTCCCTACAGTCCAGATCTGGTTCCTAGCGGCTACTTTTTATTCCGCCAGCTCAAGGCTGCACTGCGTGGACGCTGGTTTGGGGACGATGAAGGTCCAGGAGTGGATTGATTGAACAGCACTCGGGAGATTTCTGGTTGTCGGGAATCCGAAGCTTCAGGGTCAAGTGGCGCAAGTGCATTGAAGTCGAGGGCAGTTATATTGAAAAATAATAAAACACTTTTCCTTATATCCGAATTGCAAAACTTATTGACCGCCCCTCGTACTTCCTGGCACCTCTCTCCCAAAGAGGACCGGACCCTGCTGCATTTGGCCTAAAAAGCGATTGTCATACTAACCTTTATGTAGATTTAATTATCCGGTCGGGGATCCTCCTGGATCAAGGAAGAATTGGCGTCAACTACCTAACTAACTACCACTCGCTCTAAGTCATGCATAGGCGCTTGTAAGCGCGACTTCAGAATTTACCCACGACTCCAACAGCTGCCATTTCATTCACGGCTGACCTTGAATTTGGTTATGCCGAAGATGGACGATAATCACATACAAAACCTTTCGGTTTTCGGACTAGGCAACTGTTTCGAGAGTTGGACGTAGAAGTCGAAGCGGGAGCCGCCGATGACTCAGCCTAACACCCCGCCCTGGAAAATATCACTGATTACTTGATGGCTCAAGGTCAAAGGGAGGGAGAGTCTTCTTCAGTGCTTTGTCCCCACAAGTAAGTTGGTGGGAATCTTCATTGCAGAGTTAGTAGCGACATACATACCCTTAAGTGGGCGAAATTTTTGCCATTGGCCGTTTCAGGGCCACTTTTTCATTTACATCGAGGCAGTGAGTGTCGTAAGTGCTCTCATAGCATTGAAATCTCTGAATTCCCTTCCTAGTAATGTTCATGGTCTCTCATTTTTTGTTGCTCGGGATGGCGTGCCGATTGTCTTTTGCTGGGTCCCATAAATATACTGGCTGATAATATGGCTAGGTGATCTGTACAAATTCCACTACCGAAAAGATGCTCTTCTCTTTCATGTACTGATTATGTGGCAAGTATAGTCATCCCTCTGCGATGTGTGTCTAGGAAGATAGGATAGAGACTACAAAAGTACTAGGATGTGAGCCACTATGGCTTGATTACAGGGTACGTTGGGTAATTATTCGCCTAATTTCAATATAACAGAAAATAACAGAGTTCATATATATATATATATATATATATATATATATAGTACAAGAGAAAGAGAAATTGGACGCGAATTAGCAATGAGACAAGAAACGAGTTTTTCAGAGAAAACAAAGCAAAAATTAAAAATGAAAATGAAATAAATTAATGAACACTTACCAACTTGAGAGAAGGACAGGAATCGAATGATTCCTCAAGTTGGTAAGTGTTCATTTATTTATTTCATTTTCATTTTTAATTTTTGCTTTGTTTTCTCAGTTTGTTCTATAATTTTGCAGTGTTTTCCTTTGTGAGTTCGCTTTGTTTCCTCTCGGTAATTTTTGCATTGTTTTCTTCAAAGCTTTACTGAACTCTAAATTTATTCATTATTACATTGTCAGATTATTTGAACTCAAATTCAACAAACTTTAAACTTATTGTCAGTCAATAATACATATATCTCTCTACGTATTCTAAGCTTGCTTTCATTCATATTGTTTTACTCCATTATATGCTGAAGATGAGCATAGCTAATTTTCGAAGCATTCCAAATTATATATGTTCCGAATACTGGTTCTGGCTTTAACCTACATACTAAAATCGAAGTTTCCGAAGAATGTTCCAATTTATATATATATTTATATATATATATATATATATATATATATATATATATATATATATATATATATATATATATATATATATATATATATATATATAATATAGTTAGCGACGAAGGATTGTACTATTAATTTTTGTCAAGGAAATCGCTGTTGTCCTCAATCACGGCCTCTAGTTGGTGTCGGAACTGCCGCAGGCCTTCTCAACTGTCCCCCTGGTTAACTGGGTGAAAACTCTGCTGAAGTTGGAGGGAAGCCCCTCTACCACTCAGAAGAATACTTCCTTTTTCCCCGGCTCTAAGGTGGGGCGAGGCCCCGCGTTTAGAGGCGGCTTCTCTTTAGAGCGCATGCCTTTCCCGCAGCTGTGGTTATACGCATGGGAGAGGGATAGTATTGCCTCTCAATGCTTTGGGAGGTATTGAAAACCCTCATAGGAAAGGAAATATCTAAAATATGATCATTTACACATACTTGGCCTCGGCTATGAGCTAGGATTGATCTTGAGAACCCGAACGACTTTGTCCTTGTACATTGTTTTATAAATAATGGAGCTGACGTAGCCTCCCTACATATACACCGAGATGGGTAGCTTAGTACACTTCCCACCTTGTACCACCCCCAGGCCTCCTGACTTCGGCATTCGCAGTAGGTAGGGTCCCTGAGGTATAACCTGCCACTTGGCGGGTTAAAATACAAGGTTGAAAGTGCACCCAGCAACCAGAATCTCTCTATTTAGCCAGCAACGACGTTTGGAAATATTAAGTATGGCAGAAAAATAGGAAAATTATGTGGATCCACTAGGTAGGGTGATGTATCAACTATCTACTGCTTTACCCATGTGATCCTGGATCTGGGGGAACAGAACAGCTTCACCAGGCATGGCCAGAGAGTTGTAAGTCCACTCAGTGAACCAGGCCTTCTTCGCAGGCATGGAGACGGAAAGGACGACCCTGTCCTTCTTATGCATTTAGATACTTTTAGCCTCTCTTCCAAATTCCGCCTATTCACCCACCAACACCAAGTCATCAGCATACCAATGTATATAGATAGGACCCATCCTTCAACTTACCTCATCAATCTCACACTACCTACTTATTTCGATAATCCACCCCTAAACATATTGAACAGCCATGGCGGCATCCTTAACTTATCCTTCCCGTATGTCAAACAATTGATTCCAGCTATCTTTCACCATAACACACGCCTTACTTCCAAACTAAATATCCTTCACACAACTCAATAGTATACCCCCTCATTCACATTATTCTCATCACCTGTTATAATGCTTTTCTACCTAAACGTAAACATTCTCCAGATCCTTGAAACCAGTAGACGTTTTACATCTTTTATATCTCAATTTTCCACCGAGCTGCCTTAGAGCAAATTCTCGACCTGCACCCCTTTACTCGCTTGAAATCCCCTCCATTCGACCCCTACCAATCCCTCAGTCATTCTTACTATACGTCCAATAGACCCAAACGCCTTTGAACTATATGCCAGCAACAGAACAGAATGTAGAAACAAATTAAAGGTGAGTGATGACCTATTTGAAGGAAATAGGAAAGCAAGCCTGGACGCCAAACGACAACAACGGGCCGAAAGGGCAAATCAACCCCAACCAGAACCCACATTTCAATGCGACCAATGCTCACGAGTATGTAGAGCTCACATTGGGTTCTTAAGCCATAAGAGAGCTCACCACCCAAACCAAAAATAACTAGACCTTAAACTAAACTCTGAAATAGACTGAAGAAATGATACGAGTACATGCCGACGACGACGTCTAATCAGACATTTTTCATACACTTTACTTACAACACTCATATTTATCCGATGGGCTTCTTCTCCCATTTAAGCTTATACAGCGGCACTCTTTACTGAACTTTTTCAATCTTCATGCACTCTCCTACTTTCAAATAGCTTACAGCACAGCCAACAAACCGTTATTCCATAACACAATTACCACCAGGTTTTCGCATGTTAGCAACTAAATCAACTACTTTAGCTACCTTCATATTTTTCAGATATCTTATAGCAATACCAATCTTTCGCATGCTTATCTCTTTCGTAACTTGATACAGCACTTGTTTTACACACGAACTCAATCATATTTAGATTTACATCATCTTTCACACCCACGTTTTACAACTCATCAAAGTATTCTTACAATCGACTTTTGACCTCCGCATTGCTAACTAGTACCTACATAACTAGTCTTGCCCTTGATGTTTACATTAGCTATTCTTCTCCTGGCTACTCACCCTTCTTATTTCCTTCCAGAATATCTTCTTGTTCCCATCAGGGATACTCATCCATCTGCCGTGCAAATGCTCCATTTGCAGCCTTCCTACTCTGTGTAATCGCTTGATTCACGTTCCTTTACCCTTCCTTGTATGCATTCTCCAGAATCTCTATAATACTAAACATTTGCAAGTACGCTCTATTTTTGCTTCTCACCACACGCTTTACAACGTTTTTCTATTCTTTTGGTATTTTACTTAGTCTTTACAGTTCTGGAACATCCACACACACACACATCTTGCACTACCTAAGACCACTTCGTTATATTTGTTAAAAATCTGTTCTATCACTGTACTTGTACGTATTTCCTCTCTTCTACACTCAAGCATTCCTATACTCTTCCATTTCTCTCTGATTCAATAGCCTTCATCTTTTGATTCTCTCTTACTTTCCAATTACACCGAAATAATAATATGATTAGATAATCCACAGCCATACCTCTTAAGGCTTTCACATCAAATATGTACGTCCTGCAGCACCTCCTGTTTTACTAAGCCCAGATCAATCATGGTCTTGACTGATCCTCTTTTACATTGCTCAACTCATTTATACCAATGCACATTATTCTGCCTAAAGAATGTTTGGTAGACATAATTTTTAAAAATGAACAATGATCAGTCAATCCCTTAATTTCTATGTAATTTTAGGCGATCATTTTGCCGCCCAGGAAAAACATTAAAAAAACAGGCCAACCATCACTTTTATACTGTATGGCAATATTTTTGATCAGATAATTGCTTTCTATTTGTCAATCTATCGAACGAGAAAGTTTATAGGAGCAGCTTGAGTCTCCTCCAACCAGAAAGGTGTTTACGATTATGTGGAGCTTATATTGCAAGGTTATTAAAAACGGATCACTTATTTCTTCTCAAATCCGTGTTTATTTTTGCTTGACTTTCTTCCCCAATCCGCGTGGAGTTAAAATGAATCCTGTTTCGATAAATCACAGTTTACTTTACCTGTTCCTTCCTTTAAAGTTTTAAGAGGTTCTCCATGGCCATCTGCCTTGAGGAATGAGATGTTCTTCATAACTCCCAGCATTCGAATTGTGATGTCCAAGTTCACACTTTGAGGTTTCTGTCACGAAATCAACAGTTAGTGAAGGTAAACAATTATCACTTAAGGTATATTTGGAAATTTAGAGATAATGCAATAAGAAGGAAACGAAAAAATGGAATCGAGAAACAGTCTCAAGTGTTAAAGAAAATGACCTTGGAGGTACCCAGAAGTGGAAGCTGAAATTGAGGATTAGAAACTGGTAGGAAACGCATCTTCTAAACTTTCTCCCTTTCTAAAACATGGTAGCATATTTGTTGTGTTTGCGGAGCTGTTTGTAAAAGTAAACTACAGACCTCTCTAAGGTTGTGAAGTTGAATTGCTAGCGAATAAATACTGCTGTAATTAAGAGGCATTTCTGCTCAGTCTAGAACATATTGAAGTCAAAGATAGACAGATTAGGGCTAAACAGATGTAACGAGGATGTAAAGGCTATGGATAACTGCGACTGCAGTAACAACCAAGTAGCAAGTCAATTATAAATACGTGAATAAAGTAAACTGTAGTGCATGCAGTGATTGTATGCGGCTAATATAACAATGAATAACTCCCATCACAGAGAATTTTGCTCACGTGGAGAATGTTTTTCATCCACACCAAGCAAGTTATCGTATCCAATAGACCAACCAAACAGCCCTAAAACGAACTATTAATTGGGTATTCTAACCTTCATTTTCGCCGTCGTAGGACAAGGGATTGGTTTTACCCGCCTTTTGTTAGCGTGGTCTATTGGATACAGTCACTCGCTTGACGTGGATAAAGAGCTTCCATCCAGGTGTGCCCGATGAAATGTGATGGTGGCTACTCATTACTATAGTAACTGCATACGTACGTGAGCCAAGGTTCATAGTGGGAAATCGAACCCCTCTTAGAATTGTTTGTCAAAATACCCATTCCCCTTCACACACCAAAAGAGATAAAATGCCGGCTGTTCCTTGCCAGTCATTTCTCTGACACGGCCCTTATAGAACGCGTGAGAGCGATCCGCGATAAGATACAGAAAAAATGGTAAAAGAAGAGGAAGAAGGTCAGAATCTTCTACGACAAACGTTTTCAGGAATATCTGAAACTGTATTTTCACAACTACCTAACTTGATGCTATCTAGGCAGCTAAAAGGGAAAGCGGGAAATAAGTATTATTAAAGGGGTTTCTAAATTTTAATATCATATGATAACATCTAGGATGCCATTTTCTTTCCTGTCATTCCATTTAGAGGAAATGTGTGGAAACTTGTTAAATCAACAAGTGATTTTCGCTCAGTGGTGAAAGGGTGGAGAGTATGGCCCTGATACTAAAATTGCACCAGCAAAGTGCCTCGCAGGAATAGAAAGAATTGCAACAAATGTGCTCGCAGATATACATATATATTTATTTGTAAACCGGTCAGGATTAAACAGGAAGGCGAGAACTCAGAGAGCAGTAAAATTTGGCGACAGTGTAATAAATCGAACATTTCTCATCTAGAAATTGAATTAAGCCGAGGCAACTGTCTGCGTCTCAGAAACGACAAAATTATATAGAAGAAGTGAAAATGTGGAAGCGCCATAAATTCATGGGAGTAGGAATATCCCGCCCGGTGGGCGGAGCTAAATGCATTTTGCTCCCGGTAACGAAAAGAGACCAGGCCTCCTATGCTATTTATAGAAGAAAAATGGAGAATTCGAAAAATGAGATTCATTCCCACTCAGGTAGACAATTTTGTCAGATAGAGAATCGATAGTAAAGAACTAGTTACGGTTCGTTAGCGCAGCGAAGCCCCCGTTGTAGCCACCTAATTCTTGTTCTCGTAACACTCGCTTTCCTGACCGGTAGTGAAATATTCTATGACCGTAATCGTGTAAACGCGAGCCTTCCTTTTGCTTTGCCCGTTTTGTTTGTTGGAATTAAACATTTATTTTTTTACGTGATTCCTCTCAATCCTTTCTCAATCACAAGCCTTCGTTAAGCCCAGTCAAGCCAAACTATTATTTGAGTATCTTTTGGAGTCAGGTACGAGATTAACGCCACTTATCTCCTCACTCGTGGGGTTTGAGTGACCTCTCCAAAATATCCACGTCATTTTAACCTTCAAACTGGTGACGTCCTTTTTCTCCCATAAACTGGGTTTCCTCATTACCCCAATAAGTGATGACGGTTAACTTTACCTCCTTGCCACAAAGTGGTGATGTGAGCCCCCTTATAAAAGAATCATAGGAGGGAAAGAAAGAAGAAAGAAAAGGGAGCTTAATCTAAAGAACAAGAAGACTGTAGGAGGTCAAGGATAAAAATGACAGCTAAAAATAAGCAGTATATGAATTTTTTTCGAAAAAGAAGCCAGGCCCCTTGTTGTAACGACATTAGTCACGACAACATAGGATGTGGTTTATCCCAGTGGGCGGAACGATTCACTAGAAGCAATGGCTAGTTCAATCATTAATGGTCGTATGTTATAGCACACATTTATCTATTTCGCGCTATCTTGAAGTTATACAGTGAAAAACAATACTATAAATCTCCTGAAAAAGTCATTCAACACTGCATATCCACCGTGCAAGAAGACAGAGCTATTAGGCGCTTTTCTATGAAGGATCCCTTCGACACTGCAACAAAAATTTATCGAAAAAAATATTACAAATAGTGGCAAAGAACTGAGCCGTGTGACAGTGTCCCGTCCCCTCAATGCATCATGTTTAAAAGCTCGTTCTCCATCAATTAAACCAATTATCAGTAAGAAGAAGCAGAAAGTGAGAATCGAATATGCTGAAGTTCATGTCGTTTGGATGGATTAAAATTGCGAGAAAATTCATTTCAGCAACGAAATTAAATTTGATTTAGTTGGATCTGATGGCACACCCTATGTTAAAAGCGCGGCAGATGACAAAGTTAACCCTAAATGAGTTAAAAAGTCCACTACTGCGAATAATTGGAAGGGTAAATGCGAATGTGCAACTAAACCTCGTACAACATGTTACACCTTCATTCCGAGCATCTCTGAACCAGCCAGCATTATTTATGCAGGACAACGCGCCATGCCATACTGCAAAACGAGCAAAATAATATTTCAAACAAGAAAATATCTAAGTAATGAAGTAACCTGCACAGAGCCCGGACTTGAACCCATTTGGAAACATCTGGATGATCATTGGAGACAAAGTTTGAGACCAGCAGCCTTCAACTGTGACGGATTTATGCACGAAAGTTGAGCAAGAATGGAACAAAATAACACAATAATTTGCAAGAAACTGGTGAGGTTGACCCTAAGTCATAAAAAAACAAAGGCTTCAACTTCGTATATTAACTGATTTAATTTCATCGTTGCCAAATCTTGCTTTGTTTCTAGTGTATTTACTTGCTAATCATTTATGTGAATGATCGTTCTCTTATTTTGTACATGTCAATATTTTATTTTGTTAGTTTCTTTATTATAATTTCTTGAATATACGATTATATGATATGAAATCTTCATAAAATATATTAAATCCATCCCCCTAGGTACTATGGTTATTTCATTCACATCTCATATTTTAGTAAAGAAAAATCCTTCTTGTTTTGCTCTGTAGTGTATATATATATATATATATATATATATATATATATATATATATATATATATATATATATATATATATATATAAATATATATATCCTTCTTAATACTCTTTTCATGAAAATAAACCGAATTCGTTTTTAATATTTCTTGTGGGAATTTTTACAACTATTTCTCTACAACTTTGAAGAAGGTTGAGGCCCGCGGATGAAATGCCCTCGAGCCTCAATAGGTCTCAATCCTGCCTTGTTTAACATAATTCATGTACCACTGAGCCATGGTTGAGTTAAGTAACCCATATTGGTTTATTGGCCACGCTAATGATGAAAAGTCACCTTTCACTGGCATTAGAACCAGTAACCTAGTGTGTGTGGTTTGTTGGCATTAGTCACAGAGCCACCATGGATAAAAGGAAACGAAACCAGAACTCTGTTAAGGCTTCCGAGGAAAGACATGCCAGTAAAATGCCAGACCGCTTTGTTATATGGACTGTAGGGGATGCTTAGTGCAAGGTCTGATTTAGGAGCAGCGCTTACCTGTTGAAAAATCTTGGCCTATCATTTTGAATATGTTTGTTTCGATAAATATTTCGAAGGTTTGTTCACTTCGATTATTACCTTGCTAGAATAGTGTTGGGAGGCCTGTGCACATGAAAATGTGCTTAGAAATCTAGTTCCATATTATCGGTTAATAAGATGTGGCTATCACTCATGGTGATAATTTGGTTTCTACTTTAATGACCATTTGGTCGTTAAAGTAGACAAGTCCCTTTCTAATTGTTATGTCAACTCCATCGAATACGTCACCCCTTTGATTGGTATTCATCATGGTGTATTTGAATACCTTTATTGGTCGTTGCTCTAGGTTTAGTCCATGTCATGATATTAATATGATGCATGGATCATGTTCCCTTAAAATTTTGCTTAGAGATTGTGTTTTCCGATCCAACCATTTGTGTTTGTTTGCAGAATCTTGAGCTTTAGTCTCCTTACATTTGTTATTGTTCACTTAAGGAGACTTTTAGTCATTCCTGTTTGGTTTGGTGGGTGTTTCGCTTGGAACTGCCTTGTTTGAGTCTTTGTGGTGTTCTTATATAGGCTGCAGAATGGAGTAGTGCTCAGATTTTTAATATAACAGGCAGAGAATTATGTCCACGAAACTATCGACATAATCATAAGATACGTTTATAGATCTACCGCCCGACCACCTCCAGGAATAGATACTCGTATCCTACCAGACATTTTGAAAGTTTGCACGACCGAAGCTCCATTCAGAAGCCCAGATGGAAAGCTATACGGGTAAATTGAGGGAGTAACTATGGGATCCCCACCCGGCCCGAAATTTGTAAAGTTCTACATAGGACACCTTGATTGACGATATTTTCCCAACAATCAACCACGAACAACAACCATTCCAAATTAAAGAAACCATAGAATCAAGCTCAGTTCTTAAATTCACGTACGAACTAAGTGTGAACAGAGACATACCTTTCTTAAACGTGGATGTCCAAATGAGAAATGATGGAAAATACATCACCAGCGTCTACCGAAAAGAGCCCAAACTTGACAGATGCATGAACGCCAAAAGTGAATGCACCTAAAAGAAATTGGTTATGAGCTCTTACATACGCCGGGCCATGAAGAATTGTTCAACATAGGAGCACCAATAATGGAATAAAAGGAACAAAATAAAAACCCCCAAAAAACAATGGCTATTGAAACTGAGAAGCTACAGCTCATTTCCTACGAAAATTCTGATGAGAGAGGAATACAGAACCGACTAAAAGATACTCAGCGAAATCATAGAGAAGAAGATAACTCAAAACACGAACAAAAGAATCTCATTTAAATATAATACAAGAACCTAAAAACTAGCTACTTATTAATGAAGAACAATATCACAGCCGAGCAATCGATGTTGAAGTCAACCACTGTGGTATGCCAATTTTTATACATCAATGAGGGCTGTAAGCTTCATCTCCAAAATTTATGCATTGGAATGACAACAACACCCCTTCAGCCGAGTTAGATGAAAGGTCGATCGGAGGCGTATCTCAGCCCCCCTTTTCACGCATCGGTAGAGGAGGGTAGGGAGGTGTCTATGCCAGCAATGAATCTTTCCGCCTAATATCTAAAAATAAAAAAGGATATCATTCATTCGAAGCTCCCAGCAACTACTCAACATAGACGGTCGCACACCTGGTAGAGGAGGCAAGTAGACTGCAGAGAAATACGCAAAATCAGCCTCGGCCAAGTATTAGACTTCCGTTTGAAGGTGGGTTACGAAAGGAGAAAGCGCTTGACCAAATAAACAAATGCTTAGGAAATTAAAATGAAACTAATTTGCCTGCATATATATATACGAGTATGTAATAGTCAAGCCTGCCGGTGCTTGGACTCGTAGGTTGTTTTATTCTATATGGCTTTATACCCACCTTCCCCAATGTTTTGGTGCAAAAAGGAAATGAGATGTTATGAAGTTTGCCTATAGATGTGTGTAATGTAAGTTCTTGTGAATAGTATTTTTCCTTTAGACATTGTAGTAGATTTTTCTATTTGCTGTTTGGTGGTTAAGGCTAGAGTTTAACGTAGGGTTTCCCCTGAGAGTTGGAATTATAATATATCAATGTATATTTTCTGTATTTTATTAATATGTGCTTGATGCGGGGATGTTTTTGAGAACCCGTAATCATGTGTTATTCTTGTGTGGCACAGCCGCAGACGAGCAAGCACCGCATTTTCTCTTCTTGATTTCCTGGTGGCGGTATTCCAGGTATTGATTCAGTCATTTATTTGTCGTAAATGGTGGTGGCCGGTCTTGCACCACTCGGTTTCTCATTCTTTTCTTACTAGTTTACTGGAAAATTTAATATAGTATTTTTGGAAGATGGGCTTAATGTGTATTAGGGGGAACTTGTTTCCTTGCTTGACGGATATGTCTGCCTTTTCATTACCTTCGATTCCTACGTGGCTAGGTCACTAACAAAGAGCAATTTTGTGTGCGAGTGTGTGTCTTTGGTCTATAATTTAATAGACAGGGATTTTTCGATGCAAGCGTTACTCGTATGTCTGTGTTTAAAGGATTTCATAAGACTGTGAACGTGAGTAGCAGTTTGGATGGATTTTGTAAACGAAAATACTTGAATTTTTTACATTTTCTTCAAGTCTGGACTGAATGTTAACAGTAGTTTCAGTGAAGGCAATCCAGGTGGATCTTTCATGGTTCCATCTGTTTTTTGGTGTTGAGATATTTTGTTCTGAATTTTCAATCACTATGGGGAGTGGTCACTGCCACATAATTTGGGAGAGGGACTCGAAAATGGTTGTATTGGATAGGTGTTTGCCCTAGGATAGAAATAGTTGCTCTGTTAGTCATAATAGTGATTCTGCTTATTTCGGTTAAGGATATTGTCGTAGAATAGGGTCAAGTTAACCCCTTCTGTAGAGTGCGAATTAACTAAATGTAGGCTGGCCAAACAGTCGACTATCTTGGAGGTTCCGGGACAATAGAAAAACGGGTACAAAAATAACCTTACAAATATTAAAATTAATATTATTTTTCAGGTTAAAAGGAGTTTTAAAACTAGCTATATACACATTAGACGTACACGAGTCTCAGGGGCTAAAAGGAGGAGGGAAGACTTGGCGGGGACGGTCGCTGTACAAACAAACGAACAATATTGACTGAGGGTCGCTCGAATGACCTTGAGAGTATACGAAGCCAGCGATGGAGGCTGACACTTAAAGAAGAGGGGTAGAAAGATCACTTGCACAGGAGAATTGCGCGTTGTTGTTACCTCGAAGATTTGGTCCGAGGGAGTAATCCTTGCCTTGGCGCAAAGTTCAAATAATAGTCACTTGACAATGACTATTACGGGATAAACTTAGATCTTGCTTTCGAGTTAGACACGAATCGAGACTGGGTGGTGCTTTGCATTCGAGGAGCGGGTAGAACGAGGATGGGGTAGACTCACGCGAATTAATCGAGAATACCCGGCGCTTGAGGGGTTATGCGAGAATTGTGCAGAGTCCAACGGGACGCGAATAGCGGGTACTGGCGGGATGCGGGCAAAGGATGCTGACAGGGTGGGCAGAGGGCGGATACTGCTTTCTAACTCCGGCGTCAGAGGATTTATATTAGGGTCAAATGGGGTTTTCTCCCCATTTGAGGGTTCCAGGGTCCGACGCATCGGCAGGCAAGAG
Source organism: Ceratothoa steindachneri (assembly GCA_963969495.1). Taxonomy (NCBI): domain Eukaryota; kingdom Metazoa; phylum Arthropoda; class Malacostraca; order Isopoda; family Cymothoidae; genus Ceratothoa; species Ceratothoa steindachneri. Next base: position 64,652,476 of record OZ018330.1, read on the forward strand.
TAGTCTCGCCCTTTTAGCACGATCGCGATAAGGATCCTAAGCCGGCGAGGCGATACTTTGTCCGACTCCCACTGGGACCTATACAGGCTATCAAGCTTATCGCCGCTTTCTGCGATGGTGAGCTTTTGGCCACAACGGCGTCTCATAATTTCACACTTCCATTAGCGCAGACAAAAAGGGTGGAGCAGGTTTCTGTTGTCTCTCTTTCAATTGAAGGGCGCGGCAGCGCGTATCTTTCTCTCTCTCTCTGATCTCTGACAGATATTAAAGCTTTGCTTTCAATAACACTGGTTACGATGCGTCCTCGACTTTTTGTTTTGTGGCCTTTCCAGTGCTGACTTCTCACCTTAAAGACTTTTCGTATCAGATATAGCTCTGGCAGTTGACATATCAGTTGTTCTTGATTTTGTTAGGAAGGCAATATTGGACGATAAGTAGACGGAGCATAGTATGTTTAGGTTTCTGCAGTGCATTTGGATGGTTATGACGTTTAGAGGTGTATGTAGCTTGTATGGAATGTGAGATATATTTCTATTAGTGAATATTGCATTGCTTTTGGTTGTTTCAGATGGTAGAGAATGTCAATTATACTTCCAGTAGAGATAGCACTGGGGGTTGGCATACCTAGTCTCACTGAGGCATATGCATGCAGAGTTATTTCCAGTTTATTATTTGGGGAAATGATTCCAAGTTGGCCCGCAGACTACGGATATTACAGAGGAAGATTTCAGTTTGAGGAAAATATTCTGGGTGGTTTAGATCCATGGCTATGGTCTTGTGCACTTTGTTTTTGCATGGATCCCTGCGGGGAGCTTGGTAGATGTTGAAGGGTTTGATTACAGGTACTTTATAGCGACTCACGGGATCTTAATTTGGCTGGTCTTTTGTAACTCGGATTTAATTTAGGAACGTGAAAGTTAAGTTGATATCATGTTCCTGATCTTTGATGGTCGTGGATGACTCTGCTTGCTTCGATGCCTTGTCTTCTTGAAGGCGTGTTTGCTTCTACGTTGTCTCTGGTAGGTTTGTGGCATATATTTTCGTTTTAGGGTCTAACTTTAGTCGTTAGGAGCCTGGGTTTGGCCTTTGACTTTATTGTAAGATATATTTCTGTTGTAAATTTTTCGATTTGGGTTTCTTAGGTGGAGTATTTAATTACTCAAGTTGTGTTGTTTTTGTTAGTTAAAGTTCTTTTGGGTTTGGTGATCTTTAGGAGTGAACCGTGTTCCTCATCGGTGCTGTGCATTGGTTCTTTTGGAGCGTTTTCTTTATTGCGCTGTGGTTCGATGATCATTCATGCAGATCTACCTCAAAAGTTATTGCTCAATGCTTTTATAGCATGGTTTTAAGCACACATTTACGCTTTTGTGGATCTATCAGGGCTCGAGATTAAGTGTTACAGTTTATTAAATAAAGATGTTGTTGGTCTTTAAATAATTAATAAGGTTTTCAATCTGTGATGTTATCCGCGAGGATTGATTTTATTGTTGGATTTGTTCCTAAGTAAGGGTTACGGTGGCAGTTTTGCAAAGGGAAGTCATTTAATAGATGTTTAGTTGTTAGTCTTCTATTTACAATTGGTACATTGGGGAGGAGTAGAATATGAGAATTGGAAGCTATGAGTTATATTTGTATGGCTTAGTCGTAATCGGGTGATTATTACTTTTTCCCATTTTTCCGTGTTGAGGAGGGACAAGTGTAAGGATCCTCTTTTATTTCTTTTAGATATGGTTGGCCATTGGTCTGCCAAGTTGCTTTTACTGTTGAATATATAAATTTTTGTCCTATGTTATGTAGTCACTATTATGTGTAGATTTGAAATGAATATACATATTGTTGGACACGTTTTAGCTGGGTATCATTTCCACTGATCTCCACATGACTGGGGCACTAGCAGAGTTGGATGTGATGTGGAGAGTTTTTGTATTTCGTCAGCGATGGCATATGTTATTGGTTTTATTCACTTGGTTGTCTGAAAGTAGTAGCGCACTTGCTGCATCCCTTTATAATGTGTGATTATCTGGAGTGGCTTGGGTAATGCAATCTAAGGAGAAGTGGATGCTCTTAAATCACCCAAAAGGACAGATACTGGTGGTGGCAGTCCTGATGTGATGATTTTGTCACGGAGTACGGCTTCACAGTCGACGCCCTATAACGACTATGATCATTCGATCGATATGTTGCTATCTTATAGTATGTCGTTTCTGAAGTGTTGTACCACCATCAAGAGAGAGAGGGAATTTAGACTGCTCGATATTTGGTATAAATACCTGTAAATTCTATAATCCAGGGAAGGGAGGACGGAGGGCTTTCTGTGATGATGCTCATTCTGGGTGTGCTTGGCTCTTGTCAACTTGGAATTTGAGCTGGGCAGTGGCACTTTAGAGATTGGGAGGAGCTTCATCTTTTATTGCTTCTGTCCTCAGGATGAGGGGAGGACAAGGGTGTATAAATTGGTTGGGTTTCTTGTTCTGGCACTAGTGTTAAAGTTTTAAAACGGTTAATCTTCCGTAGAGATAAGATTTTGGCTGATTCTTCAGGCGTTTTTGTGCTATTTCCGTTCACTTGTATATTGGTTATTGCATGTGTGTTTAGATGGGGAGTGTTATTGCAGCATCATTTGAGAGCCTTAATTGCGTGGTAGTTTCATGGTTCGTTCCGAGACTAGCCACTTGGGCGTACGTGGCACCTTCGAGGTTTAAGCCCTCGTTGAATTGGCTCCTGCGTATGCCGTAACGTAACATACGGCATCTAGCCTCTTGGTTCTAGATGTAAGTTGGGCAGGTTTGCCTGAAATGGTGGTTGCTTCCGTAGTTATTGTAGTTTTCCTGCTCTCCGCAAGCCTCACTATTATGTTCCTTGAATGGCCATTTAAAACAATTTTGTTTTTCCTGTTTGTAAATTTCTTTTGTTTTTTTTTATGTTTGTAATATTTGGCCGGGTAGCCAAATATGAGGCTTTTTCGAAACTATAAAGGTATTGGAGGCTCTTTTCTAACAGTGGAAATTGTTCCTTCGAACCTAATCTTGAATCGAGTGCTTGCTGCTTGCAAACGATTTTGAGGATTTTACAGCGCTAGGAGATGTTGTTGAATATTGTTACTGCGTCGATATTGTAGCCGTCATATTCAAAGATTTTCGCAATTCGTTTACATATATACTTCTCTGTATATTTTGGTCCTGTCATGCACTGGTTGAGTAGAGCTGTTCATGTTCAGTCCATTTATGTGTGTGCTCTGTATTTTGTGTTCATCCAGAGCTGTGAGTACCAGCAATTAGTGGAAATCACTTCTAATTTAGCTCTTACAGTTGCTTTGGTGTGGTTTTGGTTAATTGAAAACTCGGGTTGAGCCTCAGCTGTAATGGAGTGAGGTCGTTCGCGAAATTCTAGTGCACAGAATTCTGCTTTGGTAGTTTTTTAAAGTAACATATCTGGCCCAGCTTTCAGATCTGAATAATTGTCGAGGTGTTTTCGTACGGTGGGTTTCATTTGGGCGATTATCAGTGAGGACGGTGATGTCTGATTTGAAGTAGTTGTTGTGTTTAAATTGTTAGGATCATTTTCGGAATTACTCCTTGTTTGTGTGCTTTGATTTTTATTAAGCAAATCCATGACTGTAATACAAAGGTTCAGTACCAAGCGTGGCGGCCAACCGTGAGTTGAACAAGGGATCGGCAATACTGGGGCCTGTTTTTGTGCCCCAGCCGATACCAGTAGGACAAGTTTATACGCCCTCACCGTCAATCTGTGGGAATCCCATACTAGGCTACACCTAGGGTTGGTAGGATGGCAGATCTTGCCTAGTGATTGGCTTCGGAAAGGTCGGGGTCACCACGCCAGACATCCAGGTTGTAGAGTTGTTCAAATCGTTGTCCAAGCAAGCGACCGGTCTTCAACCGTGAAGTCCATTGGCAATGGAAGATGGGGTCAATGAACGGGTAGAGAAAGGGACAGTCGTAGTATAAAGGGTGCATAAAGGGGCCGGGGGGACGCAACAGTTTCTTCGGGCCTGTATTAAGAACGGAACTTTACTTAGTGACCCAGAACTTCGTTGCGGGCATTAGGGCCTGAAAGAAGTGCATCCCATCCAGGTACAACGCGTACCAAACTACAGAGGCTATTCCACTGCGGAATTGACCAGCACGTGGATCTATGGTAGAGACCATACCTACCGGGATTTGACCCGCAGGTGACAAGCCTTACAAAGGAAAAACAATCATCGTATAATAATTTCGTATATAGAGATATAATAGTCACTAATTATGGTTATAAAAATAATTGCATTACAATTGTATCATTTAATTCAAAAGTATTCAGTGTACCATTGAGGCTCTCATTACTCGCATGAGTTTAGTAAGTCACAAATAGCTCGCCTCATGAATGATAAAAAATCAGCCTCCAAAATGATTCGACCCAGCGATATGATGAGTGCGAAGCAGATGAATAAGACACTGTGAAATGACAACTAAAAGGAAAATCAAACTGACTATCTTTAAAATTTCTGAGAGAAGACATCCCAAATTAATGACCAGGGCTCTGACACATCACCCCATCCGCAGTTGGGTAATGGGTCACATTTATTTCGAAAATATAGTTGGTAATACGGAGGCTCCCGTATGAGTTCAGTAATGCTTGATTGCATGTCTCGCGAATGATGAAATTCAGCCTCCACCGAAATTTGAACCCAGCACCTCATGCGTGTGAATCGTGGCGTTAACCATTGGACTATATTGGATATAAGGGAACGCAACGTCAACACTGCTTGTATCTCAAGGTAGATATATCAAATTAAAGGCCATGGCTCTTTTACAGTTCTTTCCGTCCCTACTCGGTTAGGAGGTAACATTTAATTCGACAGTACCTAGTGCACCACTGAGCCCCTCGAATAAATTGCATGTAAGGCATACGAGCGCTCATCACGAGTGATGAAAAATTAAGCTGCACTAATATTCGAACTAGTGTTCTCAAGCGTGTACAGACGGGGATTAACCACTGATCCAGGATGGAATACAGGTGACACGCAACCTCAACTCTTTCATGATCGACGAGGAAAAATATGCTTAAATTTACGCCAGAGCTAAATAATGCATACTAACGTGTCTCTCAATTAATGAAAATACACTCACCACCGGGAAACGTGAGTGTTAGCATCTGATACACATTTAAATAAATTGAAATGTAACTTGGACTATTATGAGATCTCCGAGGAAATATATGCAAAATTATAGGCCAGATGACTTTTATAGCCCCCATCCCCTCTCGTCTATCTTCAGGATGTGGGTAACATATAATTCGAAGAAAATATTCTGTCTAAAATTGAAGCCTTCGTATGAGTTATTTAAGTCATAATTGCACCTCTCGCGCCTTAGATGAGATATAGGCACGAAGTATTAAAGAAGTGAAGAATTTAATTTCGGTTATACTCGTGTTTTTTTTTAATTGATGGATGATAACAAATTCTGTTCGTATAGTATGGAAACAGGCAAATGTTGTTCTCATTAAAACAAGGTACAGGTGATCAATAATAATTTAGGGGCAGTTAATTTCAACTTTATTATATATTAAATAATGAATTCAATTAGTAATATAAAAGTGCGAAGTCATATGGAGAGTAATTAATTTTATTAGTCAATACGGTTTCAGGAAAGTGAGATATTGTTTCCCTAGTCTGCTTACATCTTTTGACCGTGCGGCAAAGGCTGTTCGATTCGGGCTCACGTTACGAAATAATATATCTAGATTTTGCTAATGCCTTTTATAAACTCTTATTCAATATTCATATTTCAAAGTTAAAAGCTATGCACATTCACAATAAAAAAAACTTGAATAAAAGTCTGCTTATCAGATCGTAAGCTAAGTGTGCTTTTAAACTGGGCGACATCCAGCTGGCTACCAAATACAAGTAGAATTCTTCAAGCCTCCATTTTGGGACCGCTTCTATTTTTAATTTTCATAAATGCCATATATTTTGGTATAAAGTAAAGTGCGAAGTATATTCATTTGCTGACGATACTAAACTTGGGAAGATAATAAAAGATAAAGAAAGAGGATTTTTTTATATAAAATTGCTGAAATAGGTTAATTAAATGATGCGACGATTTGGGTATGAAACAGTTTCCAAATGCGACATTTTAAACTTCGAAAAAAATACTAAATTTAAATACTATTTACAAGGTTCCGAGCTTATAGAAGTTAAAAGAGGTGATCTAGGAGTTAAAATAAATAATAAATTATATTTCTCCAGTCAGTTCAGAGCAATTAGAAACAAAGCAACAAGATTCGCATCATTTATTATGCAATCCACATCAACACGAAAAGCAAGCACTATGTTAAAACTCTTCACGTTGCTAGTAACACCTATGTTAGATTATGCTGTTCTCTTCTGGTATCCAGAATTATCTAGAAATATAGACTTAAAAGAACAAGTTCAGCGTCGCTATACGAAAATGATAGGGGAAATAAAACTTAGTTACGAGGAGACGATTAGAAAACTCAACTTCTTTTTCCTCAGACATAGGAGGAAAAGAGGGGAACACAAATATATACTTTGAATTTATTTAGTAACATGTCCAATACTGCAGAAAATTTATTTGATTTTTCATGCATGTCAGCGAAGAGATGACACACAAAAAAGGAACTTCAAAACATTGATGGATATTTTTCCTTGAGCAACCCGATCGTTCAAGTCTGAAATAGTTTACCACCAGAAGTAGTCAGTGCTTTAAGCACCAAACTTCTAAATAAGAAAATTTTATAAATTCATAAACAAAAATAAGAGAAAAACATCATAAATATTAGATTAAATAAAAGAAATAGAAAAGAAGTTAAATAGTTCCTCGTAAGCACCAATAAATTGCTTGTTTGAAGTGCACCAAGTTCTGTCTGTCCCAGTCAGAGGTACGATACAGATCCACATTAACAGCACAAGACAAGCTTTGGCGTGAATAAGAGCGTACAAACGAGATAAACTAAGAAGGAAAAGAGAAAATATTATGAAGAGCAGAATCATCAGCAAATGCATGGGTGGGCCAGGATGGGGTATGAAAGATACCACTAATTAAGAGGAGGAAAAGGATAGGGGAGAGAACAGCACCCTGATGATTACCGCTGAAAATAGGTGAAAAGAGTGACATAGCACCATTAACTAAGAGAAAAATTGAACGGCCAAACATGAAACTAGAGATAAAAGGACCTTGTTCTAGACTTTAACAAAGGTCTTAGAAATGCCAAGTCCAACGACATAGAGGATTCCCCCAACATTCTTGATAGAGGATGACCAAATGAGGATGAGTTATAGTAGGAGATTCCCATTTCACCCAACCATACGGAACCCATACTGATGATCAGAGAGAAGAACATGATATTCTCAGCGCATGTTTGGGTCGAATTAGAAAGACGATAAGGCTTGAAGCATTTATGGCTTGACACGTCATGTTCTCAAATAAGTCTCTGGGCAAAGAGGAAAAAGGTTGGGTTATCTATGGATCTTTTTTTGTAAATATGTGTATATGTTTAATAGGCTCTCTTCTTTTTTAAATGTTTATAAGGGAATAAAAACTTATTCAATGGTAAATGAAGATTATGGTCTAAACGAGGATGTATAATATTATAATTAGAAGGTAAACTATCAACTTTATTATTATTCCTTTGTGTTGAACTTCCAATTTTTGGTATTCATTTTGTGTTTATAGGCCATGAACCAAAGGCTTTAGTTTTTAACAATCAGTTTCTTTCGAAAATTTTAAAGTACACACGAAGTCTAAGAAGTGAGAGAAACTTAAAAATCAAGTAAACCTTTTGTTATAGTAAGATAAATTGGAGTGATGGAATGCTGCTACTCATTACTATACAAGCTTCATACCATTAATGCGTACAGTGTAGTTTACTGTACTACCGTAGGACATAGCCTGCCCCCACGGCTGGGTAAAGACGATCCCGTGTACTATGATCGCAAAAGTGAAGGTTAAAATTCACAATTGATACAGTTTTGTTACAGGCTTGTTAGAGTGCTTTATTTGATACAGTCACTCGCCTGGCGTAGATGAAGTGTGTCCCACATGAGTGGCCGATGCAGTGTGATGGTGGCTCTTCATTGCTTTACTAAGCGCAAATCTCACATTATGAAGATGTAAGCAGCATGGCTCGCCCCTATGAAACTTCTGACTCGATCCGAAGATGGATGACGCCAGCGGAATAATTAAGTGGGATCGCAATTCCTATCCACCGAAGATCCCCGCGCGGCCTCATTTAAGTACGTATTAGGTATTTTACGAATTTCAGGCAACAGACGACCACAAATTGGAGGCAAGATTCTTAATTACGAGAATTGAAACAAAGGCTTCGCCTTGGGATTTAAAAAGAAAAGTGATTCACCAACGAGAACGTGGAGTATCAATCCTTATCTACTGAAGAATCGTGAACGGATTTAGATATTAAGAATTCGCAAATCGAAGATGGCCACGAATCCAAACGCTTAATGTCAAGGCCGACCAAAGACCCATCCCCTCATTTTATCCCCACGCGCCCTTCTAAGTGGCTATTTACACTCGCGAGTGGGACTTTAGAAAATCAAATTCTGTGACAAATCTTCCGTGCCCGGTCCCAAGCCCGACTCAGTAAGCAAGAGAGTTAGCTGAGGGATGTAAATAACGAACCAATAAAACCAGACACGATTAGAAGAGAAATAATTACTGATATAATGCAAGAGATTACCTGAATGTGTCGATAATCATTGTTGGTTGCACGACCCCAAAGCTAATTAATAATAACAAATTCTCTGACGAATAGGAAAAGCTTAGATTAAACATACCGTATGGAATTCATGATTTCTGTACATCTTTATAAACGCCTATAAGTGTAATACAAAAAGCTTCAAAGGAAAAGAATAAAAGTACTATTTTAACTTCTTTTATCATATAAAACAGCCATTGCTCACAGATCTTAGGCGCTCTGTCTGAGAGCGGAAAATTTGAAGATTAAAAAAAAAATTACCTATTCTTTATATATCATCGACATCCTCATCAACCTATATCTTTCAAACAAGGGGCAGCGATCGAGTTGGCCACGTTATCACACTATTTAGCAAACTTTATCTTTTCCTCTTCTGCGAGGTCGTATTCGGTGACGAGCGTGTTGATGAGGTCAGGTCTTCCGGGTGCATGACAAAGAAGATGGGAGACGGCTGGCTGAAATCTAAATTTGGGGAGCATTTTACCTTGTTTTTCCCGTGTATCTACCCCTCCCCCTATTTCCCCCCAAGCCTCGGAGGCTTCAGGTTGGGGACTTTGCCGTATCCGAATTGGGCACACTCGTGGGGGGCAGTGCTTTTTGATGGAGAATTCTCATTAATGTTACTTACTGTGACGACTGTTTGGTCCCAAAGAAGGCCCAGGACATTCTTGTTGTAGGTCCTAGACTTGGGGAGTTCGCAAGTGATATCTGTCTCAGTAACAGGACAAGCAGGGTCACTACCCCTTGTCCCTTGTACTCGAGAAGAGTTCGTGCACACCAGGTTGTGGCTTTATCAAGTTTCTAAAGGACACGGTCTCCTCCATAGTAGTTAGTTTGGTGGTGTTGGGTGCATGAACGGTAGGGTGGGTCGAAAAAGGGGGGTTTTGCAAAGATTTTTTAAATTAATTTTTCCACCCTGATTTTTGAATAACCCAACATAAAAAACTATTGTGTTGAAATTTTAGACTTATAAATTAATATTTTCAGGTTCCTCAATGCAATTAAAATTTTGAAAAAAAAAGCACAAATGTCGGAAAATTCAATTTGTTTTTAAACTTCAAGTTGTTACATCAACATTTATGTCCTATACGAGGCATATTATTTCCATAAAACTATAAAAAATATATTTCCATAAATATTTACAATCAATACTTCTACTTCTATTTTATTGAATAAAAATAATCTATTAACTACTCGATAAGTTTTCCTTCCTTTTCTGGCGTCTGTTTACATGCAACCTGTAGATTTTTATCATCATTATCATTCTGAAATAGAAGAAATTGAACAATTAACAGTCAACTATTTAAATTTTCACTATTATTCAATATCTATTTATTCAATGCAGTTAGATTTTTGTAGTGTTATTATCTTTCATTACGAAGTCCTTCTTGGTATTAAATGAGGGTATTTTCCTCCTGGACTCAATTCTACTTCTTATATAGCAGTCCCGCTTTTCTTCTCCACAAACTGCTAGTGACGCTTTTGTGACCAGTTTGATGACTCTCTCAACCGCTAGTGTGTGACAAGGAAACTTCGGAATATCTGATTCTTCAAGTTAATCATCAGAGAGCCTCCTCGTCAGCGAAAGTTCGGTCACAACTATCTGCTGCCAATTAATTCTTGGATGTAGTGTCAGATTCAAAGTTTATGTCTGGGATCTTGAAAGTGCGTATTGATTTCCCTTTATAATCTTTTCGTGCTTTCATAATTCTTCTCCATACGAGTTCCCGAATGTGATTTTTTTCATCTTGCAGCATCACTAGGGCAACTATATCTTTAATCTATTTATTCATCCCTTGCAGTAATTGCACTGTCTTGAAGATATTGAGTGTTCTATCTTGCGAAGAAGAGTTAGCTTTTATTTCAAACCAGCATTGTGCATACACCATGATAAACAAAACAATGGATTTCAGCGTGGCAGAAGGGTCAGAAGTCGAAACATATAATCAAGTATCCGATTTGCAGTTGTAAGCCATTGTGCATGCGACATTTTTCCAGGACTCTTACGACCCATTTCAGCAGAACATTTACCTTGTGAGATAAATAGAAGGATATCAAACAGATACTTTTGATCGGTGCTCAGATTTCCTCGGTCAGCAGACGGCAAGTTAGTCGGAATTGGCTCGAATTCAACAACACTTAGAGTCACATTTATCCAGTTGTTTACCTATAGATCCGAGAAATCCACGAGGCCCCGTTGTTTTCCCATCCAAATTGTTGATAAAATGGCGCAATGAGAGCTCATTTGCATGGAACTGGCAAATAAACCAATGCAGTGGTCTATTAAGTTTTTCTTCTAACATTCTGCTCACACCTCCTTTTGTTCCTGTATTCACTGCCGTTCAATCGCATCTCACAGCAACGAGTTTATCAGTTGCGATGTTATCTACTTCTAGATACGAGAATATTGCGTCGTATATAGCTTTTGCAGAACCTGTCTTCATTGTCAGGTGTCCAAAGTATTCTGAACCAGGTTCTTCTATCATAGACATGTGCTCTCCCATTATCTTCTTCTTTTGATGAGTTCAAACTATCGTCACAACAATAAATGTGCTATCTTTTCTACCATCAAAATAAATAAAATATAATGGGTTATCCGATCTAATTTCTTGCAGTAGTGTAGTACGTTTCTTGACACCTCCTCTTCTAACTTTTGACCTGTCAACTAATAGAGAAGTTTCTTTGCCTTTAATTGACGGTAAGTCCTTAAGGATTGAACTTGTTATTAAAGCTTTAGCTCGATCAGACACACTAGTGAGGTCACATGCCAACACAAATTCTGACAATTTTATTCGTTTAGATGGAGTCTTGGATGCAAATTTTGTATTTACTTCTTTACGTTTCACGGTGAAGGAAACTCATAGTCGCTACCTTCGTCAACAGATTCTGTTTCCTTGCTGGATGAAGGAAGAATCACTTCGATATTATCTGTCTAAGTAGATGGTTGATTTAAGAGACAATACTCACGATTCTTCCTAACTGCACTCTGAATATTCTTCTTTGATTGAATTTGATCGATATTACCTATTGCCATTTTCCTAGGTGTTCGTTGGTCTTCCAGAAACGTTTGCTCCAATGGCGGCAACTTCTTTTCTTATTTGCTACAAGAACAGTTTTCAAAGCTATCGCATTTACAACACGAAATATGAAACAATTGTTCTGCATTCTTTGTGAAATCGTCACATTTCTGTTTGAATGATGTCACATTTTTCCTGCTAATATTTCTCATTAAAGCCTGATATTTTTAATAATAATTTAAAATTCTTTTTCTAGCTGCCTCTATTGACACACAAGGGATTGATGCCGTTTTCTAAATAGAAATTATCTTCTCCGAAGCTACTAATGTGATAATTTGTTTAATCTGCGAGTCTTTTCTATTGAGGTTCTTTTACTTTTATCGCTCAAGCAAAACATATTTTATTATATCTTTATAAATTGGCAACACTTGTTCACTAATGGCGCAAGGTGCGCCAAACAAAGGATTTTCAATTTCATGACACGTTCTAGGTTTAAATGCCATAATTAAATATTGTTTTAATTTTGTTCTTACATATTATTTAGCTCTGAAATATAATAAAAGATGTATAAATATTTATTGTGCACTATAAATAACTGTTCTTAAATTCAAATAGAAGAATGTGATCAAAACAATAGACACTAGGCAGAGCCACATACACATACATACACACCCACTCACAACAAGGTCCTCCGCGCTACGGAAACATAATTGTCACATACGCCGCTATAATATGTTATTGAGGAACCTTTAAATATCAATCTATTACTTTCAAATTTCGTTTACTTGTTCTTTAAAATACAATAATTATTTTTTTGGAGTTGTCAATTCAAAATTCGAATTTATTTTTCAGATATAATCCACGAAAGTCAAAATTTAGTTGATAATCGCATTATTTTGAATTTTCAATGGCGTTGAGGAACCTTTAAAAATTATTATATCAAGAAATCCTTTTAGGAGGTTTAATTTTACAGATAACCAACCTCATAACAAAAAATCGTGGTGGGAAAATAAATTTCAGGAAAAATGTTTTTCGCTCCGCCCTAATGGTTAGGCCCCGGTGGGAGGCGGGCTTCCCTTGAACTAATACCCTAATACCCCCCTTCCCGAGGCAGTGGATAATGTAACACGGGCGATGCCCCTCCTGACCTAGTGCCCCATGAGAAACTCTCACTCTTTCTCGAGTCGTCTTTTGCAACTCTTCTAAATCTCCCCCTATCTTTTCCCGGCCTCTTTAGACCCAAGAAAAGGTGAAAGAGGGAGTAAATTTTCTTTAAAACAATATTTTAATGGCTCCATCTTCAACATCGATTTATTTATTTATTTTATCTGTGTTGGAATAAAAGAACTATTTTCCTCATTTGTCATCAAATACTTTTTTTCCAACAAGGTGAGGTCGGCGTCTATCAACGCAACGTCAAATACCTTCTTCTTCTCCACTATATTCCCTTATCAATACTCCCATCCAATTATCGATGCCGTTCATCCTTCATACCGTTGAAATGGAATATGCTATAGCCTTATGTTTAGTCAGGATCGTTCCCCTCTAATTTCCTACTCCTCCTTATCCATACCCTTAAAAATCATCACCATACCTTTCTCTGCATTCACTTCCTGCCTCTTTCTCACATATGGTGCTTGAAGGGCAGCTCACCTTGCATGGTAGGTATAAGTTTAGATGATACGAGCTTCCTTTTCGTTGCAAAAAATGGCTGTATTCGACCCGGACCTTAAATTTCTCTCCTGGATCCATCTGAGAGGGGATTTGCAATCTCTGAGCGCAGGCATCTCTATAATAATGGAAGAAGAGAAAATTATTCGAGAACCTGTTTTGTTGCAAATGAGTATGATGCTAAATTTGAAAAATTATTTGAAAAAAAAATAAAAGATTTTTTTAAATAATTGTCAACTTAACCCTTATATTATTTGATTTCAACTATTTGCAAGGTGGGGTGAAAGGGTCTTTAAGTTGGTGTATGAGTGTGGTGGAAGGTGGAGGAGAAGAAGGATGGCCTGAAGTCGAAAGTTGAAAAAGATTATTGCGGGTGACGTAACAGCTAGTGATCACGGATAGGTGGGTAGTGTAGATGTTACTGGGTAAGGACACGTGCTGGTAAATGTAACCCCATCAGAAACGCCGTTTTTCGTAAATTGCGCTCCAACTTGATGGAAAATAAAAAAAAGACTCCGGAACTAATTAACTGGCAGGCGTATAAGAGACAAAAAGAATAAACTACGTGGATAAGTAGAAAGAATCGAAATAGTGCAAAAAGCTAAGCATGACAAATCCTTGATAACAAACCTCGTATTGGCTTGATACTTGGGTCAGGAGGAAATATTATGAAATTCCAGGAACAAGGATGTGCAAAGTATGAATTCGAACCCTGTTGTCATGTTTAGTGATGAGGAGGATCGATTTTGGTTGTAAAGGAAGATTGGTTGGTGAAGAAATTGCCTTATTCGACCAGAAACAGGTTTGCGAGCTGATTATTAGAGCAAGAATTTGATTATTGAGGTCAATCGAAAAGAGGTTCGTTCATTCAATTAGGAATTAATGAAAAGTGCGCTGTAAAAGCTAAGCTATTTCACCAAGTGTCAATTCGTTCACAGAATACCGCTATTCAAAATAGAAATTTGGAATTCCTTCCTTACAGGGTGTGCACAGTATATATTTGGCGATGCTCAGTAAAAAGTGGGTTTAGTTATACATTTCCCCCCCAAAAAAAATAATTATTCGTCTATTTTCTACACATGTGCAATTTTGGGTATACCTTTTTTCATAACTACCTTTTTTTCAACTTGATGGCCCTGCCTCTTGGAGTAGGACTTGTTTTCCCGCGTCGTTCCTTTCTAGTGATGGTGCTTGTATATGTTTGGTTTTTCGTTTCGCTGTCATAAGATAAGGTTATTTTAAATAATCTAAGGGCTCAAGCGCGATATCATTAAGATGGCTGTGAGATGGAAATGTAGAATGAACTACGAAGAGTAAATTCACTAAGAATTTTAAGAAAATAAATATACATCTGCTAGATTATAAATAAAGTATTCGTACTGTGGACGAAGTTCATAGCAGGAGAAAATAAGATAAGATTCAGGAATTTAGTTGTATACTCTAGAAATCCATTATGACATCATCAACAGATTTCCCACATGACCATTTTTTTCTTCCTACACCTCTACATTTTAGATGTCTCATTATAATTTTCTGAAGCCCTTAAAAACAAGTTTCCTACATGACAAGAGATGATACGAAGGCCTCTTCTGGAAGCAGCAGTTCAAACGGTTCTTCACTTTCTAAGATCCCTCTGTTATGGAAAACTGCTCGGAGCGTAGTTTGCGCCAGGCAGCTGGAAATGTTCACGTCATAGTTGAGAGATGATAACACGATATCTTCTGATGATACCTGGGATGAAGTGAAGAAGAGACAATATAGAATTTGGAGAAATATTAAGAAAATCTACGAAGGACATCGACGGAATTGATGATATTTAATTATTAAAGATAAATAAAAACACAACTATTGCATCTACTAAAAAAGTTTCCTAAATATATGCTCTTTCCGAAAGTGGGATAATTTTTTCCCTCAAAATTTAAAGCGAACACAAACAAGGGCCTCTAAGACAGAAAAGTTGTAAATAGAGAAAGAGATATGTAAATAAAGTTAAGAAGATAGTGAAGATGAAAGTGTGTACATGATTTTTAGCCTCAGATCCTCCCGCAGGCATTTAGACTGGGATGGAAGGCATCTTCGGGCATTAGGACAATAAGGTAGGCAAGCATCCAGACCAGATATATGCTACAGCATTGTCTCCATACAACCCTTGACACCCACTTGCGTGGCCGGCCGTAAGTGGTGAAGTTGGGGGAAATGGTAATTGATGTATATATATATATATGGCTAAATTCTTGAGAACCTTCTAGGATTACTAATGCCAACCCTATGCTTTCAGCTATGCGGAGCAGCCTTAATCAAAGTAAAGAAGATAGAGTAAAACTGTCATAGCCTGACTTTTGAATATTATCTTCGGTGTGCTGAGAGAAAGGCAAACATAAATATGAGGGAGAGTCTACCCTTTGCAGAGGGATTACTTATAGGTAGGTCAAAAAGAGATACGATCCACCATTTCTCTTGGATGAATTAAGCCATCTGGTTCAAGTATTTAATGATTTATTGCTCTGGACAATAGTGCACTGCTTACTTTCAGATCCTGCCTAAGCACCCCCACTCCCTCCCAATTCAATACGTACCATATTATCTTATCCTAAGTAGGTTTTAAACTAGAACAACAAACCTTCCCATGGTCAACTGATATTTATATTCTAATGTAAAGATCTCTCCAAAATGAGGCAACCAACCATTCGGTTTCATGTCGAGAATGTAGTAATTGTAGGTCGGTGGTTCAGATGAAAACTTCACACTGTGCTTGTAGGGATATAGAAATAAAATAGGCACACTTAAACAAAACTGTTACTTTAGGTAGATAGAGCGCAACTTGCATATCCTTGCGAAATTATCTTCGAAATAATGTTTTATCCATACCTACAAAAGCATTCAAATCTTTAACACTTATTTCTTTCCAATTGGGAGCTCGAATTGAATCTTAATTATTGTTCTGTAGATATTTTTTTAAATAAATAAAATGCTATAATTGTTCATTCTGTCTTTTCGCTGTGAATACCTCTTCTCACAATTGTTATAACTTATGTATTTTAACATTTATTCCGTTTGAAAAGAAACTTTTAAATGGCTCATCTTTTGATGAAAGATAAACTTTACGAAATTTTATTATCTAAAAATAGAACTTAGATCATGTCAAGAACAGCGAACCCAAAATTCCCCATGCCAAGTTTAGTGAATCCAATGCGAATATCATTAAAAGAAACAAGTTAAACATCTGCAATGTGAAAAAGAGCAACTCGAATGGTTAGGTTTAAGTACTATGTAGCAACCGTTGCTGAAGAATCCCTTTGGATTTGGTAAAAAATTATTCTTTCCTTATGTACACATTTCGTTTGTACTTTCTCCAAACATTCACTTTGCACTTCCACACATAATTATCAATAGAGGTAGTGCACTTTGTCAAGTTCATCGATGATCACCGTAGAAAAATTATCGTATTTCAATTCACGTCTACCAAGTTCATTGTTTCATCCAGTTAATTCCTGTTAAAACATTTCAACTAATGGCTACACTGCTTTAAAATGTAGATCTATCCATTTCAAAAGTTATATGATCAATGAATTTCAAATCTCAGCGTTCGTTCACTGTTATCTTAGTCATCCATTTCAAGAACAGCAAACCCTAAGCTTTGGGTTCGCTATTCTTCACCTTTTTCTGAATTTCTTTTAGGAGCGCCGCAACAAATATGCGGTTAAATAGCAATGGTTTGCCTCTTGGTCTATTTGAATACAACCACTTGCTTGGCGTTGATAAGTAGTGGCCTCAGCGTGAAAAATCCGGTGTAAAAGAGGCAAACCATTACTAATTTTATCTCATTTCATAGTTACGTCTTTGCAGTTAAATTTAATTCTATTATTCGCCTGTAAAGATAATTGCTAGAATTATAAAGTATCATACTTTTGATTTTCATACTCTATTCAATGTTCTTCCTTTAGAAAGATGTAACAACATGCTAGAAGATTAGCTGCCTCAGCGTATTTCTCAATAGTTTACGTTTATTCTAGTAGGGAAACAAACTATTACTTTCACCAATGTACAATATGTTCGGGTAAATTTGGGGATTTTTAGTTAAACGACATGGAAGGCTGGAAGTCATCTGAATATTGAAAAAATGTTACCTGCATCCTGATGATTCGCGCCGAGCATCAAAATTCCGACATCATGACTGCTACTTAATGCTCTGTGAACACTATAAAGGCAGTAAGAGGTAACATGGACAACTGCAACAGAGACTACGAAGCCTTGGCCAGCAAATATGGGTACACAAAGCATTCTGACTGCGTTTGCATACCGGAAGTCATCCAACAACTGCAGACAAGGTGATGGAAGACCCGAGTAAGGAAATCCGGGCTTTGGTGAGAATGATGGGTGTTTGAGTCGCCACCATCAAGTGGATCTGAATGAAGACCTTCGCTATCATTTGTACAAGAGGCACAAGGGAAGGTTTCTGACAGCCAGGGACAAGGAAAGTTGCATGACGAAGGCAAGCAGCTCATAAATAAGGTGAAGCATCCTGATAAGATGTAAAAGATCTGGTGATGCTCAGATGAAATTAAATTCTGTCAGGACCAGTTGTACAATACCCAGAACAACATATGACTGCTGCAATCCACCCGACGTTAACCTGAATCCTTAAGACGAAGTTCTAAACTTAAATGGTGTTTGGGTATGTCTCAAGTGAGGGTGACATCATGCCACCCCACAATTTTTTTTTTTAGCACGGTCTTAAGATCAATTATAACGGTTATTTGGAGCTTATGGAGACTAGTCAAACTCTGGCTTAAGAGGGTTACTGTTGGAAGGCTTTAGATACCCCCGAAAAGAGTCAGAAGTGACAGGCAGATAATTTCTACGACTTATACAGCCCCATTTTCTGACCATTTAATGCCCCCGGGTGTAATCGCTTCGCCTACAACACCAAGGCAGAGCAGGTGGCCGAAATCAAAAAGGTGTTTGAAAATCTTCACTTGAGCAGTGTGAGTAACGTATGCGCCAGAATATCTCAGCCATAATCTAGTTTGAAATTTTGGAAGTTGTATATGGTAAATATATGTAGAAGGTGAGGAAGCCGCAGCCCGGCTTTTCCAAAAATACTAGAACACATAAATGTGCTGGTCGGTAGGACCATGCAAACTTCCAGCAGAGAGAGATAAATATATAGATAGAGAGGCGAGAGAGGAAGGGAAGAGATAGAAGCGGATAGGGAGGGAGAGAGGGTGGGAAAGGGGCGATGAAGACAAGAAGCCGAGAGAGCGAGCAGGAGTGCGCAAGGGAGATATATATATATATATATATATATATATATATATATATATATATATATATATATATATACAAAGCGGGGGGCCTAACAATCATAAGGGGAGTGCTCATAATATTAACCTAACGAGAGATATGCTCGTTGATAACACCGTTATTAAAAGAAAAGAGGTAAATAAAGCTAGGCTGAACATCTTAGAAGCCATACTAATAAACGAAGATAAGCCGGCCATCAACAGTCAAGCGACAAGCTGAAATCGCACATTAAAATTATTTTAAAATTCCACTCAGCGGACTGGCCCATTTCCTCTAACGTTATGTTCAACCTAGGCGGAATAAATACCCCTTAAAAATCGTTTTCTTTCATGATGAGTTCTGGCAACTTGTGAACAAGTTAAAAGGTTTTCCAAGTGGAGAAAAGACTGGCATTAAGGAGGGCGATGACTACTTGGAAGACCTAGCGGTTTTGGAAGAGAGATTCCACACATTCTGGAAAGATGTCTTCACGATTACACCAGAAGACAATGCGGAATTTGACCAGGAATTCGAAGGCCAACTGATTGAAGATCTTAATCAAATTGTGCATCGCACGCACCCACATGCCTATGTCAATGAAGGGAGGGTTTTGGCAGACCATGGCCGACCAACTGCACCTGAGGAGGTCATGGCAGTCATAAAAACCTTTAAACAAAAGGCACCAGGCTGGACGGGCATCACTAAAAACAACTTGGTGCATGCGCCCCAGCAGATCCTTCAGAGAATCACGAACATCCACAATGCTTCCCTGAATACGGGCTACTTCCCCGACGGGGAAGCCCGATCAACTGGTGGACTACAGGCCAATATCCCTCCTGGAGATTATAGGCAAAGTCTACGAAAAGCTTCAGCCAACAGGTGACAAGACCAGCTGACCGAGCTGGAAGCTCACAGCCCTCAGCAACACGGGTTTCGCAAGAGAAGGGGCACTGACACAGCCCTTGCCCTTCTCACCGAAAAGCTCGCTCGCTGTAAAACTGAGAGGAAATACGTAGACGTGGGGATACGAGATGTACAAAAGGCCTTCGATAATGTTTGGCTAAGAGGTCTACAATACAAAATATTAGGCCTTCAGCTAAATCCAATCATGGAAAGAGTCTTCTGTGACTAAATCATGCATAAAAAAGCCCAGATTTCGATCGAGGGCTACAGAGGACTCGAGTTCCAACTTGAGGCGGATGTTCCACAAGGTGGCTGTCTGAGTCCGCTGTTGTACCTTGCGTACACACTGGACTTACCTGATCCAGTAAGGGAGGATGTGATGTACCTGCAGTCTGCAGATGATATCACACAGATCATCCCCAGTTACTACAAACATGATGGACTTCAAGCAAGGCAGACAGCCATCGAAATCGACAACATCAGTCGGTATGAAAAGAAGTGGAAAATCAAGACCAACCGTCGAAAGTTCCAGATCCTTCCAATAAACTTCCATAAATGTGTTGGTGTCTTGATGAACGGCGAATTTTACCCGTATAAAAAAGTAGGCAAAGTCCTAGGTCTGCATTTAACCTCAAAAAGATACAAGCGCACATAAAGAGCAGAATCTCCCTAGCCAAATTACAGCTCTGAAAACTATATAGATTCGAACAAAAACATCAGCTCCCAAAATCTTAAAAAGCTATACACTGAAATGGTGCTCTCGACCTGAGTGTACCCGGCAGTGGTCATGCAGACTGCAAGTTCCACCTTTCTCAGACAAATGCAGAGAGTGCAGAACAAGGCAGCCCTGCTTATAGCTGGAACACAAAGGATGGACCATATTCAGCAAACAGATCTGCACGCAAGAGCAGTTCTGAATCTACTGAATATAGAACTCTAAATGCTAAGGAGTAAGACCTGGGACAAGATCGAAGAAGAGATACTCCCGAACATGAACCTAGACTTAGACATTCCGAGAGCAATTAGGGGATTCACCACCAGGCAAGCCCTATTCCCAAGTGGAAGAAACTGCTCCCGAGAAAACCCAATTGGAATCTTTACTTAAACAAGAAAAACACAACCAGCTAATTATAATAACAAAAAAGAAGAAAAAGAGGCGAAGTGCAAACAACTAAAACAAAACGAATAAAAAAAAATGATATCCTAAACACCAGTAAAAGAAAAAATATAAATTATAATTAAAAAAACGAAGAAAAGTATATATATATATATATATATATATATATATATATATATATATATATATATATATATATATATAAATATACATATAGCAAACAAAAGACTTGAAAGGCTTGAATGCCGCGACGGAGGAAAGATAAAAATTTATTTATTTATTTCATTAATTAAAAAAAGGCATATATATGTGTATATCTGTGAGAAATAAAAAAACGAACCAAATGGGAGGAAAAGAAGATCAAATACAAGAAAAAACTGAGAGATGCCCTCTAGACCAGAGCAAAACTAAACTTCTTTTTATCTTCATATACCTACCACACATTTGCTTCCTTATTACATCAAATTCAAAATTCAAATTCTTTAATTTTGTCAGATCCTCACTTCACTTATTACATCGGTAAAGGAGGCAAGAACATTTCAAAACACTCCGAAGATGATCGAATAAGATCGAAAACTCAGCAATTTAGTTTGGTTTTTCCCAAACACATTCATTTAAAAGAGATGAATACAGGACAAGAGATCCACCATCTACAAGATGGAATAAAAAAGATAGTTAGAAGAAGAGAAAGCTGCCAAAGGAAATTAATTAAGGCAAAATACACAATGGTCTTCAACAAAATTTGCATATATATATATATATATATATATATATATATATAAGAGAAGAAGGAGATTGCAAAAGGTTATCAATAGCCAAGGCGAGGCAGTTCTTTCCTATTCCCATCACCCAGTTCAGTCCCACCTAGTATCCTCCTTATCCATAAATCTATCGAGTCTATTCTTAAAACTCTTTAGGGAGGACTCTTCTATCACATGTTTATGAGCTTTTTTCATTTTTTCTCTAGTCTTCGTTTTGTATAATTGAAAGAAAGCTTTGGGATCCTCCTTTGCCTTATTTTCCACCTTAATTACATAATTTCTCATTGCTACCTTAATTAACTTTTTAATGTCTCGTTATAGCTCATTATATCTTTGCTTCAATTGATTCTCATGATTTTAAATGTTCCTATAAATGTCCCTTTTAATAACAATATAATAATTAATTTTATCTCACATCCATTTAGGCTCGACAGACTTGGCTCTAATTTCGCTATATGGAAGGTTTATAAGGTTTATATTCTGTCCGGCAATTAACTGTTTAATAATTGTCTCATATTCCTCATAGACGCCATTCTTCTCTTCCTTCGGGTTATTTTCCCTTTCAACTAGTCTCATTGACATCTCAGTTCCTGACCTGACCTCAATCGAGTCCCCAAACAACAATCTCCAGATACCTCCTCAGACCATTATAATCTCCTTTACTAAAGTCTGTTTTTTTACCTTATTTATCCTACTGATAAGCCCATTGCAATTTAACTTCAATCTAATTTCGCAATGGTCGCTATTTCCTAAATTTCTTCCTACCTCTGTATCGCGAATGCCTCCTTCCCTATTTGTTAAACTTAAATCAAGGATATTTTCACCGTCACGGATTTGGTTTATAACCTGTCTAGGAAAATTATCCTGCACCATACTTACAAATTCCTCAGCTTCTTGATCACCCAAAAGAGCTTCCAGTCAGTATTTCTATAATTAAAATCACCCAAAATATAGACATGCTTACTTCTACATGCATGTTCTATCTCCTGCTACAGAGGACACAAAGCTTCCTTAGTAAGATTTGGTGGACTATATAATAATCTTTTGACAAGCTTATCCCTTTTCTCCTTCACATCTAGCCATAATTGTTGTGTTTTCACTACAATGGAGATTATGTCTAATATAAATAATTATCAGCCCTCCTCCTTTCTTCCTATTTCTATCTCTATGAAACATATTGTAACCATTAATCTGTAATCTGAACTCAGGTCTAAATTTCTTTTCTGCCAAATCAAGTCATGACTCTGTTATCGCAATAACATCAAGATTCTCTGCACTCAATTGCCCTCTTAACAAATCTATCTTATTCCTTATGATCCGACTATTTGTGGAGTAAATTTCCAATGAATCTCTCTTTATTGTCTTATCATGACTACACTATATCTTCCATGTCCTCTGCTCACCAATTCTTCTTGCTGTCCAAATAAATCTGAATGCACTCGCCCCTACATGCTTCATCCTACTTACCATGACAGCCATTACCTATACATCCCGCGAGATAGTCACTTAACACTTCCACACCCTGGCGACTCAAGTGCAACCCATCAATTGCATATAAATCCTCCCTTCCAAAAATCTCACTCCGTGTATCCATAAACACTAGTCCATTACTATCACACAATACGTCTTTCATTCTCTCATTTATCCCAACTGCGTGCGAGATCCACTCACGGCCTACACACTTCCTACTACTATCCCGAACCTTTCCTAGCAAATCCCCATATCTAGACATTTGCTCCTCCGACTTAGTTTTCCTTATGCCCCTGTCATTCGCTGCCATATGTAAAACAACAGCTGTATCCCTTCTATTTCTAGCCACTAGTATATATAAATATATATATATATATATATATATATATATATATATATATATATATATATATATATATATATATATATATATATTTATATATATATATTTATATTTTATATATATATATATATATATATATATATATATATATATATATATATATATATATATATATATATATATATATATATATATAATATAGGGTACAAAGATACGAAGGGAAAGCCCATCACATAGTACAAACCAATGGAAAAAACACAAAAACAAGACAGAAAAATACCAGGAAAAAGAACAATAGGCAACTAATAACAGACATGTGCATCCCTAAAACGATATACACACAAAAATGCCATGTATATGAATGTAAGATGGTAGGTGAAAAAAAACCATTTTGAAGGAATATCATTAGAGCAAAAACAATTAGGGCTCAGAGTTAATCCACAGGCACAACAAAGACACGTGGTGGGGGAGGCGATATTTGGATCCATCTTTTCATTTTCCTGTTGGTTAATTTTTCATATTATTGCTTTTCTCACGTGCAACTTTGTGATTTTTTCAATATATATATATATATATATATATATATATATATATATATATATATATATATATATATATATAACCCCGGATACATCTACGCAATGTCAAATCACATAAGAAAAATAACCCCCTACGACCAATCATTTCTCAAATCCCAACGCCGACATACAAACTCACCAAATGATTTAATTCAATCATTACGCCATTCATCCTGTCAAAATTCTCCCTAAAGTCGACTAACGAATTTGTTGATATTCTCCATATTTCCCCACCAGGAAGCATCCCAGCCTCATTTGATGTCGAGACACTTTTCACCAATGTGTCAATAGAGGAAACAATCGAAATAATTATAAAGTGCGTTTACGAAAACCCCGACCTTCCTCCACCACGAATGGAACGCCAAATATTAAAACAACTTTTAAGAATATGTACAACTGAAGTTCCATTTCGAAAACCCAGATGGCAAACTACCGTCAAATTGACGGAGTAGCCATGGAATCACCACTAGGCCCTACGTTCGTAAACTTTTACATGGGAAGCCTAGAAGAAAGACTCTTATCTAAAATGACGAACCCACCCAAAATTGACACCAGATTCGTTGATGACATATACCTCACAATTAATGATGAACACCAATTACTACAACTCAAAAGGACCTTAGAATCCTATTATGTCCTCAACTTTACATACAAATTTAGTGTAAGTGACCGTATTTCCTTCCCGGACGTAGAAGTAAAACAAAACAGCGACGGAAAATATACCACTACCGTCTATCGAAAAGGGACAGACTTCGGTCGATGCCTTGACGCCAAAAGTGAGTTCACCGAGAACTATAAAAAAAAATCGGTAATGAGCTCCTACATAAGAAAAGCCATCAAGAACTGCTCAACGTGGACCGCACTCGATGAAGAATTTAGAAGATCAAAATAGATACTGATCAATAATGGCTACTCAAACAGAGAATTTGACAAATTACAAAAGAAAATTCTCAACTCCAAGTTCGAGGTAAAGGAGGGAACAGAAAAAGTCAAACTGATACCACTCTATTACAAGAACCATATGGCGGATGCTTACAAAAGAGACGAAAGAATACTACAAGATATCCTAAAAAGTAACACTATCAAAGAAAATAACAAGGTATCCTTACGAATTTATTATAAAAACACAAAAGTAAGCAACTTATTAAAGAAAAACAACTTCCACGAAAAACAATCGATCTCAAAGGCTACAAATGTGGTATACAAATTCCAATGCCCCCATGAGGACTGAAAACCTCATCTAAATAATCAATATATAGGTATGACCACAACTACCATTAGCTGGCGCCTAACGATACATTTGCAAGAAAGAGGAAAAAAAACACATTTCAATGAAAAGCATAACGCACAAATAACAAGAGCCACTCTGGTCGAAAACCCCTATATACTCAGAAGAAACCCTGACCTTCGCCGCCTAAAGATTCCAGAGGCTCTTCTCATTAAAGAGATGGGCCCCAAACTCAACACCCAACGTACCAGTTCCCAGCGAGTACTTCACCTTTTATGCTAAAGGAACATGGTACTCCGACTTTGGCATATAAAAGCACCAAAGAATAAGCTACCTTACCTGTAAAGGAAGCAAAACCAAGGGAAAATGCAGCCTCAACAATAATGAAGACTTCCTTCTAAAGATGCCTTAAGAAAGGCGAAAGCTCACGGCCAAAACTCAAATTAGTTGTAAAAATTAAAATGGATCTTCCTCAACTGATTTTAATCTTCAACCAGATAAAAAAAACTGCATTCTCCAGTTGGAAGGTTCCGAAATAAAATTGATAAAATCAATACAACCTAGTCTTTAACAAAACACACACACATATATATATATATATATATATATATATATATATATATATATATATATATATATATATATATATATATATATATATATAGAGAGAGAGAGAGAGAGAGAGAGAGAGAGAGAGAGAGAAAGAGAGAGAGAGAGAGATTGAAAGAGTTTGGAGAGAGAGAACCTTGGCAATATAAAAAAATAGATGTATTCTTCTAATTTATTGATACACCAACGTTTCGAGGACCAGCCTCAACATCAAATTACTGTAAATAATACAAGGACAGCTAATAGGAGGAAAATAAAATATGTCTATATTGTTTAATCAGCTATTTTAAATATTGTAATTAAAAAAATAATATTAAATGGAAAGGGTGCATTTAACGAGTAACGAACAACGGAAAGGATGAAATTTGGTCATTCCGGTGGGATTTACTTTCAAAATATATAATGAATGAAGGGTGCGTAGGTCGTGTAGTTTATTTGCAGAGATGAGTAACGCGAATTCGTTGAGCTTTAACTGGGAATAACAAGTTTCAACATTGAGTTTTATTATAGTATGGTCGGGTTTGGCCAGCGGAAGATTTCTTCTGCAATATTTTCCAACGAGTTGTTCAACTCTCGAATGAAGAGTTCGGCTCGTTTAGCCTATGTAGGTTACGCCACACGATGCACACTTGAATTGGGAAATAAAAGAGGAACGGCAAGCAATAGGAAAGGTTTATTTGTAAGCAAAGAGTGAACCGATTGTATAGCTATTAGCTGTAATTATGTTTTAATCCATAAAAGGGAAGTATTTCTGGATTAGGGAGTGGATTTCGGTGTTATTTTCGAAGTTTGTGGATCAATGAAGAGTAGTGACTCAGTTTGGATTAGGTAAAGATTCATTTTAACACATTTTCGTAAATGAATTTATAAATGTGTTTTTCTTATGCAATCTTATGTGTACTTTTCAGATCTGATACTCGTTTTTTTCCGGAAATGCAGGCTGTTCCCATAATCGACTGAAGTCCATACTAAGCTAAGTATGTATTTCCAGCTAAACGAGCTTCAGACATGAAAAGTTCCTTATAAAATTGCATAAAAAAACACATTTTTAAATTCATTTAAAAGATCTAGACCAGAACGAACCTGGTAATTTAGGCTATTTCCGCCAAAATGAAAATCTTTTAGGTTCTTTCAAAATGGAGGGCTTCGCTCCCACATACCCCCCACATCCCCTGCAACTTAAAAAAAAAACCTCGTAATATTCCTACTTCGAAAGCATACCATCAGGTTTGAATTCAAACGCCGTTAGGCCTCTAGTTTGAATCAAAGCGTTGTGCAGAAAACAGTTTATAAATAAAAGAATTAAGATTCGTTAAAAACGAATCTTCACCCTATATATTCCTAAGGCCTGGCAATCGTCATCGTAAACTTCTCGTATGAGTTGGCATTACGATCTATCATAGCCGGCAGACGCCATTGTACCAAAGAAACTAAAAACACGGAGACCCGCGAAGCGTCCAGAATAAACGAAAATATAACGAAGCGTGTGATTGGTTAAGAAGCCAGAAAACGCATGCGCAGTTGGCCTGTATATCTAAAAATCACGGTATTGGTTGAATATCGCCAATACACGCATGCCCAAATCGTCTCTAGATATCAAAAGCCCAGGTCTAGGTGCTTGAATCAAGGCAAAAGTTGTAGGAGCTAGGTCGAAATTGACGCCGAAAGATTCGAATTTAGCAAAATAGCAATATAGTTTCGAAAAGTGAATAACTACGTTAATAGTAAGTTCCTGAAGTTAAAAGTGGCATCAGTAAGCATCATTTTTAAAATTAAAACGTTTATATTTTTGAGAAGTATAAAATCGTAAATTTTTTAAAACGAATCCTTACCGCGGATTATCTTATTGGCCGTGGATTTATTTACAGGAAGATTAAAGTAAAGGTCGATTTGGTACCTTATGAGGTTATGTGTGAAGAAGGGTATGAATAGAGTTTAATTTAAACAAACAAAGAATGAGACTAAAGAAGCTGGTTCGTAGGCTAGTAAAGGTATGTTTGCCGTATACGGTAGAGGAAAGGCCAGTGGTGGTGTGGCTTAAATAGATGGAATTGTTGTCTGCGCATGAATCAGTAGGTATTTGCAATGTTTGTCGTGTGGTAGCAGAAAGGGGATATATGAGTTATATGTAGTTTGTTTTAGTGCATTGTCGATTTGGAGAGGTATGTAGGGTCGAGGGGCTAGCTTTGAGCTCAAGAAGGAGGTTAGTGCGAGGCCTAGGACTGGGAAAAAGGTACATTGTGGTGTAGGCTAGGTAGATCTGTCGGCTGTAGGTAAGGATATGAAGCAAATGAGACATGTTAGGGTGAATTGTGGGTGAATGTAGATAGTATGGATAGGGCAGGTCAGGTTAGGTGCGTATGACAAAGGGGTATAAAACTTCTTAGCTTGGCTAATAGATTCTCTAAGATAGAAAGCAACTGAAAGTGAGATGGAGATAGAACTGGAATGACAGTTAGTGTAAATGAAACTAGGAGGAGAGGTAGAGTTAGGTCTAGGTGAATTAGAAATTGGAGTTTAACTGATGTACTCGAATGGGTCATTTTTGTGTTAGATATTTAGATAGGAAATTGAGTGCAAATAGATGGAATGGATTGAGGGTCTGCTTGCCAGGTGCTGGAGTAAATTAGCTGAGTGAGAGGTACGAGGGGCTGTGTCTGGCCGTGCAAACGATGTAGTTGTGTTTACACGTGTAAGAGAGAATGATGTTAAGAGAGTGAGTGTATGTGAGGTATTTGAGAGGCATAAGAGGTTAATTGAAAAGGTAACATAAAAGCGAATGAAAGGTGTTGTGACAGGTGTGCTTCCGAGAATGGATGTTGGGTTGGAATGGATGTCTCGTGCAATTGGGCTAAATGAATATGTAAAGGTATGTGTGAGATGGAAGCAGTGATATTAGTGGATATGCACGATAGGTTTTATGGAAAGAAAGAAATGTGTGCGATGAATGGAGTTCATTTGAGTAGGGATGGGGTAGATGTGTTGTGGAAAGAGTATGATTATGTTATTAATTTTTTACAGGCGGGAAACTAAGTTATGAGGGTGGTCAGGGAAATATAAAAGGAAAATATTGTACCGAAGCTAGACATGGCATCAATACCATTTAGCTATGGTATTGATGAAATAATATGACATAATATGTGTGATAGAATCAAAGGTTAGTGGAGTTAAACTTAATGTAAATGTGGGTGAATTTTAACAACAGGGTTATGATATGTATATTAGTCAAAGGAGAGTTAAAACTGGTGGTGGGTTACTTATTTACATAAGAAATAGCATTGCTTCCTATCTAAATAATTCAATAAAGCAGGAAGAAGTTGAGTTAATAGGGATAGATATTAGGGTCGGTAAAAATAGGATACTACAATTGGCAGCCTTTTACAGACCACTTGTAAAGACTGATGATATACAGTATCGGTGATAATAATTCAGGCACTTAGGTTTCCATCAGAA
Organism: Ceratothoa steindachneri; assembly: GCA_963969495.1. NCBI lineage: Eukaryota > Metazoa > Arthropoda > Malacostraca > Isopoda > Cymothoidae > Ceratothoa > Ceratothoa steindachneri. The sequence continues at coordinate 64,681,639 of OZ018330.1, forward strand.
AAATTGCAGTAGCTTCAAATCAAATGATGTTAAGTAATCCATGATAAATCATAGATATTTACTAAGCATAGTTATAAGTTATACATGTACATTGTAGATGTTAGGATAGATGAAAATGCAAGTTACGTGTAAAAGAGCATTTTATTCCAACAGGTCTGCTGACCAAAGTCGCTTGCTCTCACTTTCCTGATTTATGAGCTTACGACCTTCAAAACTTTCAATAATTGCCAGACTAACCTTTGGAGGACCTTGACAATTATATCATTCGAAAGAGAATATAAAACAACATAAGGGTTTCAAATTTCGTTAGAATTGCCCCAATAGTTATAATATAATTGCCAAATAATTCCCCGGCTAACATTAAGAGTACTTTAGTAATTATTTCATTCGCTCGAAAGAGAATGTATATCAAGATACGGGTTTAAAATATCGTTAGAATGGGCCAAATAGTTATTATGTTATTGCTAAAACAAAAGAATTTCCGGGCTAACTTTGGGAGGACCTTGGAAATTGTGTCATTCGAAAGAGAATGTAAAACAACATGAGGGTTTAAAATTTCGTTAGAATGGCTGGAATAGTTATGAAGTTATTGTCAAATAATTCCCCGACTAGGCTAAAGAGGACTTTGGCAATTATATCTTTCGAAAGAGAATATAAAACAACATAAGGATTTCAAATTTAGTTAGAATAAGCCGAATAGTTACAATGTTATTATCAAAACAAAACCAAAACGGGGACCGACCGACATAGTGAGATATAAAGTCGCCCGCGACTAAAAATATGGAAGTAAAAATTATCCATATAGCGTAATTCTATTACTTCTATCTTTAAGACAACTAGCTAATTTAGGGTAGTAAGTTACTGTAGGGGAATCGTCACTACCCCACCCCCCTCCCTGTTCTCTCGTAGTGGAGTCACGAGGCGGTTACCGCAAGGACATCCGGCCCCAGGCATCGGCGGGTCAAGCGCGTAACCGCAGCGCCGCACCACTCGGCGCTATGAAAGACCTAAAGGTTAAAATGCAAGATCTCCCCCAGGAGAGTGAGATTCAATTTCACGTCAAATAAGAAATTGGAGACGTGTTTCTTCCAAGCTCGAAGGCTAACGAGGAGCCGATGTAAGACTTGGTGGGAAAAACCGTTTGGCATAAGAACCCTCCTGGGCCCGCCATCAAGCCTCCCCCCCTCTTAGCACTCCCCCAGTGGGGTGACAACTTATAAATAAGGAACAGTGAGGAAAATCGTGGTAGTATACGTCAGTCTCTAGGTGACGAAGTCCCCGAATTAAGATCGGGCTACCGAGACTAGAGAGGTAGATTACTTGGCTCACCAGACCAAGAAGTACCCTGCAAGAGAGGCAGGGCTACCTACCTTAAGGGGCTAAGAAGCAGCTCATCCTCGAGCTAGTCCCTGGTTATCAAACCAAACGTTAAGTTAACTTTGTTAAGTTCAACTTACTCTCGTCAGAGAGACTCCTCATATCCTGGTGCATTTTAAACACAAGGGGTATTCCTCGTCCTTGAGGAATTAAGAAAAGAAGAAGGAAAAGGCTTCCCCTCGAGCCCGTTACTCGGTGGCCACACCGAACTCATAAGTTACCTTGGTTGAGGAACCAAGTTCAACTTATTCTCGTCAGAGAAATCCCCCTCCGTTATACTCGCCCTTGAAGAAGACTGGAACTAAGAATAAGCTCATCCTCGAGCTAGTTCCTGGTTACCAAACCGAACTTTAAGTAACTTATTCTCGTCAAAGAACCCCCCCCCCTCATCGATCCTGGCCCTTGAAGAAGACCCTCCCCGAGTTTAGTCCTCGTCCAGGAGGAATTAAGTAACGAAGGAGAAAAGCTCCCCCTCGAGCTCGTTACTCGGTGGTCACACCGCACTCCAAGTTAACTTGGTTTAAGAACCAAGTTCGACTCCCTCTCGCCAGAGAGACGACGACTACCTTGGTGCCGCATAAAGCACCGTAATTGTTCTCGTCCTTGAAGACCCCCCCCCCCTCCGGAATACCGTGTAGACCCCCCAGCTGCTACCCTCGCAAAAACGACCTCGTGATCGTGCCCACCTACATCTGGCCAGGCGGCACGCGTCGTGAGACAATAACATTCCTGAGGGATTTAAACTCCAGTAGAGTCCGTAAGCCTAAATCTTATATATTCTTGTGTGTAGAGAAATTAACCAATTTTAGAGGGTCAAACTAATTTAATTAATTCTGGTGTATTATAATATTCGGAGTATTGCTGTGGTTAATTTTTAAATTTTGTGTATTCATTTGTTAGAGTTAAAAATATGTTTATTTTGGGAATTATTGGGCGTTTCTCTATATCCTTACGTGTTTCCAACGGCTATATTCTTTAAGATATTATTATAATATCAATATATTAGACACTCTTAGCACTCTTAGAACAAAAAAAGGACGGGGGGGCATTCTACGACAGTTACTTCTTTGCACTTTCAGTCAAGAATACGAACAGTTTAATTTATGATAGTTTTAGGTCAGGAGAGGAGGTATTGAATACTATTAATATAGATAGGGAAATCATTAAATGGTTTATAATTGCTTTGGATACTAGTCAGGCATTTGGCCTAGATGACATTGCCGTGGTAGACCACTCTATACCATACATTACTCTTATATTATGTGGAGGTGACTTAATCACCTACTGCAACGCAAACCGTTTAAGGACTGTTCGCAGGGATTAACGATCGAACAAGAGGTCAAACTCGAGGCGTTGGGTTTCAAATCCTTAAGAAATCGGGCAGATTGCAAAAATAGTTGGCGAGATTTACTTGAATAGGCCGAGAGTATCGTTTGAGGTTAGTTAAAGATGAAACAACAAAAATATAATTTTATTTACAAATATCAAAATAAGAATAAAAATAGGCAAAAGGGAATTATTTAAAATGAAATAGTGTCTTAATAATTATGATAAGGATGGATTCTTAGATAAAATTAATTAATTAGCGTTACTATGTTCAGATAAAAATGGGGAACTTGACAATACTAATAATATAATTGAGGGGGTTTCAATCTTACGGGTCGGTGACTTCGAGGAAGGTCCTGCTTGGGAGGAGGCGAGTGAGGCACGATTCTGATGAGGCATGTGGGGCACGATCCAAATGAGGCAAGTGGGGCACGATCCAGATGAAGCAAATGGGGCACGATCCGAACCAACCTTCCAAGGAATAGCGATCAAGATAGCTAATCTTCCAAGATAACGTTCGACGGGGAAATTTTGGATTACTCGTAATTCCACTGGAAGAGGATACTTCTTTTCCTCGAAGGTAATCGATAGAGATTTTCTTCGGATCGATTAAACGAAGGGAGACTGCTGCGCAACTTAAAAGGATTGCCGTTCACAGAAGCTACCAATTGACTGGGGTAGAATCACAGGGGAGAAAGTCTTGTTGTCTGATGAACGCTCACGGGACTTTGACTCGAGACGATGAGGGCATCTTTGAGGTGCGTGCGAGTCTTCTTGATTTCAAGTCAAAGCAGGTATATGAGTGATCCGGAAGGGAAAAGGGGGGATTCGGAGCAAGGGGTGAGGAAGCTCCAGACACCTTAATCCGTGAGGCGGACGAAAATTCAGCTTTTAGCGGCAAGGCGCGAAAAAAAATAAGCGGCTCGTTCTCTCCTCGTCGCCGGGGGCAGGGCTCTGGACAAATTCGCAGGATTGGGGGATAATTTCACAATGAGCCCAGAAGTCGAAACTTCTCGAATGTTCCCGAACAGAAAGTGACGTTTTCTATGCCGGGATACAATCGCAAGTGGTCTCCAAATAACATGAGGAGGTCAGAGGTTGTTCTTTTACAGACATTCGTTCTAGGTTACTCAAGAATGTGTAAAAATTATTGCAGTAGCTTTTGAGAAGATATATACTAGATCACTGGAGTTTGGAGAAATACCTAATGATTTGAAAATAACAAATGTAGTACAAATTTTATGAAGGACCCAAATAACTTTATATCCGTATACTTAACATCTATAGTTTGTAATTTCTCGAGAAGGAAGTTAAGAAAGGCATTTCTGAGCATCTAGAAAGAGGGAGTTTTATAAATGATGCTCAGTATGGGTTTATAAGTGATATATCATGTTTAACAAACTTACAAGAATTTATGGATTATGTAATTAAAGAATTGGATAGGAAAGAGAATGTTGATGCAATTTAAATAGATTTGAGTGAAGCTTTCGCTAAGGTTCCACAGAACAAACTATCTCACAAATTAAAAATGCACGAGATATTTGGAATGGTTTTGAATTGGATGGCCTAATTGCTGAAAAACAGGCAGGAAACAGAGGGATGGTAGTGAATGGGATGAGGTCACAATGAAAGGATGTTCTCAAGGCGTACCTCAGGGACCATTTCTAGGCCCATTATTATTTTCAGTATATATAAATGATATTGGTGAGTTGTATATAGAAAACTGGTAATTTTTGCTGATGAAACAAAATCGGTAGCTCTAGTAAATTGTTTGTCCCAAAAGTGGCAGATGAATTTTAACCTTACAAAATGAAAGGTTATTTAGATGGGAAAAGATAATAGAGAATTTAGCGATGAAATGTATGGGCATTGGGTTAATGTAGTAGAGGATGAGAAGGACTTAGGAGTTGTAATAGATAGGTCACTGAGGTTTTCTAAGCAGTATATCGAGGCAAAAAATAGAACAAATAGAGTGTTGTGCAACATTAAGAGGAATGTTAGTTACAAAAGAAATAAGGTTGTCCTTAAACTATACAACTCATATGTCAGTCCATATCTAGAGTATACAAGCATGGTCACCACATTTTAGACATGACATCAACCTGCAAGAGTCAGTACAAAGGAGGGCAACAAAAATACTACCTTCCCTGAAGCACCTTGAATATGAAGATAGACTGAGAGTACTAAATATGTTCACATGTGAAAGAAAGTGTGTGAGAGGTTATATGATTGAGCTTTTCAAATTTGTTCTGGGGGTAGAGAATTTGGATTTTAGCAAGTTCTTAGATATGGAATCTAGTAATAGGACTGCATTACATTAAGAAAACAGAGGTGTAGTTTGGATGTGAGAGAGTAATTTTTCACCAACAGAGTTTTGGATTACTGGAATGATTTAACACAGGGGACAATAAGCAGTCCAAATTTACATGTTTTCAAGCACAGGTTATATGAGCATATGGAGAGGGTGTATTAGTAAGGGATTTAAGTTGTATTGGGGTAAATTACATAGTGTAATATAAATTTGGATATATAATATATTATTGATATACATAATGCATACTATTTTTTTTTTTACTACACCATAATGGTAAATTCCCTTTTAAGGAGTTGTTGCATGATTTCGTTTTCAACACAACTTTGGAGATGTCATTTATGGGGTTGTGTGTTTATTCGTATGAGTAATAATAGGCTCATGTGGCTTTTGTCATCCGTTGAATGGTTATGTTAAGACTCAATCCCAAAACTTGTAAGTCTCATGTAAAGATCGACGAATTATCATTACTTGCTACCGCAAATAACCTACACGACCTACCTATCCTCGAATCAACCCACCCCCTCCCTCAATAACCAAATTTTATCGTTCTGTTTATCGTTAATCGTTAAAAACATCCACCTATATCAATAGTTTTTGTATCTACAAGATTGAAAATGCCTGATTAAACAATACAGACATATTCTATTGCCCTATAATAGTTGTCGTTGTCCCTCGAATATATATATATATATATATATATATATATATATATATATATATATATATATATATATATATATATGGTTAGGTAGGGTTATAGTAAGAATTCCTTAATCCGCTAGAAGTCTCCTAGAGTTCTTTAACCCTCTTCAGCAGCGTTACATATACGACTAGGCAGCCATCCATTTCTCTAAAAAGAGAAATTTCAAGAAGTCTTTTGGATAAGTTAACGTTTAACTTTAACAGAAAAAGAGGAATGTGAATTTCCCCGCGGATCTTCGCCCTTTCTAATTTTTTTGATAAATAAAAAAAAAACCTGCAGAAACCTAAACAGGTATTTATAACTCCTCCAAAACTAGTTTTCATTAAACAGAATGACCACCTTACCCATCAAAATCAGCAGTCACACTCTTTACACCTGACCTAAAGCAATCAAACTATCACCCAAACATCTTGCTCCGCGGCAAAATCCTCCCAATCAACTGTAGCTCCACGCTTCTGTGTGTTACCCTAAACTCCAACATGACCTTCACTCAACAGACATGAGATCACCTCGAAAGTCCAGCTCTCTCGTACGAGTTATGTGCGCTATATTAGCGTGCCTCGCGAAAGTTGAAAAATCATCAGCCACCACCGGGTTTCCAACGGGCGAGTTCACGCGTGTGGAACGCGGGAGTTATCATTGTTTGCTGATGAATTTAAAAAAAACTAGCCTGAACCTTATTAAGAACTCGAGGGAACGACATGTAGAATTATTTAGCAGCGATCATTTTCGCGTCTCCCTTCCACACTCTAGTATTGGGCAACATTAATTCGAAAGTAACCATTTAATACTGATATCGCCTCTCGTATGGGTTGAGTAAAGCATTCTAGCGCACCTCAGCGGATATTGAAGAGTCATCAACCTACACCGGGTTTGAAACTAGAGCCCTCACGCGTGTGAAGTGTGGCAGTTCTCACTGTGCTCAGATGGACTTAAAAAACGCAACCTAGACTATGTTAAAGAACTCCAGAAAAAGACGTGCCAAATTAATGAACAGAATTCTTTTTCACGTGTTCCTGTCCATACTTTGGTAGTGAATAACATTAATTCGAATGTATCCAGTATAACACTGAGCTCACTAAGTCATAATAGCTAGTCTCGTGAATGTTGAAAAATCATCAGCGCCCAACGTGTTCCAAATCAGCGACCCCTCCCGTGTAAAAGACTGGAGATACCATTGAGCCACGTTGGAATAAAATGAAAAGTAATCTCAACTATTTTATGAACTCGAGGAGATCTTTTACGCATCCTTACGCATCTCCCTATCCACACTCGGATATTCGGTAATTTATTGATTAGAAAGTATCCACTGAAACACTGAACTCAACTCTCGTATGAGTTTAGTATGACATACTAGTGCGCCTAGGGAAAGTCGATGAATGCTCAGCTTCCACTGAGTTTTAAAGCAAAGACGAGAGATACCACTGTGTCGCGATGGACTTAAAACCGCACAAGGTCTGCTGACCAAAAAGTCGCGTGCCCTCACTTATTCTGATTTATGTCCTTACGACTTTGAAAACTTTCAATAACTCCTGGGCTAACCTTAGGAGGACTTTGGCAATTATATCATTAGGAAGACAATGTAAAACAACATAATGGTTTCAAATTTCGTTAGAATCTGCAGAATAATTATGATGTTATTGCCGAAACAATATAATTCCAGGGCTAACATGGGAGGATTTTGCCAATTGCATCATTCGAAAGAGAATGTAAAACAACATAAGGGTTTCAAATTTCGTTAGAATTAGCTTAATTGTTACAATGTTATTTAAAAAAAAGCAAAACATGGACCGACCGACATAGTGAGATGTAGAGTAACCTGCGACTAAGAAGTCATAACTTTCAAAAAGCTTATTAAAAGCACAACTAAATTATACTAAAACTAGGCAATAGCTTCGCCACTCGCCCCTATGGGGGAGCTTGCGCTTCGCTACTAAGATTAAAATTTAAAATCTAAACAAAAACCGCCAGGGTTGAATTTTTATAAACTTTCTGAACTTCGCCAATTATAATAATTTTAAAAAGGAAAATAAATTTTCTGAATTGCACCATTTGTAAGTATTTGCGTTTTAAGAAATTCATAAAAATTTAGATACTTATATTTATTTTTGAACTTCACCATTTTGATTATTGATATTATAAAAGAATTATTAGAATAACTTTGATAAAAAAACATAAGTCATAACCAAACTAAGATGAAATTATTATTCAAATAATTAAAAAAAATCCCCTTCTCAAATTATAGTTAGTGATGAAGTGATATATATTTTTCTAATTATAATGGCTGGCCTTAACTTTTAGTCACAACTCATTTTTGGCATTGAAAAGGCAAAATTGCATAGTCTAGAATAGTATAGCACAGCACATTACAGCATAGTATAACATAACATTTAGTGGTGTTTATCATAATATAGCATGGTATAATATGGCATAGTATATTTTAGCATAATATAATATAGTATAGCATAACATAGCAAAACATAGTATAGTAGAGTATATTATAGGATAGTATAGTATATCCTAGTATAGTATAGCCTAGCCTAGCATATCCTAGTATTGTCTAGAATAATATAACATTATATAGCATAGCTTAGTATAGTCTCGAATAGTAGCCTGGCAAAACCAAGCTTACCGTAGGATAGCCTACCATATTATTACCTCACCTAGCATAGTATAGACTATCTTAGATTGCCTAACATAGTAAATCCTGCCTAGCCTAGCATCGTATATCATAGCATAGTATAGAATAGCATAGTATAACATAGCCTACAATAGTATAGCCTAACCTAGCTTAGCATCGGAGAGCCTAGTCTAGCCTAGCCTAGCTAAGTAAAACCAAGTCTAACCCATGATTCCCTATAATAGTAGAACTTACTATACCATACTTTAGCGTAGCTAGCATAGTATAGCCTAGCCTTATCTAGTATAGCTTAGCCTGGCATAGTATGACTTAGCCTACACTAATCTAGCCTAGCCTAGCCTAGTCTAGCAGACGTATAGTATGGCCTATCTTAGCCTAGAGACCATAGTAAAGCCTAGCTTAACATATCCTAGCCTAATAAAACTATCCTATTACAGTCTAGCATATATAGGATAGTAAAGCTTACCTTAATATAACATAGTAAAGCTTATCATAGTATAGCCTAGCCTAGAATAGTAGAGTATAGCCTAACCTAGTATAGTTTAACCTAGTATTGCCTAGCCTATTCTCGTATTGCCTAGGCTAGCCTAGCATTGCAAAGCCTAGCATAGCCTCTCTACTATAGCCTAACTTACCCTAATTTAGCTTAGCATAGTATAGTTTATCTAGCCTAGCATAGTATAAACTAGTCTAGCATAGTATAGCCTAGCTTAGCATAGTATATCCTATCCTATTCTAGTATGGTATATCTTGGCATAGAACACCCAACCATAGTCTAGCCTAGCCTACCCTAGCCTATGCTAACTTAGCATGGTACACTATAATCTAGCCTAGTTTAGCGTACTACATATAGTCCAGCATAGCCTCACATAGCATAGCATACCCTTGTATAGCCCAACCTAGTATATAATAGCATAGAATGACCTAGAATAGCATAGTATAACCTAGAGTAGCCTAGTCTAGTATAGACTTGCATAGATAGCTTAGCATAGTATATATTAGAATAACCTAGCTTAGTATAGCATACCCAAGCCTATAGCAGTGTATCCTAGCCTAGCTTATCAAAGTATAGCCTTGCCTGCCTAGCAGAGTATAACCTAGCCTAAATTAGCGCAGCCTACAATTGTATATTAAAACTTAGTCTAGCCTAGCTTAGCTTACCTTAGTCTACTATAGCCTATCTTAGTATAGCCTAGCTTAGTCTAGTTCACTGGAGCCTAGCCTGGTATATTCTATCCTAGCCTAGTTAGCATATTCTAGCCTAGACTAGCATAGCCTAGTATAGTATACCATAGCCTACTTTACCCTACCCTACCATTGCCTAGTTAGGTTAGTATAGTATATTATAGTTTTGCCTAGCCTAGACTAGACTATTGATTCTTAGCCTAGGCTTGCATAGCATGCATAACATAGCCTAGTCTACCCTAGCAAAGCCCCGCTTATCCTAGCCTGGTATAGCGAAAACTAGCCTAGTGTAGAATAGCTTAGTATATGATAGCCTAACCTAGCACACCATAGCGTAGCCTAGCCTAGTATAGCCTTTCATGCCCTACCTACCCTAGCATATCATAACCTACCCTAGCATTAACTATTCTAGATATGCATAGCCTATATACTATTATACCCTAGCCATGCATAGCTTATTATTGTCTCGCCTAACATACTATATGCTATCCTAGGATAGCATATTATAGCCTAAATTAGCATAGTATATCTTACTCTTGTACATTATATCTTAGCATAAATTAGAATAGTATAGCCCAACTTATAATAGCCTAGCATAGCAGAGCTTAGCATAGTATAGCCTAACTTATAATAGCCTAGCATAGCAGAGTATAGAGCCTAGCCTAGTCTACAGAGTATCGGCCGAATAGTTATGATGTTATTGCCAAAACAAAATAATTCCTGGGATAACCTTAGGAGCACTTGGGAAATTATAGCATTGAAAAGAGAATGTAAAACAACATAAGGGTTTTAACTTTCGTTAGAATCGGCCGAATAGTTACAATGTTATTACAAAAAACAACAAGAAAAAGCAAAACGGAGACCGTCCGACATAGTGAGATGTAATGTCGCTCGCGACCTGACTCGCACGCGACTAAAAACGCAACTTGAAGTCCGTTAAGAGTTCGAAGGAAAGACGAGAAATCATTAGGTAAAGATATCTCCCCGTCTAAACTTAGACGGAGAAATATTATTTAGAAAGTATTTAGTGTAACAATGAGCTCAGCTCTCGTGTGTTCCGTAGGGTCGTTATAACGCGCCTGGCAAATGTCTAAATATCATCAGGTCTTTTCAGCTCTCAACCCGAGACATCACTATTGTGATGGGCGGGAGCAGGGTTGCCAATTCCAAATTTCAAAAAGCACCGTTTTGCTCATTAAAAAGCACTAAATCATTTTTTTAAAGCACCAATAAAAGCACTAATGGGGAATCGAATAATTACTTATAAGTATATAAAAATATATTTTAAAACTTTAATGAATAATGATTGGAAAGTCAACTTCTTTTGATGTTGAAGCTTCAGGATCACTCTCCCTGGCTAATTTATAGCAATGTAGGGATTCAATCTGCTTCACTAATTTTATTCGGAGTGTCTAACTATAGCAGCATTTTTTATTTCGTTTAAGTCCATATTTTATATTTAAAATCGCCCTTACAGTGTTTAAGCTTAACGGATTTCGCTCAGTCGATTTAATAAAGTTCATATGACTAAATAATTTTTCCACATCAGCATTTGCACCTGGCATGGTGAGAATTGTCAAAGCTAATGTTGACAATTTTTCAAATGGATTTGCCCCAGTCGAATCCCTATACGATGATACCTCAATCCAAAATGCAACTGTATCTGCGACTTGCGTCCACTGTATTGTTTGCAAATTTCTCCATTGGAAATCAATTTGTGTCAGAATCTCTGGATCGTCATTAAAATGCTTTGAAAGGTCTATAATTCTTGGTTTAATTGGTTTGAGGCATTCTATTACACTGAAATAACTCATTGCTTTTAAAAGACTAAAATCATCAGGGAGACGCTGCCAAATTTGTTCTCAAACATTTTAAACAAAATTTATGCATCTCTCTCTTCTCTCACTCTCTTCTTGTTCAGTAAAATTACATTCCGAGATTTCTTTTTCAAATTGATAACCAAGATATGGTTTTGGATCAAGATAATCTTGCACTGAATCTTTTTCATTTAATTTCTTTCCTGGAATTAGAATAGTTGAACCTAGTACATCGATGAGATGTTGAAGATCATTTAATAATTTCGTTGGGTCTTGTGTTTCTGCTTCAAAGTTTTATTCACTCTTTGAACTTCGGAAAGAATGTGCTTTAGAAAGATGAGATAAACATAGTTTTTCTTATCACAAATCATCAAATGAAGCATTTCAGCAGAATAGCAACGTTCTTCATTCCTTGCAATTTGAAAATGAGTTTTTAATTCTATCCACTGATCCAAAATTCCTACCACTGAAGATTTAATTGACATCCTTAATTCTATCCACTGATCCAAAATTCCTACCACTGAAGATTTAATTGACATCCATCTTGTTGTACTAGGCTGAACAAGCTTTAATAGCTGATTTCATCATTTATTGTTGCAAACAATTTTTTTATATTTTGATTGGCGAACTGAAGAATATGAAAACCAGCTGTAAGTTTCTTTTAATAAAAAATCCAGATTTCTTGGCAAATGTTCACTTGCAGCATGTGACACAGCAAGTTGGAGGGAATGACAAACACATTTTATGAGTATAAGATGAGGAATCTCTCTTTTTAATATCGTATAAACCCCATTGTTTACGCCTATCATTACTGAGGCATTGTCTGTGCCTATTGCAATTAGATTTTTTAAACTAAGATTATGATTTTCTAGGCATTCTTTTGATGCATTACTCATTGCCTTAGCATTACACTCATCTAATTGAACTAAATCCAAATAAGTTACGATAAATTTTTTTTTAATTCTGAATAATATCTAATAACAATTCTAGTAATTTGGTGAAAGAAATGTCATTGGATTCATCAATTATTAAACTGTACTTGGCAGTTCCTAAATCATTTTTTAACTCTTCTTTAAAATGCGGACCAAGAATATTAGTAATAATATATGTGCATTTTGATCGTTTAATCCAAAGTTTTTTTTGTTTCGCATCACTAAAGCACTTATTACATAACTCAGTTAAGTGATTTACAGTTTGTAGGGAACAATGTTCAGCAATAAATACTGCTAACTCTCCTTCAGTTTGTTTCGCAGTTAAATCAGTACTAGGCCCAACAGTTGCAAATGTTAGCTTTGTTTGTCTTTGACAACTGAAAGGTGCTTCAGCCTGTATGTGTTTATTAGTGTTACTATGTCGGACTATGTCACTTAATCTAGCATGAAGAACACATTTGCAGTAATTACAAAATGATTTCGTATCGTCACCTTCCACTCTTTTTAGCCAGTTTTTGTATTTTGGATTTGAAATCCATTCTCCTCTAAAGTGCTGTGAATATTTTTTACTCATCTGGAAGGGTAAAAAATAATTAATTTCATATAAACACTTATTGACCTATTTCACACATGTTACTTATAAATAAATCATTAAGTTAGCCTATTTAGTTCTCTTTTTTATCACAAAATAACTTCAGTTCATGAATAACGAAAGCAAACTAAATACCAATGCGCAAAGCTGCAAATGCGTTAAACTGATCAACTACTGAGTCAGCGCGAACAGATTACAGCAATGTTCAAAACATGTTCATCAATATTTGACTCTCACCATTTGAATTTCAGCGAGAATAAGAAATATGAACTCTGTGCTTTAAAATCTGGTCTCGCTAGTGATTATTTAATTCTCTTATATATTTATCATATTAAATTTTTAAAAGAGCTTAAAATTGTATTATTCCATATTAGGGTAAGTAAATATGTAGATTAGCGACTCCAACGATGGGACGAACTATTTCGTCCGTGTTGCAAAATGATTCACGTTTTTGGAGTACATTTAAGGGGACGGCTCGTGTGGGGGTAAACACAATGGGGAGACCACACTACTATGATCCTGAGTTTCATTAAATTAGGGGGTCTGGGGGCACAGCCCCCCAGTATATAATCCTAATTGTTTATAGACTAATGTGCTAATGTTTACAGGAGTATTAAATAAAAAGGAAAAATCATCTATTGGGGAACACACCATAAGCTGTAAAACTGACATATCTATTGAAAATTTTCAAGTATTAGCCTTTAACAACAACAAACATTGCCTAAGAACCCTCGAATCTTTATATATCAAACACTACAAACCTACACTCAATGAGGATTTAAGTGCAATATCATTATTAACTAACTAATTTTAACTACAGTTTGTTAGTTGATTTGCTTTTTAACATACCAAGCCTCACTGTAACCTATAAATATGGAACCACTTTATTAAGTACCCAAATTTACCGTTTTTATATTAATGTTTTTAACTCTTACAGTCTTTACAAAATTAAAAACAAAGTTTAAATTTACTATCTTTAAATAATGCCAGGTCAATTGCTCTTATAGTTTTAAATTAATTTCTGCAATAAACCTTAAATTTATTAACTAATTTTTGAGTCATTTTTAAAGCAAATTTAACTGTTGCCAGGTCAGTTTAATAAAATAAAAAAAAAATTACTTATAGTACATTTTACTGAGATTTTATAATTGATCACCTTTTAAAATAATGTCTTGTTGGCCTTTTCAAGTTTTCTTCTTATGTATTAGCAATTTTTTTAGTCAGTTTTAAAGCAAATATAACTGTTGCCAAGTCATATTTAAAAAAACTTTTTACTTATAGTACATTTTACTGATATTTTATAATTAGTCAATCTTTAAAATAATGTCGTGTTTGCCTTTTCAAGTTTTCTTCATATGTATTAACTTTGTAAACTTATTCTAGCCTGAAGATGAAAACTTGTAGTTTTCGAAACGTTGTGAAAAATTAAAAGATACTGCATCCATCTCTCGTGGCTCTGGGATTTATCCTCAATATTAAATGCAGGCTTCACGGCCGAGCTCCATATGGATATATATAAATATATATATATATATATATATATATATATATATATATATATATATATATATATATATATAGAAAAATTATTGCTCCTTCCGAAGGCTTTGAGGAAGACTGGTTTGCCAAAAATAGCCTTTTAACCGCATATATATATATATATATATATATATATATATATATATATATATATATATATATATATATATATATATATAATCAGTGTGTGTCATTTCCCAAATAATTAATTTTTAAAATTAAGGTTTGCATTAACTGATATTAAAAGGCAGTAGAAATGGTACAAAAGCACTATAATTACGCGGGCGCGTTAAACTATAATTTTAAGCACTGAAAGTATAAAAAAGGCACTAAATTTAGTTTCGAAAGCACTGAGTTGGCAACCCTGGGTGGGAGATACCACGATGAAATAAAATGGCAAATCAATTGGCAAAGGTCTTGTAAACCACCTCATCCACATTAGGCGTTTAGGGACGAGAATTGGTTGAGCCTCATTTTTATTATACCGCTAAGGTTCAACTACATTATGACCATATTTTTTTAATGCGAAGAAACTATAAAAAAGGCAGATTAAAAAAATTTAAAGACTCTATTGTGAGAAAACTGTTCTTGGAAATTTTAAAATAAGCAAATAAAGCAACTTAGGTTATAAATAATGGCAAAATATTAATAAAACCGATAAGCATTAATATTTTGCAACTGAAAAGGTACCATCATTTAAATATATGTACAGTTGCCACAATAATCATGAGTATAACTATTTAGCTATAAACATTCTAAATAAGACATTTACCAATAAAATAAATTAAATTTGGTGCATCTAGAGTATTGCTTTGAAAACATTTTGACAGTTTTGTTTTAAAAGAGGGGTCCCAATTTTATGAAATGTGGCTTTTTCCGATCGTATTTAGCTTTATATATAGATTAAAATTTTAATCATAAATATCATAAAAATATTCGCATTGTCAATTGTCTTTTGGTTATTTTAAAGCTATAATTAATTTTTCAAACTAAAGTGTGACGAAAATAATATTTGTTGGTAACACAGCATACAAAGCCTAGTGGCGCCATGCAAGCCTAGCCAAGGTTTTCTAAAACTTATATAAATAATAATTATTTTGTAGTTAACTTACTTTAGTCCTAAACATTTTATAAAGTGCGACATGAGTAATTTGAGAAACGGTACATATTTTACACATAAGAGACAGATTAAATATACATAATAACCTAGCACATCAGATTAGCTGCCTATCGTTACACAACAAGAAGAATGTCTTTCTTAAGTATACTTTTGTTATAAGGCCAGTCAATGAAGCAAGTTTCTATATTAATTTAATCAATAAAAGATAAAAAAAGTGTAGGTCCCCGATACCTAACTGTACTTGGCCAAGAATTTCATCAAGTTTCGTTGCGGGTTGTTGCACCACACCATCATCAACTTTGCAATTCTCTAATCTCTCCAACACGCAAGACAAGGCAAGGCGTCTTCAAAGATCAGTAGGTGATACAAGCAACAGACTCTTACCTTGTTAATCTTCTGTCGTCTGTCTCATACCGTTATCAACGCTTACGACTTGAAACTAACCTCTCTCAACACACCTCCCAGTGACATAAGATCACCTCGCTATTCATCCAAATCTTCCTGTCTGAACTCTTAGGTAGACAAACTTCGAGTTTACTCTCCGATTTGCTAATGACTGACCAAGTCCCTTCAATCAAATGTATCCTAAAATGAGGGATTCGTATTCTGATGCAATATTGACTAACTTATCTATCTTTCTTTCCATTTAAATCATAGAGATACCGGTGTATTTACATCACCTTAGAAAAGGCAATTACGTGTTCCCTAATTGTGATATCATTAACTGGTGGTGTCTTATTTAACTTTATTCCCAGAGTACATAGATATTAAAAACGAAATTTGAATAAGCAATCCATATATTATCTTGTAAAATATTAGAAATAACGATAAACCATGTAATTACATGCTGCCACAAGAAAGTTCTTAGGTATTGCATTGCGCTTAGAGTCCGTAGATTTTGAAAAGTCATTCCAAATCTGAGGTTAATAGGGAATTCCTTTCACTTTTCATCTCATTTTCATATTTACCTAAAAAAAATGAATAAATATATTTACCTTGCATATAATTAGCCCGATAAGGGCAATGGATGTTGTGAGAAGCTTCCAGAGACTTGATTCAAATTCCGTATTCATCAAGCATCTAAAAAAAAACATGAAAACTCCCATTAAATTCTTTCTGTTCAGAATATACAGTACCGAGCATAATTATCTGAGAATGGTTTTCCTTTATTAAAATATTTTAAAAAATATGATCAGTCGGTAAATGAAATTGACATGGTACATAAAGACATGCATTTAATATATAAGTTTATTGAAATCATCTGATATTGAGTGTTTTAAGTTTCAACGTTCTCAAATCTTGCTTTTGTTTCTAGTGCATTTGCTTGGTAAGCAATTCTGTGAATGATCGTCCTCTTGTTTTGCACGGGTCAATATTTTATTTCGTTGGTTTATTTAGTATAATTTCTTGAATATACGATTGTATCATATGAAATCTTCAAAAGATATATTAAATGAATGCTTTTATGTACCATGGAAACTTCATTTACCTACTCATATTTTATTAAATATTTTAATAAAGGAAAATCGTTCTCTTATTTTGCTCGGTAGTGTATTAATGTATCAGGTAATCAATAATCACATGGCAAAATTTTAGATGTATAAATTTCCTTATCTCTCGCCTGTAGGGCACACACCATATGATAAATGAAAGTTAACTTGGAGATCACATGGGCGGCTCCGAGAAACAATGTTTCTTTTAATATCTACATATTTAGTTATACCCAAGTTTTTATACACAGGAACAGCTGATCGATGAATATATATTCGCCTCAAACTGAAAGTGCCATTAATCGATTGAAAAAAGGAGGGGAATTTTATTTTTTAGACGCACAACTGTTCCCCATTCATATGAACTAGCTAGTGACAACTATACCAATTCTTAGTCATTTCAAAGTTCCTCTCTTTTTGCAAATCCTTAGCTTTTCAAGATTTAACCCTTTTTCGGGCAGGTGGCTCGTCCGCGCAACATTTTCTCAAAGTTTCCAATGGCTATATCACGAAGGAATCACGTGACAATTTCAATGATTGATTGCTAGCCAATATCAGCACTTCTCTGCTCTCCACACACTAATCAGAACACCCTAGGATGAGCCGGGTGACGTAGGTACTGACTAAGAGTGCCGTCGATAGTGACATCTCTGAAGTATATGATGACGATGTCGTAGATCCTCATTTCTTCCTGGCATTCGATAACCCTGACGACAGCACACCCAGTGGAATGGGAACAAGTGAGTACAAGAACACTATTTGTTTTCCTTGTTTCTGCACTGCATAAAGATTTTTTAACGGGACATTTATGCTTACTATATATTTTTATTGATAATGTTGTAATCATCACTATTCCCATCTATATGATGATGGTAACAATAATATATTACTACTAATAATGCAATCATCTCAGTTTCATAAATGTAGTTGTTGTTATTGTGATTCCCCAGGCCCTACTTCTCTGAAGAAGCTACCTCCAATCCACAGAGCCTGCCGTGCTCCATTAGTGTAGTTGATAGAAGGCTTTTGAACCAATAAATGGGTGGTTCCACGGCAGATATATATTTTGTATTTTGATTATCTTCTGTTCATATACATACTTTACACTCTCTTAACAGGTACTCCAGTCGTGGATGAGCTACAAGCCATCCCCGATGACAATGACCCCGAAGAAGAGGAGGAGGAGCAACCTATCAGGAAGAAGTCATCGAAGAGCTCCAGCTCAAAGAAGACCCATCAAGAATGGTATTGGAAGAGAGAAGATATCAGTAATCCTTCCCTGCCAACTCCCCAATTCAATACTTTTGGGAACTATTCCCATTTTTACTCTTGGATGAATGTGTCTTTCAGATAAACCTCTATGCAAGACAGAGGGATATCAACACAACATTCTACATTGAGGGCCATGAACTCCTAAAGAAACGCCAGAAAGCACAGATGCCACCGGATAACGTCCGGTATGACTACAAGGACCCACACTTGCCGTTGTTCATCAAGAATAGGCATACCTGAAAGCACTGCTCCAAAAAGGACGATGTTCAGTGGACACGTTGGATGTGCACGGTGTGCCAGTTAGCATTGTGTTTGTCTGATACCAGGAACTGCTTCAAGATTCAAGAAGTTCCATTGTGCTCCTTCTCTCAGTTCCAGAACATCACCTAATTCTGGACCTTCTTTTCGTAGCATCTCTCCCTCTCCGTCTCCAGCCTCCTGATTAGTTCCGCTACAAGTGCCAACATACTCCATCCTATAAGATTTGCTTTCCAACTCCTCCGACTAGTATTTTATCCTTTTTTGTCAGTTTGTGCTTCTTGTCATAGTTCATTATTGTCTTTTTCATTGTATAGTTATTTTATCTTTTTTGTGTCAGTTTTCGTTTCTTGTCCTAATTCTTTATTGTCTTTTCATTGTAAATATTGTTATTTCTGCTGTTTTGTGTAATCTTTCCATAGATAATATTTTTATTTACAATATTTTTGTATTTTTTATTTTAGATATTCAAAGCACAGCGGTGTTTGCTTTATATGTGTTCCTCAATATTTCCATGTTTGTTTAAATGTGCCATGGTCAATATACGGTTTACATGCTATCTAAACATGCCGAAGATCATATCAAAATCGTTAAAAATACTAATTTCCTGAGTTGAAAATCATATATGGGATACATACTGTCTTGACAAAGGTGGAAATAGATTGGTAATGGTGAAATTGAAACTTTTTTTAATTACAAAACATGATCCCCAGAGGGCCGGGAGACTCGGCGTTACAGCCGTACGGGATTAGCGTGGTTACCCGTGTTACGGGCGAGGCATCCGTACGGACCACAACTTTGGTGCAACATTGCAATGTTATAGTGCAATAAAACAAAAATCAAAACGCACTTATTCGCTGGTTTCAAGAACCTAGTTCTTTTTCGGACTCGAGGACAAAACCCACTTCTTCCTTGGGGTCTATGAAAACCCCCACTTATTTCTCGGCATCCAGAACAAAATCCACTAGTCCCTTGGCTTCCAGAATAAAACCCATTTCTTCCTCGGCCTCAGGTACAAACCTACTTCTGCCTCGGCTTTCAGAAGAAAATCCATTTCTTCCACAACCTCCAGGACAAAACCCACTTCTTTGAACTTCAGGACAAAACCCACTACTTCATCGGCTTCCAGGACAAAAATCACTTTTTCCTTGCTCTCCAAGACAAAACCCACTTTTCCCTCGGCTTCCAGGACAAAACCTATTATACAATACAACCGATTTTAAAAATACAGGAATAACGGATCTTTAGCAAACGATACCCGTCTCCCTGATCGTCTTAAAATGTCTGGCTTATCATCGTTCTTTCCGGTGCCTGGAGAGGATTTCCTTTGATTGTCCTTAACGCTATAGTTCCCTGTTTCATCTTTTCCTTCATTACGTGAAGTGCATAAGGTCATTCTCCCATCTCTTGCATGAGTCTTTGAGTGTCGCTGATCATTTACTACATTACCATTATAAGAGGATGGGAGCCTCGCCGGTTTCAACCTGTCTACTGAGACAGTATCTTGTTGCCATTAGGCAATTCCAACTTGTATGCCTTGTCATCGCGCTCGACCACCGGAAAAGGGCCAACATATGGCGCTGCTAAAGGTTTGCGAACACGATCGCTTCGGACCCATACATGCGTTGCCTCGCGAAGAGCTTCGGGTACGAAAGGTTTGGGTAGCGAGTGCAGGTGCCCTTCGGATGCCTGTGGAAAATCGACTTGTGACACGGTTATGGCCAATTCCTTAATGAATTTTGAGTCAGTTTTTGACAATGAGGATGAAACCAAGGGCTTTGGACACAGTAGTGTAGTCCCTGTAACTGTTTTGGAAGGCGAAAAACATGAGTTATTAGGTAGAAAGCGAATGTTCAAAAGGATTATTGGAAGGAACATCAGCCCTCTTGTCGACGTGCTATTATGGAGCACTTTAGAGTTCTGAGTGCTCTTGGGGCAAATTGTGCAAGAGTGAAGATAGTCTTTCTACATGCCGTTGGAACGAATGGTTGTGGGTATCTTGATGTTAGTTTACACCATAGTTGAGCTTCTCAGGGAAAATGGAAATACTTTAGCCGCGACTGTAGTACTTATGTTTCTTCATCGTTATCCTGCGTTGCCGCCAAAGCTCGAATTAGGGTAATACTTCTTTTAATTAAATGACTTTCAACTAAACTTCAAACAGAATATTCAAATTCGGATTGGAGAGAGGCTAAATTCTTGCATGCCAATTTGTAGAAAAGTTAAATTAGAAAACGAAATAAAAAGTGTTGTTAAGCTAATATTTTAAGACACCTTAATAGTTGAAGAGAAAATGTGGAAAACCAACGAAGGAATTTCTTGGAAAAGTACAAGTTTTTGCTATGCGAAAATTTCCTGAGCGTAAACGAACCCGGAACCTTATGACGTTTGAAAGGGTAATTTTTGAGCGAAAAAGAAGGAACCAACTAGGGAATCACTAGAGAAAGTTTACACTGAGAAAGACATTTTTAGTTGAATTAGGTCTAACACTTGTTTTTGACTAACCTATAGGCCTCTGAATCAAAAAACACCCCCATTTTTTCTGTATCACAACTTTTTGAGTTACAGAGTACCCTCGCTTTGTATCAAAAACAATAAAAATATAGCATTTTAAAATTGTGCCGCTTTATAGAATGTGTTTGCAATTTACATACACTGGAAAATAATAAAACATCGCTTGACTTTAATGTTTGTACAAATTTAATTTGTTCACACAAAAGATATTGTTACTGTAAGTCAAATTGTATGCAAGTAGTTAAAGCAAAAATTTACCTTTATTGTTTCTCCCGTAGTGTTCAACAAGTGGAAAATTTCACTATATACTTCAACAGTAGTTATGAAGATGGGCAGTGGCGGCTCGTAGCTAAAATTAGTGGGGGGGCTGCATCATAATTGTTTTAGCATTGTTTTAATATTGTGTAAAAGAAAATAAATATATAAAAATAAAATTTAGAGATAAACTTGATCATATCCTAAACAGAACAAAATCCAACATCTTTTACCTATTAATAGCCTAAATTGTTACAGTTCAAGCTTGATCCATTCATCTAAAAACGAAATCCATTCTTCATGTTTTAATTTGCGCGAAAAAATTAATTATTTTCTCTTTGATCTCAAGATGACAACTGAGAAATTTTTTCTCCATTGAAAGCAGTGAAAATACATTTAGACTTTCAGAATTCATTTTGCTACTTAGAAAAGTTTTTATTCTTTTCAGTGTTGAAAAGCAGCGTTCTGTCTCTAATGTAGTCATAGGAATTTTCAAGAGGATTTTAATCAGTTTCGTAATTTCACTAAGAACAGTATCTAAATTATTTTCCAAGATCAATTTCAGCAGCTCAATTAATTAATTAATTAATAAGAGCCGAAAAATATGAATTAAATTTTACACGTTATCACATTCAAGAATATAAACACGTTTTTTGCACAACATACGTGGAGTCAAAAAGGAAGAAACACTACTTTCTACTGGCACTGCATAAGCCACAGTGCTCTCTCCCTAGCGTGTGGCTTCCTATCTCAGACATGTGAGCATGCGCACACCAACCAAACACCGCGTCGCTGTAACTATGAAGCGCACAGTTCTATATAAGGGTTTTTGTATTTTTTCATAAACTAGGGGATGGCTACTGACATTAAGCTTAACGATTATATAATGTACAATTATAAAGAAAGAATTAAAGAACAAGGACTCATTATATTGAATGTTATCGATAATATCGAGTGGAAATAGGGGGTTCTTCAGTTATGCAGTTCCTATACACAGGCCGCCACTGAAGATGGGTATGTCAAAAATGCCGATGTGCCCAGAGAAGAGCAACTGGCGGCATTCAGGGGGCAGCTTGAACCATGCGATTTTGGATCTAGACTTAAATTTCCTTGATTTTCTTGCTGAGGTTAGGTCATTGAGGGGTGTGGTGTCCTTTATCCCAAAAGGAGCCAGGATTGGTGCGGCTGATGCCCTTTGAAAATTATTGCACAATGTTTTACAAGAAAAGACCAATTTGGTATTGTTCAGGTTGTTGCTTTTCACTTATGGAGCTCTCTAGCAGCCATACAAGTACATTCTTTTAATGGAGGGCGAATCTCTCACTTCTAGAATCAAGGCACAAATTGTTGCCTATATGAAGGCAGACTCCGCAGCTGATCTGGACTTACCCAGCAGAGACCAACGCCGAGTGAGAGGGACTAGGAAAAATGATGCCTTCAGGAGGAGAATATTTTCAACGTTCGCAAACTTTGACATTCGTGGAGCCATTCGAGACATTTCTTCGCATGAATGCTTGGCGCCCTTTTCTGAGGATACCCTGAACAAGCTGAGGGACAAACATCCACCACCTCCAGATAACATAAATTTTCCTGAATTACCTGTAAACGGTAAAAGAAAAACCCAATTTTTTTCCTTTCCTCCGGGCTCATCTGGAGGACCTGATGGTTAACTCCGGGGCGCATCTTAAATCTTTGTTTGATCGTGAAAACAATTGATTTAAATTTACATATACAATTTTATTTAAACTTCCACAATAAAGATACTAAAAAAGTTAGAAGTGAAAAGTTTTTCTCAATTTCCGTTTGTAATGTAAATCATTTTCCCGTACAAACCCCAAAATGTAGTCTTCCATCATGCTCTCATTGTATACTCTTTGGTATCTATGTTCAAAGTTCAGTATACCTTGATGGAAGCGCTCCCTATTTCCCTCTGAGTATGCTCTCATATTCTTCTTTAACTTTTCAAGATGGGCTTCAAAGATGTACACCCTCAGTGAAATCCTGCAGCCCATTTGGCCATAGCTTTTCACTATCTTCTCAACTATTTCCACATAATTGTCAACCTTGCGAATGCCCCCAAAACCCAGACACACTGAAACAAACTCTTTCAGGCTTCCTTTTCCTTTTTACTAAACTTTTCATGGAATTCTTAACACACTATGAATTTCCTGATTTTTGGTCCCACAAAGACGCCAGAGAGTTGGGAAAGAATTTAGAATGTATTTGAATGCTGGATACTCTTTGTTAAGAGCTCTAACAAACTGCATTATGAGACCTATTTTTAAATTTAATGGAGGAAATAATACCTATGAGGGTCTATCAATTACTTATGTTTGACATTATGCCCGCCAACTGAGAACTCAGTCCTCTGTGACTAGTGCTTCTTATGATAATGTGATGTCGTATCCCTACTGTCCCAAAGACAGAGATGAAATGGAAACTTGGTAAAACCTCCTTGGAAACTCATCAAAAATGCTACCATTTTGAAGTCTCCAATCAATTCCCAGTTATACTCATTATAACTCAAAGCTTGTAGCAGGATCTTGACACTTGTATTCCTGCTGAATGAGCCAAGGGGAGAATTGCGTGTTTATTCCAATTATGAAGAAGTACAGTTTTAATGCTTTTTGAAAAGCTGTCAACGATGAGCGTCCAATCATATGGATTACATGTAATTCCAATTGCATCAAACAGACCAGATACATCATTGCACTAGCATAACCCAACTTGATAAGTAAATAATTTTGAGAAATGTTTATGGCGTTTTCTTTGACTTGTCACTTGCACATTTTCATCCATCGTTTCCTACTCTTTGAGTCTGAAAATCAAAAAACCTTGCATTTGATTTTGACAAGGCAAAATCTCTTTGGTTTGGGTAGTATGAATTCATTTCAAGGACCATAACCTTTAAAATAAAAATCTATCAACAGGCTCACTGTTTCCTCCTATTGTTTAGGTCTATTTTCGTCAAATTGACTAAATTTCTCTTTCTCCGACGTAAACCAGAAGGGCGGAGGGTCACAACGTTAAAAAGTGATGCCATAGGAGAAAGGCTTAAAGGTGCGCCCTCATATCCCCTCCCCTCCCCCAGGGGATAATTGACGTCTATACATATAGTTCGATCTGGAGAAATAAATCGAGGTAGCAATCGAGAGAAGAAGAGCAGACCCTGAGAAAAGCAAGTAATCAAGAAGAAGTGGAACCAAACGGGAGTTTTCTTGTGTTCATTTGGTCATATAAAGAATCACTCTCATACCAATCTCGTTCAGACAAATTCCCTATCTCAGTTTTTGGAATAAAAACAGAGATATCCCTCACCATTGAGGAATACCAAGGTGAAGTTCCACTCGAGAAAAGATTCCCCTCTTGATCAAGTCTCATCATCGAGAAGCCCGCAAGTGTAACCCAAGGATTGGAATAATCGTACATCCACAATCCCCTCGCTTATATCTTCAAATCAAGAAGCATCGCCACGCGCTCTCCTACTTACCTCTGAATTAGATGTTATTCCCAAAGAGCCTCCACCTGCGTATCCTTCGCTCAGAGAGACAGGCAGCTGTTTTTCCGAGTCAGCCTCACGTCCGCGACAACTCGTCTCGAATCATCGTATCAAAGAGGTTCTCTTTCAAGGTCATCAAACGCCAGACTCCTCTTAGTTAAAGATAAAGGATTCCAACTTATTTATGTGCATTAGTTACCATTCCGTACTAAAGTGAATTTTTGCGTCAACCATCGCGTAGTACTCATTGGTAGTATTAATTTTTATTTAGATCCTCTTATTATAGCCTAGATATATTTAAAGTCTTAATATTTCATTTTTTAATGTAATTAGTGCCCTTCGGACACTTGATGGCACACTGGTAAGTGTGACATCGCACTCTACTATGAACTTCGTGAAAGGATTGGTTTTTGCGAGAGAAGTCGTGGACTATTTAAAAAAATACAAGACTGTAGAGCTGTCCGACGATGGAGCAGTCAACGTAGAACGTGAGGTGAGAAAACAAGGAGGGGCCTCGACACCCTCTCCTAGACCGAGTACGAGGTTGAGTAACTCGAAGGCAGTGGATCCTCCAAAGGAGGAAACCCCGCGTCCAAAGCCGCCTCGCTTGCCTAAGGTTTCGAGACGGAGGAATGAAAAGACTCGCATGGCGAGCTCAACCTTATCCGATAATTTCTCGAAGGCGACAGCGCCTTCAGCGCATTGTCCAGCCAACAACACTCGGAATTCTATTTCCGGGAAACGTACAGCCACACCCGTGAGGGTTTTGTCTTCAAAGAAGACCCCCACATCTCCTCCAAGCTAGGCTTGGAGAGCATATACATTTAATGGAATTTCCGCGGACTCCGGACCAACTGGGATGAGGTGCAGAGGCTCGTCTTCTCCTATTTTCCTGTAGCTATCTTTTTGCAGGGGACCATGCTGAGCGCGTGCCACCTATCCACCCTCTTAGGGTCTAAAGGATTTGCCACCCCACCACCACTGGGTGGCGGCTGGGAAGGAGAATACGCTATTTACAGCCGGTATGATGTCTCTGTTCTTTTCTTTCCTTTAGATACCTCCTTTCAGGCAGTAGCTTGCAGCTTCACCTGTATATGATTTATACTGTTATTTCTGCGTACATTCCACCGGCAGCCGTCTTCGATACGGGCAACTTCTGCCGCTTCGCGTCACGATTGACGATTCCCTTTCTCTTGATCTGGGATCTGAACGGTAGAATCCATCTCTGGGAAGAATACTCGATCTATCCCAATGGTCAGGTACTTCCTGACCTGATCGTCGAGCTGGAGATAGGTGTCACAAATCTGGATGAGTTTACGCATACTTCCCGAGAACCGCTTCATATTCCTTTCTAGATGTATCTTTCTATTCTCCGGATACACAGCCTGATTTGGGGTCGGGAGTAGTTGATGATATCTATGGTAAAGATCACTTTCCAATTCAAATATCATTTTCTGCGCCGCTGCCGCCTGAGATTCCGCCCCGGTGGTGCATGGCGCGGGCGCAGTGATCCGCATTTCAGGAAATAACTGATTTCTTTGTCTCACTCGAAAATTTTATGGCCGCTATATGAGGCTGTTGCGTTCTTCTCCGGCAACCTCATTGCCGTGGGCCTAAGTACTTTTCCTAGAACGTCTGGTCGTTTGAAACGAAGACCGTTTCTCCGTGGTGGCTAGCCGAGTGTGAAGCGGCCCTCAAACAGAAGCCTTATGCCTACATGCGCGAAAATCACCGCCTGAACGATTTCACTGTCACTGAATTCCGTCGAACTAAAGCTTGGTTCCGGTATATCTCCCTGGCACGCCCGCCGATCTTCTTGGCGGGCATACATGTCTTCAATTAACGGAAAAGATCCCTCTATCAGAGGTGTGGAAGCGAGTCAAAAGGATTCAGGGCAAGCTCTCGAAGGACCCCACCACCCCGTTCTCCAAGAGAATGGGACCGCAATCTCAGACCCTGCGTCCTTGGCAGAATCATTCGCGACGGCTTTCTCCGCATTCTCTAGACAGGATGCTGCTTCTTCAGCATTAATTATACGTCATGATGTTGCGGAAGGAAGCCGACTGGACTTTACCTCCAGAAGTGGAGAACCTTTCAACTACAGGTTTACATTAAGTGAGTTGCGTTCCACTTTCGCTTCGTGCGCGGACACCGCCCCTGGTACTGACAATTACGCCATGCTTCGACACCTAGGTGAGGTGAGGCTGGCATTTCGTTTAGATTTGTTTAACAAGATCTGGGTATAGAGTAATCTCCCAGACTCCTGGCAAATCGCTACTGTGCTCGCTTTTTGCAAACTGGGGAGAGATCACTCTACCCCGGAAAGTTTTCGCTCAATCCCTCTAAGCTCCTACGTGTGAGGGTTGATGTAGAAATTGGTAAATGTTACATTAGCCTTTTGGGGGGACAGCTGAGGCCATCTGACTAACTTCTGCATAGTGCGGCTTCCGCAAGTTACTCTCCACGACGGATCGTCTGTTCCGAATTGAAAATCCGTTTGCGAGGCCTTTCTTCGTAGACAGCACTACGCCACGGCGTTTTTCGATCTGGAGAAGGCCTATGGCATAGTATCAAGGAGACTTTCTATACGATGGGGGTTATGAGACGTCTCCCAATTTTATATCTAATTTTTTGTGAGATCATCGACTCCGCGTACGGGAGGGGGGGGGGAGCCATCTCTGTTTCAATGGAACAGGAAGTGTGTCATCCAGGGAAGAATCCTCAGTGTCACACTCTTTGCCCTGAACATGAACGGCATCACCGAGGTGATGCCGAAAGAGGTTCTCACTACGTTCTACGTGGGTGATATTTGGAACTCTTTTGGTGCAGCCCAGATGCCAACTCTGGAGCGTCAACTCCAACAGGCATTAAACAGTGTATCTCGCTATGCAGAAGCGCGCAAGCTTCGAATTTCCTTAGCACTTCTGCCATCCGTGGTGCACTTCTGCCGTCATTCACGGCTCCACCATGATCCACACTTGTTACTAAATGGTGTTTGCCTAGAAGTGATGGACTCGCATCGTTTCTTTCGTCTTGTATTTGAACGACGCCTCACCTAGAGGCTTATATTCGCGCCATGGAAATTCTTCGATCCGTGACGTTCTGATAGGTGTGTGACCAAAAGGTCTCTAAAGTACACACTACTCTCCCCAATACAGCCACAATTTAATTGAAAAAAAAGGTAAGGACCTTATACTTATAGTGTGATGTAATAGGTTGGCTCTTTAAAAGGGAATACGTTTGCCGGGTTCGTCGCAAGTGTTATTCAAAAGATAAACACCTCTACAAAGATAAACTTTAATACAATAAATAAGAACAAGAGCACAGTATGACAAAAGAATATTATGACAGGCAAATATTAAAGAAACTAGGTCCGGGAAAATATATAAGTCATCCAATAAGTTGAATTGAATCAAAGATTTATCAAGTCTATAGGTGTTACACCAAATGGGGAATTCTTCTTAGGACTGGGAGGTAACTCCTGGTTACTTCTGGAGGATGAACTGGGGATGTGGAAGACCAATGGTCAGGTCTTCGTCAATGGAGGTCTCGATGCAAAGGCGTCTAGAGAGACTCCGAAGGAAGTGAGATTACCTCGGCTCCGGGAAGAAGTAATCACGAAATCGAGATTCGTCTTCGGACGGCAGGAAGTCTCAATCAATGTAGTGAGACGAGAGAAACCCAGGACAATCTTTTGGGGTATAAACGGGTTTCCGTAATCTTCCTCTGATCAGGGCAGATTACACGAAGACGATCTGCTGACGAGACCACAAGGGCGAGGGAATCACTTCATGGGAGACAGACACTAAGGTATGGACAGAAAGAAGCTCGGGTTCTCTCTATATCTGAGGATTTGCAGACATCATCTTAAATAAGAACCACAGCCATGGTCGAGAGAGGGCTTCGCGCACGATTGTCTCCAAAGGGGACAGCGGAGGCGGCTTAAGCAAACATGAACCTCGATAATCTTGGGCATCGACGAGACTAAGGGAATTAAGCGAGATTACCAAAGGATATCAGACGCCGCTTAAGCAAACATGAACGTTGATAATCTTGGGCATCAACGAGGCGAACGGGATGTGAAAGCGATTCTCTTCTACCACAAGAGGGAGAAGATGGACACGGCTGCCCTCTGGAAGCGGGACAGCATTATCAAGCTGGGGGAAAGACGGTGATAAATCACCCCAAGTGAAAAGTAGCTGCATTGATCTGTCTTGACCAGTTAAATTCTGTGTGATAACGGTGCATTAGGTTTCATGCTTCCACACGCCTACCTTCCTAAGAGGAAATTTCACAGACAAGTAGGGGATGGGAAATGTCATTCCCCACAAAAGTGAGAGATAGTGAGTGTAAAAAACAATTTACCTGACGGGATACAAGCTGATAGGGGAATCTTTAACTTCGGGCCTACATAACCGCGAACGCAAAAAAATCAATTCATATGAGGTTGTGGAACTTAAGAGTTAACAATAAGTAATAATAATACCAAAAAAACCCAACAAAATTAAACATGGTGATCATTACAATTATTTACAAGAGAAAGAATAATTAAAGGCAATATATATACAGAGGGACAAGGCTTAACAATATATAAAATTGTGAGTACACACACTCAGTGACTCGATCTTACGAGGTAGGAGAAAGCTCATCTATGGGGTTCCTTCTAAGACAGTCAGCGATACAATATTCGAAACCTTTAATATAAAATATGCGAAATTGGTACTCTATTAACAGTAAACTCCATCGCATGAGTCTACCATTTTGACTTTTACTATTTTTTAAATATGTTAAGGGGCGGTGATCCGTTTCGATCACAGACTCCTTTCCCATTAAATGCATTAGTAATTTTGGCACCCTCCCCTCCCCAAAAAAAACCTATTGCGAGAGCCTCATGTTCTATGGTCGCGTAGTTCTTCTCACGCGACAAGAGCTTCCGGCTTGCGGATGGCTACAATCATCATCGTATTGCAACAATACGCATCCTACTCCTTTGTTGCACGCGTCGATCCCGATTCCGAAAGGCTTGGTCGGATTGGAGAGTCTTAAATAGGGGCAGAAGTGAGCATATCCTTAAATTTGTCCAAGTGAGCGGATGCCTTGGGGTTCCACACGAGGGGATCTGGAGATTGCTTCTTTAACAGGGCGCTAAGTGGAGAAGCTAAGGCGGCAAAATTGGGGATAAAACGCCGGTAAAAGAAGTGGATCCCATAAAGGAGCGGAGCTGTTTCTTCGTACGCGGAAAAGGCATGCTGGCAATAGCCTTTACTTTATCTTGCTGGGGGGTCATCTGGTTTTCCCCGATATAAAAGCCTAAATAACGAATGGAATTATAAGCAAAATGACATTTACTAGGCTCAATGGTCAATCCGTGTTCCAGTAACCTCAGGAGGAGGGAGCGAAGGGAGACTAGGTGTTGTTCCCATGTACGTATGGCAACGTACACATTATCGAAATTAAACTACACGTCACCTAGGCTATCCAGGATTTGCCGCATCATTCTATTATACTTATCGCAATCAGTAACCAAATCAAAAGGAGGACGCCTAAATTGCATTAGGCCCTTCTACGTGGGGAACGTAGGGTACTTCCGAGCACTATCCTTGAGGTGCATTTGATAATAGGCATTACATAGGTCGATTTCTGAGACAAATTTGGCCTCTTCAAACAAGTGTAGGTTCTGGTCGATGAGCGAGATTGGTTCTGCGTCAAAAGCCATGACGGAATTCAATTTCCGGAAATCTACACGCATTCTGAATGTTTGATTGAGCTTTCTTTTACAAAGGGGAGCGAAAATCAGAGGTGGAGTGCTAAATGATACCTAACTTTAATAGGTTTTCCAGTTCTTAATTAAAGGCAGGACAAAGATGCACAGGCAAGGGGGACGGTTTAGTTCGAACAGGCTACTGTGTTTTCAGAAAGATGTCATATACGAAATGACGTGCACACCCTGGCTTTTTGAAATCACCTTCTCAAATTCCACTAATAACTTAGCCAGTTTAGCCTTTTTCGGGAGTTCCAATTGGGAGTTTAAATCGAGTTCCTGGGCGGTTTCTTCACCCGAACTGAGGAGTGAAGGTAGGGGGTGCTGCTTATCTGACTCGACGCAAACTTATTACCGGAGGGCATCTTTATGAGGTAGTCGATGGGTCTTCGTGCTTTTAAAACGGGGAATGGGCCTTTCCACTGTGAAAGGAACTTATTAGATTCAGTGGCGAGGAGGATCAGTAGCTCATCACCGGGTCGGAGGCGTCGAACTTTTGCTTTTACGTCGAAATAAGTCCGGTATTTCTCCAAATTAAGATCTGTATTTTTATACGCGATCTCGGCGAATTCCTCTAATCGAATTTTCAGGTCCAATACGTACGAATACGAGGTTTTAATTTATTCATCGAGACGGGGGATTTGTGAGTAATTCGTTGAGAATACTCATAGGGCCTCGGACGTTTCGCCCATAAAAGAGTTCGAACGGATCGAACCCCGAAGTCCTATGAGGAATCTCACGGCACGCAAAGAGATCGAGTGGCAGATACCAATGCCACTCTTGAGGCTGAGCGTGGCACATCTTCTTCAGGACAGTCTTGAGAGTCCCATTTAATTTTTCGCAGACTCCGTAGTGAATGGGGCTCCAGTTCTGTTACTGATGCCTAATGTGCTCACATACAAGTATGTAGTGTACGCTGTGTCGATCCCAAATACATCTCGGAATTACATGTCGAGCAGGTGAATTCATATATGATGGAGGATCGAAACAGCGTTGGTATTTTGCCTTTAATGTTAAAAAGATGTTGTAATTTGCGTGTGTTTTGAAAAATTGGTATAAAATGTGTTGCAGGAAATGAGTTTATAAGAAAAGGTGAGAGTTTGACCCAGAGAAGTTATTTGAGGGGTCCTATATATGGGAGTGGTAAAAAAACCCTTTTCTTTAGGGACGATGTATGAGGGGTCTTTCGGGTTAAATATTTTATTGATAAAACTTCGGTCGTATAAGTTTGAAGGATGTTCGTTTTGTTGGAAATAGTTAGTGAGGAAAGTGATCTCGTTGTGGAATTGAGGTATAATGAGGCAAGATTGTAAGCAAAAGAAAGTAAGTTTTTGAGTTAATTTGATTTTGGTGGAACAATGACTGAGAAAATGGAGTCCAGAGCCCATATGTGTAGGTTTTCGGTGAATGAAAGTGGAGAAACAGTCGGTTGTGCTGGTTATTAGTAGGTTTAGGAAAGGAATGGAGTTTTTGTCTTCCTTTTATTGATGGAATTAAAAATTTGAATGTAACTGGTTTATGTACTCTAGGAATTCATCAGATGAACTTTTAGAGCGGAAAAAGAGCGATAGTGTCGTCAACGTATCTCTTGTAGAAGATAGGACGGAATTGTAAGGGGCATTTGTCAAGTCCTTCTTCTTCTAAGTTACACATGAAGAGATTTGCGAGAGGGGCGCCAATTGGACTTCCCATTGCAAGGCCATCTCTTTGATGAAAAAAGTTTCCATTAAATGAGAAATGGTTTTCGTGAGAGACTGTAATTAGTATTTTCTTTATTTGTTTCTCACTGAAACTGTGAAAGAGAGAATTGGGGGAAGGGAATGCAAGAGAAAGAAAATAAAATTATAAAAAAGCCATGAATTTTTATAATTTGAATATTACCACCTCTGTAGCTTCCTATTTCCCATATAATTACTTTATAAATATCTGATAACTTCTCTAGAAAATTTTTATGTCTGTACATAATTCTAATCTCATACCTTGAAAATGGCTTCCTACCCGAAACGTCGGTATATAAACAGGATGACCAGGATAGAGCCGTCGTTGACTCGTAACATTTATTTTTAAACGTTTCAGGATTATAACTAATCTCGTCATTAGTGCTCAAGAAATAATACAAAATACAGACTTAAATGTATACATAAAACAGTTAACACATGTAATAAAATTGTGAAACATGAATATTAAATTTGAGACGAATTGATGACATTAGAAATATGGAGAAAAAAACAAAACCAACGAGGGAATTTCTAAAAAATAGGAAGGAAAATAATTGACAGTGGATTTTATTATTGCACCCCAATCCCCCCCCCCCAAAATGTGAAATTTAACAAATTATCATGTTTTTTAATGAGTCACTATACTTAATGGGACATATTATTTAGACTGGGTTGAAGTTTTGTAATATAAATTGACTCTAGCAGGTAAAGGTCCGAGATGTTTCTTACCGCATTAAGTATCGTGAAGTTCTCGAGTGTTGCCCTAGAGCCACATTGTGACAGATGGTTTCGAATTGGGGATGGATCAGGTTTTGAAAGGTATAGTCCAGTTCTTTCAGATCTACCCATATGCTACATGAAGCGGGAGTAAAACGTACGCCTCGTTCCCCACATATGATACAGTGCTACTGCACGTACAACGAAAAACGTATATAATTTTAGATTGCATATTGGTGGGTGGTTGATCTTTGAACGTAGATAATGATCCCAGTCTGAAGTCATTGGCGAAATTAGGAACATTTATATAAATTTAACTATGGCTGCTTTTTTTTAGATTTTAAATTTTAATCTTACTAGCGAAGCCATTGCCTGGTATATATATATATATATATATATATATATATATATATATATATATATATATATATATGGAGAGATATATTTATTCATATATAAGTGAACAAAAATTTAACCGATTGTATACAAAAGGTATCTGTAATTTTTATATTGTGTAAACGTGATTTTGTTAAGTAAATATGTACTTATTTAAAATTATAAAATATTCAGCAACATTGGTTTAATAATGGTGAATGCTGCATTAATGTATGTTAGTGAAACTAACCAAAATTACGTTTTCGCAAGGTAACGGAATTAATGAAATGTCTTAACTTTTAAATAAACCAATAAATTTATTAAAATAAAATAATAGAGAAACAGGGCAATGGCTTCGCCACTCCCCCCTACGGGATTAGCTTACGCTTTGCTACTAAGATTAAAATTTAAAATCTAAAAAAAAAACAGCCATGGTTAAATTTTTATAAACTTTCTGAACTTCGCCAATTATAATAATTTTAAAAAGGAACTCTAAACTAAATTTCCCCCATTTCAAAATATCACGTTGCTAAAATATAGAGTTATAGAAGAAGAAGATATATAAAAATAAATTTTCTGAACTTCAGTATTTGTAATTCTTTGAGTTTTGAAAAATTCAAAAAGTTTCGATACTTACGGCCGTATGCTACCAAAAATGTGAAATGCACTTTTATCAGATTTAGTGTAGCTTCACAATTATTTATAAATTTAGTATATGCAAAAAGCTAAAGTGTAAAATATATATAAAAAAATAGGTTCTTTGCTCAAATGTGCATTTCACATTTGTTTTAGTATACGGCCGTTATATTTATTCCTGAACTTCACGATTTTGTTTTTTTGATATTATAAAAGAATTATTAGAAATAACTTTAATAAAAAAACAAGTCATAACCAAATTAAGATGAAATTATTATTCAAATACTCAAAAAATCCCCTTCTTAAATTATAGAGTTAGTGATGATGATGATGATGATGATTAACATTGCACATAAAAATGATTTCTAAGCACCTTTTACATCCACCTCTCCTCTATTTCTCTCCAAGCACATTTGAGCTTTATTATTTTACTCAAAATGTTTCCATTTGGAAGTGGGGTGAAGTACACCATACTGCTGAGATTTCTTCAAAAGAAGAATTGACGCGTTAAATCCGGTGATATTGTAGGGAGGGGGCATTCATTTAAAATGATTCCGTGAAACTATAAGATTGTTGAAAATTTCTCCTCATCTTTCGCTTACCACAATATGTGCATGTGCTGGAACACCATAAGGAATCAACTAGTCTATTGAATCTATTCTGAACATTGCGGCCAAGTTCAAGAATTATTTGTGATTAACTCATGTTCAGGTAGAAAGCTCCAGTTATGTAGTTGCCGCATAACAACAGATCACTAAGACAGCCATTCCTGCGTATCCTGATCCGCATACATCATGTAAATAACGTGGTCAGTTGAATTCAGGGGGATTGCTTAGTAGTGCATACCGTCAAAAATTATAGTTTTCACTTCCTCATCCATAAAAATGCTGCCTCGTCACCAATCACAACAGTGTCCAAAAAACGAGCGGGTTGATGGAGGAGCGTTCTATAAATCTCTTTCGCCGAAGAAAATCAGTCTCGAGGAGGTGATGCTGGCGGTGCATCTCATAAGGATGCCATTGCTAATTAAATTTGAAATGCGATTAAATGGCAATTTCGATATTTGCATTCCATTTTTTATGGCAGATACCTTTGGAATTTCAAAAAGTTATCTTCTAAATAATAATTTCTCGATTCTTACTGTCTGGTACGGACCATAATGACCTTTACTTAAATTTAGACTAGTACCGTCGGTTTTACCGTTGAAAATTCTTCCAAATGGTAGATTTAGTTGAAGATTGACTATAATGAAAACGTACCCTAAACAAATCTTGTACCTATTTAATTTTTTAGGCACAATTTAACTTGCGACCACGAACATTCGTTGTTATTTGGTTAACTGCGTCGTGGGTTCTAGTACTAGAATAGATATTAAAACTTTATGTAGTAAAACTTGATATCATCTTTAGCCAGATAATTGGCTATATATATATATATCAGGAATATGAAGACATATGCGATGGTTACGAAGATTTAATTTTCCGGACGTTTCTAGATCGGGTGGTATGTAATCAAAGCGGATATTGATTGATGGAGCGAAGCGACTAATTCAATAAAGTTAAATTTTAAGTGATTGAACATTAAATGAATACGACTAGACTAAGGCATGAAAGGTTAAATATTAAATAATCAATAATGGAGGGTCCAAAGAGGACGACTAAAACATTAAATTAAGGAAAAGTCAATCATAAACTAGATCATTTGTATATAAATGCGACAAACTAAAATAAAAATATAATTTTCTCTGCACGAGTACTAACCTTATTTCGGTGTAGCTGGGAGTATCAACTGATATTATTAACCGAATTAGGCAGAAATAAAACTATTAAGGGGGATGTGGTTGGTTGTACGTTTGTCTATATAGTGAATAATTTGAAAAATGATGAATAATCTTTGAGTTCCGGGTTTATTTGTTTAATGTAAAGTGATTCAAGAATTTTTAAGTCCAGAGAAGAAGAGGCAGAAGAGAGTATACTAAAGGAATCAGGGTCAAGCGGGTGGTTATGTTTTAGTGAATGTTCTCGTATAGAGGAGTGTTCGGGTTTGGAGATAGGAATGTTTGTTTTGTATGATTCTTAAGAGAAAAGACCCACATTAAGGAGGGCGATGACTACTTGGAAGACCCGGTGGTATTGGAAGAAAGATTCCGCATATTCTGGAAGGATGTCTTCAAGATAACACCAGAAGAAAATGCGGAATTCGACCAGGAATTCGAGGGCCAACTGATTGAAGATCTTAATCAGTTTGTGTATCACACGCTTCCACATGCCTATGTCAATGAAGGGAGGGTTTTGGCAGACCATGGCCGCCCAACTACACCTGAAGAGGTCATGGCAGTCATAAAAACCCTCAAACAGAAAGCACCAGGCTGGACGGGCATCACCAGAAATAACTTGGTAAATGCCCCCCGGCAGATCATTCAGGAAATCACGAACATCTACAATGCCTTCCTGAATACGGGCTACTTCCCTGACAGTTTCAAGATTGCTAAAATCATCTTTATACCTAAAGGGAGGAAGCCTGATCAACTGGGGGACTATAGGCCAATATTCCTCCTGGAGATTATAGGCAAAGTCTATGAGAAGCTTCTAGCCAACAGGTTACAAGAATAACTGACCGAGCTGGAAGCCCACTTCCCTCAGCAACACATGTTCCGCAAGAGAAGGGAGACTGACATAGCCCTTGCCATTCTCACCGAAAAGCTCGCCCGCTGTCAAGCTGAGAAGAAACACGTAGACGTGTTCATGCGAGATGTGCAAAAGGCCTTCGATAAGGTTTGGCTAAGAGGCCTACAATGCAAGATCTTAGGTCTTCAGCTGAACTTAATCCTGGAAATAGTCCTCTGCGACTACATCATGCGCATAAAAGCCAAAATTTCGATCGGGGGCTATAGAGGACCCGAGTTCGAACTTGAGGCGGGTGTTCCACAAGGAAGCTGTCTGAGTCCGCTGCTGTACCTTTTGTACACACTGGACTTACCTGATCAGATAAGGGAGGAAGTGATGTACCTGCAGTTTGCAGACGAAATCACACAAATCGTCCCCAGTTATTACAAACATGCTGGATACCAAGCAAGGCAGACAGCCATTGAAATCGATAACATCAATCGATACGAACGAAAGTGGAAAATTAAGACCAAACGCCGAAAGTTCCAAGATCCTTCCAATTACCTGCCGAAGACGTGTGGGTGTCTTGGTAAAAGGCGAACTATACCCATGCGGAAATAAAGGAAAAGTCCTAGGTCTGCGCTTTACATCCAAAGGATACAAAGTGCACATTAGAAACAGAATATCCCTAGCCAAAATTCAGCTCGGAAAACTGTATAGGTTTAAAAACCTTAACTCCAAAAATCTTAAAAAGCTATACACTGCTCTGGTGCACGCAACCTTAGTGTACCCGGCAGTGGTCATGTAAGATGCGAGTTCCACCTCTCTCAGACAAATGCAGAGAGTGCAGAACAAAGCAGCCCTGCTTGTAGCTGGAGCACGAAGGATAGACTATATTCAGCAAACAGAACTGCACGCAAGAGCAGGACTGACCACACTGAATATGGAACTTCAAAGGCTAGCAAGAAAGACCTGAGACAAGATAGAAAACGAAATACTCCCGAACATCAACCTCGACCTAGAAATTACGAGATCAGTTAGGGGACGCGCCATCAGGCAAGCCC
This sequence comes from Ceratothoa steindachneri, assembly GCA_963969495.1. Taxonomy (NCBI): domain Eukaryota; kingdom Metazoa; phylum Arthropoda; class Malacostraca; order Isopoda; family Cymothoidae; genus Ceratothoa; species Ceratothoa steindachneri. The sequence continues at coordinate 64,719,350 of OZ018330.1, forward strand.
TATTCCCGAGTGGAAGGAACTGCTCCCGAGAAAACCAAATCAAAAATATACGTAAATAGGTAAAGCATGAAAACCTAAGTGCAGTGAAGAAACAAACAAACAAACAGAAGAAAAAGAGGCGAAGTGCCCAGTCTTAAAACAAAATATACAGAAAAGAAATATAAACCTAAACCCCGGAAGAATAAGTAATAAACTGTTAAGTAAAATAAAAGAAGAAAATATATATAGCAGATAAAAAAATTGAAAGGCTTGAATACCACGATGGAGGAAAGATCAAATCTATTTATCTATTTATTTAAGTTAACAAAATAAAAATAAAAAAAATAAATAAACAAAAAATAAAATAAAATAAATGGGAGGAAAATTAAAAAGCAACTAAGAGAAAAAACCTAAGAGATGCCCTACACACCAGGGCAACACTCAACTTCTTTTTATCTTTATATACCTACCACACATTTCCTACTTATTACATCAATTTCAATTTTTAACTTTATTGAATTATTTGCTTCGCTCCATCTATTAATATCCGCTTTGATTGCATACCCCCTGATCTAACTTATTTTGGATTGTTCGCCCTACCCTTATAATTCTTTCTTGCTGTGGTTTATAGTGAATTTCTTGTATTCCGCTTAAGAATTCGCTGATGACGGTCATTGTTAATGACCGAAACGTCCGGAAAATTAAATGTTCGTAACCATCGCATATGTCTTCATATTCCTGCTACGAATAAAGTTCCCAAGGAACGACTCCATCACCAATGTATATATATATATATATATATATATATATATATATATTTTATATATATATATATATATATATATATATATATATATATATTTTTATATATATATATATATATATATATATATATATATATATATATATATATATATATATATATATATAATATATATTTAAAGGACCAAGAAAATGAAAATTAGTAACAAAACCCGGAAAAACACTAAGGAGAATATTACATGAACCAATAAATGCTTAAGAAAAATGGGAGATGTAGAGAACAGAAAGATAGGGCAAACTATTATAAAGGTTAAAATAGTTTGCCCCATATTTCCGTTCTCTACATCTCCTATTTTTCTTCTTAAGCTTTTATTGGTACATTTAATATTTTCCTTAGTGTTTTTCCGGGTTGTGTTACCAATTTCCATTTCCTTGGGCCTTTAAGTACATCTTTAAATCACGTGCCATGTGATTTTCCATTATATATATATATATATATATATATATATATATATATATATATATATATATATATATATATATATATATATATATATATATATATATATATGTATATATATAATATATATATATATATATATATATATATATATATATATATATATATATATATATATATATATATATATATATATATATATATATATATATATATATATATATATATATATATATATAATATATATATATATATATATATATATATATATATATATATATATATATATATATATATATATATATATAATATATATATATATATATATATATATATATATATATATATATATATATATATATATATATATATATATATATATATATATATATATATATATATATATTATATATTATATATATATATATTTATATATATATATATATATATATATATATATATATATTATATATATTATATTTCCTTTGGCAACTTTCTATTCTTCTAACTGTCTTTTTTACTCCATCTTGTAGATGGTAGATAACTTGTCGTATATTTATATCTCTTTTAATAAATGCGTTTGGTAAAAAACAAAAGAATTGCTGAGCTTTCGATCTTATTCGATCATCATCGGGCCGTCTTTAGGTATTCTTTCCTCCTCTACTGATAAGGTATTGTGGAGTCAGAATCAGGCTGAATGAAAAGAAAAACATTTTTAGTGGATATTTATTCCGCCTCGCTTAAGCGTAACGTTAAAGGAAACGAGCCAACCCGTGACTGGAAGACGTTTCTTCTCATAAAAGTTAAGATTGTCGTGGATGATTATTGCTGGGAGCGTGCTCCGTGGTGTACTTGGTGTTTCCAGAATATTCACCTTCCAATCATTATTGAATTATAAATTTATTATGGATATCACCTAAGGTGGATTTCAGAGGAAATGAAGATAGCAAATTCAACTGTTGGTGACATCGGGAAAAAAGCTGAAGACATTTAACTCTGCGACAAGGAAAATGTGGAATAAAACGAAAGACAATACTTCACGCTGACAAAGATTTCGTCAGAAATAGTGTGAAGGATCCCAAGAAAACCAGTAAAGACCCCCAGAGAGCTTTGTCTATAGCTGCTGGTAATTTTTCTTCTTTAACCTTCCGGCCAAGGCTCATTGAAGTTGGCAGATTTTCTAGAAAACCGGTACGTACAGAATTGTTGACTTTTGTTCTGAAGGCCAAACGTCTTCGCTGGGCACGCAAGTATGCTGGATGGAAGGCAGCTGACTGGAAGAAAGTTATATTTTCAGACGGATTGCATTTTAAAGTACATGGGCATAGGTCAGTGGTAGTAAGATGAAGCAAAGATGAATCACTTCAGCCAGGAAACATTTAACAGGCGCCAAAATACCCACCTAAGAAGATCTTTTGGTGTTATTTTAGCGCCTAAGGCCTAGGGCGGCTTGTTACTATTGAGGGAATGATGAACAGCGTTAAATACAAGGCAATCCTGCAGACTCACTTGCTTCCCGCGATGCAGAAAGACTTTCCTGATGGAAGCGGCATTTTCCAGCAGGATCTGGTTCCGTGCCATACTTCCCAAATAATTCACACATTCTTCGATAAAAGTGGACAAACTGTTATAGATTGGCCTGGGAATTCTCATGACCTAAACTCCATCGAGAATCTATGGGCTATAATTAAACGTAGAATCGAGAAAACCGACTGTTCGACGATACAGATGATTTGTGCGTTATCAATGCCTGGTACTATAATGAAGAACTGGCAGAAATGTGTTCAAATTTGGTTGAATCTATGCCGGAGCGAGTAAAGCAGGTTCTAAAAGCAAAGGGCGGTCATATTTTATATTAAATGTACCATTTATCTTATCATTGACGTATTATTTTCAAATATAAACAACAATTATCAAATAATTGTATTATTTCAACACTGTCCGAACTAATTTGCACACTACTATATATATATATATATATATATATATATATATATATATATATATATATATGCAGGTTCTATTGAAGTCCACAGCTGTGGGAGCGTTATTAATTTTAACTTGTATTTTCTTAATATTTCTTACAAGTTTTTTAACGGGGTCTTCGAGGCAGTGGGACCGACTAATAAACGTGGGATACGAACCACGGGTATCTAGAGGGTATGGCAGCCGGCAGTCCCTGTGAAGGCGACCCCAATAGGGACTCCTTCCGTCACTAATCACACGTAATGTGGCTTAACTTCGCCCAAAATCGGATTTCGGGAATATAAGTAATTTCATTTTTTTTAGATATATTTACTTGGCCGCCTAAAACTAAATGAATCGCCTACATAATGACTAGAGTAAATAGATCGGAGCTCAGGTGCATAATTATTAAGTCAAATATGTAAAATTATGAAACAAGAACAAGTATGTAGAATGTCATGTCTACTCCCTCTTTGTATACTTAAAAGTCATTACTGAGGAAAGAATTACTCAAAAACTACTGTCTAATTCTGATGACATTTTTTGTGATTTAAAAAGAGTCAATACAAATGTTGATCGTTTCCTTTAAGGAGACGCTTTTCAATTTTCATCGTTAAAACTCACCACTACAGATAATGTCATAATCGACTGAACGACTGCATATGTTGTCAACAAATTCAAAAGAGATACTACCTCTGAAATGCTACATTGTGTCCAAATTCAGGGAGCACTGTCGCCAAAAAATCGCATATACTTAAAGTGTTTAAGGAGATTTTCTCAACCTCCAGAGGGAAAAAGATGGAGTCAGTATTAATCGGACTTCGGTGGCCTTCTTTTTGCTGGTTTCTCGACACCAGAATAAAAAAACCTTTTCAATTACTAAAATTGTGATGAGTTTTGTAGGGTAATTATAACTTTAACGGATGGTACAAGAGTACGTAAATTTAAGAGAGTTCTAAGGTTTCACTGCAATGAGGTACTCCAAGAAATTCTGCCACCATTTAACAGGATCTCATTAAGCAGAAAACAATTCACACGTATATAACACAACAATGCTCCCAACATCTGGGTCTAAAGTTCGGGCTAAACACCATTCCACCAGACATCAAACGAGATGAAACATCCTTCCAGCGTCAAGCATGGTTCGTCCAGCAAAGCTCCAAATGCGTTCATCATCCAAAGTTAAAAAAATACGTACACTCTATTTGTCTGACGAGCGCGAGAATTTAACCTTGTGCCACGAGGCATCAGAACATCACAACACTTATTCGCAACACGCCTTGCACTTATACATCTAAGACACAATCTAGAGATTCACGGATCACAAGATCTTTTGGTAAACCCCGTCTATTCAGCGAGGACCATCTCCTTAACCAGTGGCCCTAAGCTAGTGATAACATACTGGTAAGTAAACTTATCTTAGTAAATAAACTTACGCTCTCGAGTTCCTGATATTTTCACCTGGCCATTTTGGGATGAATTTACCTTCTTAAAAGTAAAAATAATTTAATGTACGATACTTTGCATTGGGCTTAAACAAACCGATAAATGATCTACACCCTGTGATAATTAAAAGATACCTTTACTTTAATTTTCATTTTATCCGTGTGAAATAGTAATTTTTTGTAACGCTGATCAATCATCAAGAAAAACTCCCCATAATGATGCCGACTCTAATGACTTATCAGAGCCCAGCCAGGAAAAAAACCCTGGGTCGTTTGTTGACTCCGTATTCTTATAATCTCAAAAAATAGAGTTGAGTATCAAGGGACACCGTGGTTTCTCTTATTAAACCAAAGGAAATTTAGCCAAGCCATATTTTAGCCAAACCAAATTATAGAGCACGGCTTCACACATATCTCATGACGATGAAACTTAGATTCAGTTTTTTATGGTAGTTCACTATTGAAATACTAGAAATCTTGTTTACTATAAATCGTCTTCTCGAACTAAATCAAGATCAGAAATCAAGATTCCATTAATTACAGAAAATCCACCAATCAATCATTCGCCTGTTTTCAAATCACAAATGAGTATTTGGGTTTTCTCCTCATCTACACATTCAAGTCATGGTCACGTCTTAAGTCAAGGACATCTATCTGATGCGTTAATTTGTTGTGTTCCGTTTCCCTCCATTAATTCTGAATTTGATTTTATCTCGAAACCATTTTTTTGTAATTATTTTACTACGTATTTTTAACTATCATGCATTTCATTATTTTAATCTTGAATAATTTAATTTAACGACTAATTTTAATACTTCATTTTACTACAATTAACAGAAAATGCGGATGATGTGCACAGTTGTATATATATATATATATATATATATATATATATATATATATATATATATATATATATATATATATATATATATATATATATATATATATATAATTTTCGCCAGCTTGGCACAGGTAGTTCAAAATTTATTTTGTTCATTAAATGAGAACACCTGCGTTTTAGGTATGCTTTTATCTTTCTCGGCATATACTTATGTACCCCTGCGAAAAATAATTTGCTATTCTCTAAGCTTCATTTATATTTGAGGTATATGCTAATACCTGGATCCTGTTTTATGAGCGTTTATAATTTCAGGTATGTGCAGCACGTTTGTGCAAAACAAGTAAAGGTCTCTTCATGTTTTCAAATTTCCTGGTAACGAATCTTATTATAATACATTAAGATGTGGATAAAGCATCTCATGCGCTATACTTAATATGTGCGTAAGTGAATATGTGCATCAATATGTATTCAGGAAGCTTGTCCGTCGTCCGTCGTTAAAGGCACTATTACTATGCAAGTATTTTTTAAACCTTTATTTATGATAATTTTGGCTTCCTGGCGTGTGTGATCCGAATAGGAAATTTGGTTTTTCCAAGGAACAAAATGATCACGGTTGATCGGGCTTCAGGACAAACCTGTAATAACGAGCGATGACAACAGAAAAAACTTTGGGTTCATTAATTACTGAACTCCATTAAGAGAAACGGCAATGAGGCATGAATCAAGATAAATTAGTTGTGAAATAAATGACCATTTACTATTTCTTGCTTTTGAGCTCAAACATATGATATATATATATATATATATATATATATATATGTTTTATTAAAAGCGACCGCTAGTTTCGAATTAATAATTCTTTTTTTAATCTTTTCGATTTGTCTTATATTCGCCTTTTCTTCATTGTTTAACCTGTGGATAAGCGTACTGAAGTTCATTGGAGACTGATGTTTGTTATTTTTCCAAAGGTAGAAGTAAATTAATGTAATTTAGTACTTTCTTTAATTTAACTGACGCGTTTCGATACATCGAGTATCATCTTCAGAGTTACAATGGAGAATTATTACAAAGTATTCAGTTTATATATGTTACAAAATGTGTTAACAAAATTACAAACGAAGCTATACACGTATGGGCAGGTTGTATCCAGGTGATAAAAGGTCGGAGAAGTAGGTAGGTAGCTAGAGAAATGATGGGGGGGGGAGGCAGAGGGGATTTGTTGCTAGTGGCAGCTCTGAGTACACCTGTTCCTCTGTTTGCTTTTCTTGCGCTGGGAAAGAAAATCCCAGTGCAACGTTAAAACCCATAAAAATGGCAACCTCCTAAGACCTATAATGAGCCAGATCCCTACTCAACATATGAACTTGGTAAAGTCCTAAATAAGATATTTACCATGGACGTAGAATCCTTAATAATGTACCTGTTCACGAAACTATAGATTTAATCCACAAAATATTATACCATCAAATCAACCCCCCCCCCTCCTCTTAGCATACCGAGAGATGCCTTGAAGGAACTCTTAATATGCACTACGAAAGCCCCCTTCTATGGACCAAACGGAGATCTGTACATTCAAACCGATGGTGTTGCAATGGCTTCTCTTGAAGTTCTATTTGCAAAATTTTACATGGGAACAGTGTCAGAACGGGTTTATCAAGATTACCAAAACCATATATTTACTACAGATATATAGACGACATATACATAAATATAGAAACAAAAGATGCAGGAACTAGTAGAAATATTCAAACACTGCTTTTCTCTTAACTATAGAATCGAAAATAGCCAAAATAACCAACTCCCATTTTTAGATACTCTTACCACTAAACATAACGAGATAAAATAACTACCAGTGTTTGCATCAAAAATACAAATCCAAGTCTGTGCATGAATGCAAAAAGCGAAGGGGCCGAACGTTACAAAAAAAAGCGTAATAAATTCATACAGCAACCGTGCGTTCACCCATTGTTCAGCATAGGAAGATACACGCAAAGAATTGGAGCGTGCTACACAGGTACTCGTAAACAATGGTTTCACAAACGGAGACATACACGCCGTTATTCGCAAAAAAATGGAAAGATGGTATATGTCACCTAAAGACAGTACCAATCAACAATCAGATAAAACATCATTAACCTCTATTACAAGAACATCATGAGCACAGCCTACAAAACAGATGAAAGACTTATAGGGGATATCATAAACAGAGGAGTTAAAGCAACACAAAATGAGAATAATGTATCCCTCATAATTAATTATAATAACAAACGCACCTCCAATCTCATAATGAGAAACAACCCAGGACCTCACCTAACACACAATCAGAGAAGTCACCTGATATATAAATATACTTGTAAAATGGGAGACTCTGAACTCCAGCCTCATTCATATATCGGAATGACCGAAACAAAGCTAAGCAACGGTGCCCCGGGACACAAACGTTGGAAAAACATGGAAAACAACTGCTGTGCCGGAAGTCACCGAACTCTTAGCACACGCTTCGAACCGATGACAGCTACATATATTAAAGGGCATATATATTAGGGAAAACAGCCGAAATTAAATATTAAAACAAACGCCCAATTCATCTTGCCTTCCTCCCATCCCCCTACCCCTAATAATAATCCCTCTCCATCTTAATCTTGTGACCCTTATAGAAATTCCATTTCCTATAAATATGTTCGTATAAATATTAACACAACTAATCACATGTATTACGCTCTGTATCTTATTCCCTAGTCACAAGTGTTTAGCCTTTAAAAATTATATTTGTATATATCGAAACGCGTCAGGCCAATAAAATATTTCGTTTTTGCCCTCGTGCGTCACGACTTTCTAATGAATTTTGAGGAACTAATCCACGGGTTAAGTTAAAACCAAAAGCGGAATATAAGACAAATTGAGAGACTCGTAAAGAAAACAATAAGTTAGCAGTCGCCTTTAATAATAATATATATATAATATATATATATATAATATATATATATATATATATATATATATATATATATATATATATATATATATATATATATATATATATATATATATATAATATGTAGGAAACATTCCATAAAATATAAAATATGAACCAATAGGAGAAATAAATAAAGAAAGAGAAAGAAAATGAAATATATGGCATCATGAGAACCGGCATGTGAATATTCATAACCACACAAACAACGACAAAATATGTATGTCTAGGAAAAAGATTAAAAGAACAATAAAAAGATTTAGAGATATTGTAGGAAACAAGTTAAAGCTAAAAGAATGAATCATATCAAAGAGAGAGAGAGAAAGAGAAGTAAGTAAAAATGAAAAAAAAAGGCTAGACAATTAATACATTTTATGATTGGAAATAAATTTATTTACTGCGAATTTTAATTCAAATATTGAGTTCAAACAGAATAAGGGAAGTATTTATGTTGGGAAATCTACTAATTAGGGAACATTCTATGATATTTCTTTTTATAAAATCTTCGGAATGATAAATGAAATGAATTTGGCAGAATTCCAATTTATGAGATGTTTATTACCTCAAATATGTCAAACGAGTGCACTGTTGCGTTCTCCTTTTCTAATATTATATTTATGTTAATTTAGTTGGGTATATAAAAGTTTTCTCTTTGACTAAATTAACATATATTGCAAAATAAGTACTTGAGTAAATAAACTCCCCCCACCCTCTTTTGTATGATTATGAACTAAGAGTTTGTATAAAGTAGATTCATATTAAAAAACAACAGAAATATTGAATGGTTAAACATACAGGTAAAAAATGGAAAGGCACCTGATTAAGGCAAAACAAGAGAATTTTTATAATTAAAAACAGGTGAGCTCTCTATTCTGTAAAAGGGTTTTTAGCAGAAATTCACGAAGTGAGAAGAAATTAGCGATGCCACAATATTTGATATTTTATCATCATCATCATCATCAGTATCATCAATCAATAACTCTAGACGGCCGATTATCCGACTACTGCGCCCTGCTAAGAACCTACGGATACATCATTTTCACTTGTTTAGTGACTGATTTTTGAGCACTGCCTACATAGACGAATGCCTACTCTGGAAGTTTTACGGTGAACCCAGTTTCATCCTTCAAAAAGAGAGCTACACATTTTTACGTCGAAGCCTCGTAATTCAATGAGGGCTTAAGCACCTCACTGCTCCCGTCCATCGCTCTGCGTGCGAACTCGCTTGGATGTCTGCCATTCATTGATTTCGTCTTAACTATACTGTCACTTGGACTGGCATAATTAAGGGCTTATGTGAAAACTGGTTTGAGGCCTAGCCCACAGCGGAAGCGTAAGTCAGAAATTGTTTCGATACTGGGGCATAACTGCGAGTCCCGGACAGAGGAGAAATCATCATCGCCCGAGAGACCCGGCCAGAATCATAGAGGGAAGTACTCCCGTCTCTATGTAGTTGGATGCAGTTATGGCGTATGTACCCGTGAGGGGGTGGCAAAAACTTAGCTGTCGTTGATTTGGCCGCTATGCATCAAGTCCACAAAGCTCAACCATCTAAGGGCCCCACCCGAGACCCACCCCATCCATCTATCACCCATCATTCTGGCAGCAAACGAACAGGGAAACAACAGGAAAATGGACGGGGGCGTTTCTCACCATTTATTGGACCCGTTCACAAACTTCCCTACCCCATCCTTTACCTCCTTTACCACATCCTAACTTTCTTTTCACTCCCAAAACATATTAATTACACCTTGGTTACAGGAAAAGAAGGAAACACAAGAGCAACACGAAGACCATGGAGGCCTTCACTAAGAGGGTTCCCCTAAGGACCATCGCCGGCATGAAGAACCCCGCAAGAAGAACTTATGTGAAACCCTATACATCGAGCTAAAAGTGGCACTGGTGAAACTTATCGAGGTCTCATCGGGATTCATCACTATGTGTGCCGAGACCAAGGATGTAGACCAGCTCCTATCAGAAGAGGAAGCGAGAGTCCTAAAGAACACCGGCCTAGAAGCTAACCCCCATCCCCCACAAGTGGCAGCGAACAGAAGCGTCATCTGCCGCAAAGTGGAGAGCTGAGTGGTCGAACACAAACCCGAAGAACTTAAGGAAGAAATCACGAATAACAACCCATGGGCCCAAGTTCGTGAGATAATAAAATTTCGTGAACACACCAATGTGTTCAAAATAACATTCTCCAAAACAGACATGGCGAGAACATCAACCCAAAATGGTATTCTGGTATTCAATATGAGAATACCAGGATAAAACATCCAGCAAGAGAAATTCATCAGCATACAAATGTGTTTTGTATGCTATAAACTCGAAGAACACACATCAACGACATGCCTGGATAGAAACAAACTGTGGTGCAGTGAATATGCCACAAGAAGGACACTGGTTCGACAAATGCGAAAGCTCCACAAAAAAAATGTTTGAATTACAAAGGGAAGCATAGGACCATGGCCCTGAACTGCCCCAAGCACCGCGAAATAATCAGAAGAAAAGAAGAAGAAGAGAGAAAGACAAAAGAAGTAACTTATGCAAACGCCGCCAAGAAGAATGCAGAGGTAAAGCCCGCATCGGCACTCGCACAAATGAGCTTCACCGAAGATCTTAATCTGCATAACCCACGCAAATGTGGCAAATGCAGTGAAACCTGGCTGCTATAATCAAGTTTTTAACGCTCTCCTGAAGGCGAACAATCTCCCTTCAGTAGTTATGCCTAAAGACCCCGAATGATCCAAGGCATTCAAGGACTCAGTCATAAAGAATAATAACGTAAAGTCTGGATTAGAGGAGATTATTGAAGCTCCCTCATCGGAAGAAACCGAAGAAGACGAAGAAGAGGAAAAGGCTGGAAGCGAGGATGGATCCTCCTCGTCTGATAGCGAAGAAGGCCCCTACACTCATACACGAGCTACGAAGAGCAGGTAAAAAAAAACCCGAGTCCACCTCCGAAAAAGGAAAACACTAGGCCGAGTAAAACCGCCTAGCCAGCCCCCAAGCAGAAGAAAACTAAGAAGAAACATAGGTAAAAACGACTCACCATGTTACGGACGCACTGAAAATACTGGAAATCAAGACCAACGGCTGGACGACGAAAAGAATTCTCTACGGAAATGTATTCAGAGAAATTGATGCAGACATCATACAGATCTCAGAACACGGGATCGACACGCGTAGAACAGAAATGAAGACCTGGAACTACGATGTGTTGATCTCCAATTATTCGCAAGAGCGGTACGATGAAGCCGCTATTGCAATAAAGAAAGGGATTAAATACAAGCAGATACGGAACCTAGAAGAATCCTACCTCGCGATTGAGGTCGAACTCGACTTAGGAAATTTGGCCATTGCTACCGGATATCAACCACCAACGAGAGATGTGTTACAAATTCACACTCTCACTGGCCTATTTGGCAGAAGAACCCCCACTTTATTAATAGGGGGTCTGAACGCCAGATGCCGAAAATCCGGTTCCAGGACCTACAACGGTATAGGGAGAAGCCTGGACCTGTTGCTGGACAGAAATATTGCCCAGTGAATAGGCCCCAACTTCCCCACCTATGTCAGAGCACGAGGTGCCACAAAGCCAGATATTTGTCCGGCGAATCGTCAGCTGCCGTTCAATTACTACATGGAACCAGTCCAGGTACCTTGTAGTGACCATATGAGGATCCTACTCACTATCAACAGGAACCCTATACCAGTCCCAGCTGTAGTCAGGAAGAACTACAAAAGAGCAGACTGGGCACGGTACGCGCACCTTCTCAAGGCCTACGATTCGCCCAACCTCGACGAGGCAATTCTCGAGGAGATTGACGAGGCACTCGATGACCTCAATAACCAACTCATTGACGCAGATAGGGCTTGTATTCATAAATCCGAATATAGGACCATCTCGACCTACGAGTGGACCGAATATATGAAGGAATTATACCGTGCACTGAATTTAATGTATGAACTCAACATCGTGAATGCATCGGTTCACTCGATGCAGAGAAGTAAAGAAATCAAAGAAGAATTGAACCAGTTGATCCTCGAACATCAGAATAAAAACATGGGGGAACGCGATCGATAGCCTCGATCACGAAACGACTCCCAAAGAATTTTGGAAAAAGATCCGAAATCTCAAAGGATTGACTAGGAAGAAGAAGCATAAGATCGAGCTACAGAAAGATGACGGAAATATCAAAACAGAAGAGGAAAAAATTGAAGAAATATTCCGAAGTTATTGGGAAAAGATTTTCAGTATAACTGAAGAGGAGAACGAAGACTATGACCTAGAGTTCGAAAGCAACATCATCGACGAGCTAAACGAAGAAATACACAAGACGCACCCTCACCACCAGGTGGATAGACAGCGCGACGGAGACGCCGATATTACAGAAGAAGAACTACTCGGCGAGCTTCGCTCATTCCAACAAAAAGCCCCAGGACAATCGGGGTTTACAAAGCTTAACTTTGAGAAGGCACCAGCCAGTGTCATCGAAGGAATGAAAAGAATATATAACGCCTGTCTCAATACGGGATACTTTCCGGATGCTTATAAAACGGCTAAGTTTGATCTTCTTGCCTAAGCACGGAAAGAACCCAACGTTGAAGGAGAGCTACCGGCAAATTTCACTATATGAATTTGGCGGGAAGCTCTTCGAGAAGATCCTCAACAAAAGACTGTTGTCTCACTTGGAGAAAAACTCACTCTATAACCCACACTAATTTGGGTTTATGAGAAAGTAGAGTACGGGGATGGCGATTAACGTCATCACGGGAAAGCTAGCACAAGCAAAACGGAAAAAGAGTTACGTGGACATTGTTTGTCGGGATGTATCAAAGGCGTTTGATAAGGGAGGGCAACGGGAATGCAGTACAAGATCTTACGACTTGGCCTAAGTGAAAACTTGGAAACAACTCTCTGTAACTATGTCATGGAGAGAGCGGTGTACATCAGTTTAGGGTGCACGGACGGACCAAAGTTTTCGCTCACTGCGGGCCTCCCGCAGGCGGGGGGGGGGTGCCTGTCCCCTACTCTCTACTTGATTTACACCACGGATGTCCCAGCTCCTGTAAGCCCCACTTGCCTCAACAATCAATTCGCCGATGATTTCACCCATATAATCACTTGTCCATGGAGGAATGCGCCTTAGCAAGCTCGAATGACAGCAGCAGAAATTGAAAAGCTTAACACGTACGAGGCCCGGTGGAAAATCCGTACCAACCATGAAAAGTTTAAAGTGGTCTCCATAGGCAGGAGACTACTTGGTGACGTCAGGGTGGGGAATAGACGATATCCCTACACCACTGAATGCAATGTACTCGGAATGAAGATTACCTCATCCGGGTACAAGAAGCACGTTCAAGAACGAATCACCACGGCTACTGATGCAGTCAAGACTCTATATAGGTTCAGAAATCTTCGCCAAAGCAACAAGAAAAAGATCTACACTGCACTAGTAAGATCAACGTTGCTATACCCTGCTTCCGCCCTCTCGTGTGTCACAAAGACACAGAAGAGGAGAGTACAGGTGATGCAGAATAAATGCGCGTACCTAATTACAGGTACACGCATAATGGAAAGAAGAAGATAAGAAGAACTGCACCGGGAGGCGGGGTTAAGTCCCATTAACGTTGTCATAGAAGAACGGACAAGAAATATGCTGTAAAAGGTCAATCGTGAATTGGACGAGGAAATCGTCCAAATGATTGACCAGAATAGAAGAGCTATAAGTCGCGCCAGATTTACAAGCTCCGCCGGGGTTTTGGCTGGTGGAGCAGAAGTGCCGTTCTACGCACGATGAGACGTTTTTTACCCAAACCAAAACAAAGCTAACCAAATTGTGAAACCTAACCGATTTTGACAAAACTCTCTGATTTTGACAAAACTCACCGATGGAGACACAAACTTACCGAAGAAGAAAAAATCTACCGATGAAGACTGAAACTCATCGAACAAGACATACACGAAGAAACAAAATACAAAAACTACACACATTACAAAATATACGAAAAAACAAAGACACTAAGCAAACATTGAAAGTAATAATTAACGCAATTACCAACACAACAGCAAATGCGCACAGCATAACCAAATACATTAACTAATTTGAAGACAAATGGCTTGAACGCCATATTATATATATATATATATATATATATATATATATATATATATATATATATATATATATATATATATAAATATAAACAAAATGATAAACGACAATGGAACTACAAAGCCAAAAAATTAAAAGCGATGGCCTGATCACCAGGCTCTAGCATCACTTTGCACCCTACCACACTTCTTTTCCTTTTCACCACTGGTCTACTTTCCGCTGTCTGTCCACACACCCTTTCTCTATCCCCTCACCTACATATATCCTTACACCATGTCGAATAACTCTATATTTTTAATATTTTTTTAAAAAGTGGACAAGTAGACTTGTATGTATCTCCAATGCATTCTTTACTCCCCTCTCTCTTTCCCCCCTCCCTCTCTCCCCTTCCCCTCACCCCCTCTATTCCCCCGTCTCTCTTCCTTTACCCCATCCTCTCTCCCCCTTAACCCCTTTATTTTTTATATTATAAATTTTATTATAACTTAGTTTATGAATGAGCTCCCTTCCTCACCCTGTCCCCGCCTCCTGTTGAGAAGGGGAAGGGGTAAAGGGATTATGGAAGATATGGAAAGGGAAGGGGGGAAGAATGGAAATAGGTGAGAAAATGGGGTAGGGGAGGAGTAGGTGGTATGATAGGGATAGAGGAAGATGGAGATAAGAGGGTAGGGAAAAATAGAGGTGAGGGGAGTAGAGATGATCACATTCGATTTTAAAGATCAAATAGGCCGAAAGGCAACAGCTCGAAGGGCTGGTAGCGAGCGAATACGGGGGGAGTGGCGAAACCATGGTTTATAAATATATATATATATATATATATATATATATATATATATATATATATATATATATATATATATATATACATATATATATATATATAATTATATATATATATATATATATATATATATATATATATATATATATATATATATATATATGGTGCGGCAGGAGAGTATTGGTTAGCGTGCGTGCTGGACTAAATCCAAAAGGTCTTGGGTTCGATTCCAGACGGCTGACCGGAGCAAAGAGAAAAACAAATCCAAATTCAACTACTTTCGCTGAAAGACTCTAGCTACCACCCTGATTTGGGCAAAAATGGTAACTTATAGCTCAAGACGTCTTATCATGAAACAAATCCTAAAAATATCAGCCCTTGCCGTTGGATCAGCGGATTTAAATGAATGTTCTGAATTAAAATGCGGCTGCTTAGAATTTCTTTCCCAAAGACAACATTAACAACCTAAATAATGATTTGTACATTGCAACCTACAACTGCGGAATACTATCTGAGTAGGTACATCTCACAGAACTCCTCAATGAAGTAAATGATATTAAATGAGATATAATTGGACAGTTTGAATCCCGAGGATACAGGAAAGGTATCACTATAATAAATGACAATCACCTATTATATCGCGAGAGAAAATAAGACCAAATGGTGCATGGAGCGCGATTTCTAATCCGTAGAGAGATAAAAAAAAAATGGTACTAGAGTTTTACGGGATATCGTAAAGAGTAGCTTAATTAAACGTAAAGGTTTCTAAGAATTTCAATTTCAAATTGCCTAAGTGTATGCAACAATATCTGCTAATAGGAAGGGAGACTTAGATTCTCTAATGACATCACGACAAGCCAGTACCAAAACAAAGCCCATTTAAACTTCGCCATTAGAGACTATAATGCTAAAGTTGGGCAGGATAATGAATCAATCATCGGAAAGTACTCAATGGATGAACAAAATGAAAGTCGACAAGATCTGGTTGACTCTATACTGGCCCAAGACCTAAAATTTTCCAAAACTATGTTAAAAAAGAAGTACCAGCAAAGATGGATTCGGAGAAGTCCAAACTATGAGATATACAATGAAATTGATAACATTCTGGTCGAGAACAAAATCATTGTCAATAATTTCAAAGTAATCAATATCAAATTAGGGAACACAAAATGATCAGATAAAACAAAATTCAAAAAGAGAGAAGAAAGCTATTTCATTCCCCGCCCCCCTTAAAAAAAAATGAGCCACTAAGTCCCAGAAAAACTTCGTTCAAGAATTCTATCGTTATCTTAATATTGCATAGAATGAAAATTGCATTGACTCCAGTAACACCAGCAATATACAAGTGATGAACAATAACTTGGTGAAACAGCATACGATGCTGAAAAAGACAAGGAAAGACAAAATAAGAACAGCATCGAGCCCTCAGAAAAAACATAAACCTAATTTAGAAACTCAAATATCTGCAAGAACCAAACACCAACCAACAAATTGAATTAGCAGATCTAAACAAGATCAGCAAATATAACACAACTATTGTTGAAAGCACTATCAAAGAAGGAAAGGAGTATAAAATGAATAAAAAGAGACTTCCAAAAGGAAAATCTCACATAGTATCTATAAAAGAGCAAGATGTTATAATTATCAAGGAGCGAGAAAGTATAATTAAAATAACTAAGAATTACTATGAAAAGTTGCAGTCAAGCAACATCATCCAAAACCTCAACCAACCAACAATAATCAATAATGTCTCAGCATCCTCATATTAGAAATTGAAATTGCAATCAGACAAATGAAGAGACACAAAACAGCAGATTCGGTCAACATCATTTCTGACTACCTGAAAGATTCTGGAGATGTCATTATGACAAAATTAGCTTGCATGTTCAATGAATGTTTTTAACAAGGCTAAATTCAAGAGGAGTGGCACAATGACATAATAATTCTTCTTCACAAAGAAAGGCGATCAAACAGACCAGACAAACTACAGAGCAATCAGCTTTGTTATTGTGTGTCTATAAATTCTTCACAAAAGTCATTAGTAACAGACTGTAAAGCTAGCTAGGTGACTAACAACCTAGAGAACAAGCAAACTTCAGAAATGGCTTCTCAACGAGTGCCCAAATAAACACTTTCAGCCAACTCATAGGAAAAAATATTTTGTTATTTATAGACTACCAAAAAACAAATTACGGAAAAACATTGAGATCGATGAGGATTACCTCACTTAACTAAGATTCGAAGATGATATTGTACTAATAGGTCATAATCTAGAAGAGATACAAAGACAGGTAATGTTTCAAGAACTAAACATTGAAAACAAAAGGGTCGGCCCTCCCCCCAAATCTTGGAAAAACAAAAGTCATGCGAAACCAACCAAAGGTCGATATGATATATATCACAATCGAAAACTAGCAAATTGAAATGGAAGATAATTATATTTATCTTGGTCAACATATTACAATGTCACCGGGCAAAGATCAAGAAATCCAAATCAGAATCACTCTAGACTGGAAAACCTTTGGAAAGGCAAGCATTGTTTTCAAAAGAAAAATGCCTATGTGCCTTAGAAGAAAAGTATACAACCAATGCATAATCAAACTCCTATATAGCAGAAACTTGGAACCTGAGCAAAAAGTAAAGCAACATAAAGAGCCCATGGGGATAATTTAGCGTGAGGGAAAATCTGCTACTTGGATACGTGTACAAACCAAAATTCAAGATATTGTGGAAGTTTGTGATGGGAAGGGCTGTTTGAGATTTAAAAGAAGAAAGAAAACTTTTTGTTTTGTTTTGTTGTTGTCGCTGCGCACCGTGATTTTCATTCTCGTGGCGTTGTTGTGTTTGGAGGGACCGGCGCCGGTGTTAGGCCAAGTCGTTCTTATTTGGTTCTTTTTGTATCTTTTTTAATTTGTACATTTAGCGTAGTTTTCATTTATTTGTACTTAGGAAATGGTCGTGGTTTTGTATTTTTTATATCGGCAAATATTTGTAGAGCATTCTCAGAATCGGAAAAATAGGCTTTCGGTGGTGTGCTAGGCCAATCGTGTTAGCCTAGAATTTAGTTTGCATTCTACTACTTATCGACGTCTTAGGTCGTCTACACTATATCAGGAGTGGCTTTGGCCTTCCAGTATTGTCAGGTCGCCTGCGGATCTGAGAGGTGAGTTCAAACCGTGTATGTGTTTCCTTTTTATAGGCTACTTATTACCACAAGCTATCTAGGTTAATAATGGAGTCTACGGATTTGCACTTAATTGAGGA
The DNA here is from genome assembly GCA_963969495.1 of Ceratothoa steindachneri. Classification (NCBI taxonomy): domain Eukaryota; kingdom Metazoa; phylum Arthropoda; class Malacostraca; order Isopoda; family Cymothoidae; genus Ceratothoa; species Ceratothoa steindachneri. The sequence goes on from OZ018330.1 coordinate 64,737,943, forward strand.
GTATGACGGCAGTAAATACCTCGTCGAGTGGTTAGATAAAATAAAACTAGTGTGTGAGATTATAAGAATTGGTGACTTGCAGCTAACTGGAGGTGTATTTTCAGTATATCAGCAGTTAAGTGAAGATGACAAGAGAGATGCAGAAGCAGTAAATAGACACGGAAATATGCTTTTGGATTAGATTCATTTACAGCTTATGAAAAGTTAATCAAGCGTCATATTAAGGAAGCAAAGCGTGTAGATGTGTATTTAGCTGACTTGAAACGTTTGAGCTCCTTGTTTTGCTGCAGTAATGAGAAAATGGTATCGTGTGCTTTTATTACTGGGTTGCCAGAGTGTGTGAAATATGCACTTAAGGCAGGCGCGCGTATTGATAGTATAGGCCTGAGTAAGATTGTGGAAAGGGCAAGATTGCTTTTGAATGATGACTCTGACACTGATACTATATGATTTGGTAGAGGCAGAAACCATGACAAAGAGAAGGTGTCACGACGTACTGATTTTTAAACGACCTTGCTCGTGATTGCTCGTTGACTTCGCAGTTGGAGTTAGGAAGTGGATTTACTACATATAATGAGTCTCGTGTGTGTTTTAGGTTCAATCAACCTGGTCACATAGCGAAAGACTGTAGATTAAACTTCAACGAGGAAAAGCCGTTAGCGCCAGCTTCTTCCTTTAAGAATTAAAAATGGCGCTGTCTATGAATAAGATAAACGTAAATGGAATCCGGTTGGACGCCAGTGTAGACAGTGGGTGTACCAGATGTATAGTTGAGGAGAGGATGTGTCGATATTGGAGTAGACGTGTTGTTGGCCTAGTTGGAATTAGTTGCCATGAGGTTCCCGGCAGAGGAGAGGGTTTTGTCAATATAGGTCATGGAGGCAATGGAGTAAGAGTGAAGGCGATAGTGGTAGATCGCGGTCCGCTGAATTTTGGATTCGTCCTGGGAATGAACGGTATTGAGTTAATGGGGTGAGTAACTATTGAGTCGACTCTAAAGATAACCACAAAGATAACAGAAACCAGTCTTGGACAGGTATGATAATGTGTAAGAAAGGAAAGACCGGCCATGGTGATCGACGAGAAGGAATTTAAAGCAGTGTTTGATGGGTGTCGTTGGGCTGTAACTTGGTTATGGTTGGAGGGAAAAGAACCTAATCTTAATAACAAAACAGCAAAATATGAAGTCTCAAGGCATGTGAAGAAGAGTATGAGCAGGATTTGGCGCAAGGGATTAAGGATGGATGGATTGTGCCGCACTCTGAACAAAAACATGCCACCCCCCCTCGTGGTTTGATGCCTCTAAGGGCAGTGAACCAGAAGAGCAAGAAAAAGGTGCGACTGGTCCTCGATTACAGGGAGCTCAATACTTACGTAGATATTTTTTACCGGCAAAGCAGATGTGTGCAAGGACAAGAGGCAGGCTTGGCGGAGGAGAGGGAGCAATACAGCCATTGTTGATTTGAGGGAAGCATATTTGTAGATTCATCTGGATGAAAGTCTATGGGCCACTAATAATGTCAGGAATTTTGGCAGCGGTGTTGGATCAGGAACCCTAGATCAAGCAACATACGTCAGCTTATTTGGATGAAAATGACGTGGCATGCAGTCGAGTCGCTGAGCATCTGCAAAGGTGGAGTTTAACATCTAAGAGCCCTGAGAAGGTGTCAACTGGGACGCGTGTTCTAGGCATAAGGTCGGAGAGTGATACAGAAAAAAAAGGGTCAGCTCTACTGGTGCAGAGACAATAAATTCGAGAGAATACCATATATGCTAACCAGGAGAGTAATATTTTCAATTTGAGTTCAGTTAACTGGTCATTTGCCAGTTCGTGGTTGGTTGAGATTGGCTGCCTCTTACCTCGGAAAAGTGTCAAATACTTAGTGTAGGATGGGATGATAAGATCAGAGAGAAATTTGTTCATGTGATAATGGCTTTCGCCATTATCAACCGTATAATGAAAGGTAAGATATGAGACCCCAGGATATAAAGGCGAAAAATCAGACGAAACAAAATCAAATCAACGAAAATATAAAGAAAGATATAAATATAGGTATGGTTCGGGAGGCAACTTTTAATCCCGAACCATACATATATATTATCTTTCATTATATTTCCATTGTTTTCATTTTGTTTAGTCTGATTTTTCGCCTTTATATCCTGGGGTCGGATATCTTACCTTTCATTATAGAGTTGATAATGGCGAAAGCCAAAACTAGTTTTGTTCGTAAATAAATCGGATTCAAATATTGGGGTTTATTATTTCTTGCACTGAATATATATATATATATATATATATATATATATATATATATATATATATATATATATATATATATATATATACAAGTATGATAAAAATTAATGCAATATCGCCAGAAAAGATGAGGAATTAAATTGTCTTCGGAGAATGTGGTTTAATTCCTCATATACAAGTATATATATATATATATATATATATATATATATATATATATATATATATATATATATATATATATATATAAAGAGGAAGTACAAGTTCTTCAAGTGTTTAAAGACAAAACACGGCTTTCGCCATATTTAATTATTTAATTTCTGCATTTTTTTTTTGTCTTCAAAAGAGTTTTGTAGCAAGAAAGAGAAATAAGCAATGAGGCAAGAAACAGCAGTTTGATGAGAACTATATCAGATTGAGTTTTCTGCTAAGTAACGGACCAGGACCAACGCTGCTAAGACAGCCTACTTGGAGAGCCTAGTGAAAGAGTGGCGGCACGTGTATAGGCACTGCGGAACTGCAGCACCCCGTATTTCCACTCAATATTATCGATAACATTTAATATAATGAATCATTTTTTTATTTATTTATACTTGTGCATTATATAATTCTTTCTTGAGATTAATGTGGTCGCCACCCTCTAGTTTAATAAAACAAGGTCTGCCTACCAAAAAGTCACATGCTCTCACATATTCTGATTTATGACTTTACGACATTCAAAGGTACCGGAAATAATCAAATTCCGCGACCACACCAATGTATTCAAGATCACCTTCGCCGCAACGAAAATGGCACGGAAGGCAACGACAGAGGAAATCCGGATCTTCAGTATAAGGATCCCCGGAGAAAACTTATGTAGAAGAAGAGAAGTTCCGCAGCATACAATGTTTCTTTTTTTGTATGGTATAAGTTGGAACAACACACCTCGACGAACTGCCCGGAAAAAGAGAAACTGTGCTACAAGGAATGCGCCACAGATTTGACAATTGCATGAGCACCCAGAAAAAAATGCATGAACTGTAAGGGCAAATATAGGACCATGGCCCTAAACTGCCCGAAGAGAAAAGAAATTATAAAAAGGAAAGAAGAGGCTGCCGAGAAAAGTGACAAGATCCCACCAACGAGAGCATCTCCACCAGAAATTAAATTACGAACGACCTAGACGCAAGAATTCTCATTTGCATCACGCATGCAAATGTTGCAAACACGGTAAAGCCTGGTTGTTGCAACAAAATTTTAAACGCATTACCCAAGGCAAATAACCTGTCATCATTCATTATGCCCGCAAACACCGAATGCTTTAAGTCATTCAAGGAATCTGTGATCCAAATGAACACACACAAAAAAATCTGGACTCGAGGCTACTGTGGAAACGCTATTTTATGAAGAATCTGAAGAGCAAGAAGAAAAAGAAGAAGATGAAGAAACAACCCTTTCGGATAGTGACGAGGGCCTGTGCACTCGTACTAGGGCTACTAAGAGTAAGTCTAAAACTCCAAGTCCCTCTGAAGAATGAAAAGCCTGGACACGCAAAAGATGTCATCTAGGCTAAGAAGAAAAATAAGAAGAAGAAATACCGGTAAATAACACTACACTATCCAAAGAAACGCACTGAAGATACTGGAAATTGACAACAATGACGACGAAAATTACCTTTTACAGTAACATATTTAGGGAGATTTATACAGAATTTATCTTAGTTTCAGAACACAGGATCGACACGCATAATGAAGAAATGAAAATTTGGAATTATGATGTGTTGATCAAATATTATTCGCAAGAGCGGTTTGACGGAGCCGCTATTGCGATTAAAAAGGGATAAAATACAAGTAAGTCAGAAATCCTGAAGAATCCTATCTCGGGAACTATCATCATTCCAAGTTGGGGGAAGAAATTCTCGCGCAGATTGACGAGGCACTCGACGACCTTAACAACCTTATAATCAACGCGGATAGAGCTTGTATCCCGAAACCCCAATATAAGTCCATCTCAACATATAGACGGACCGAATACATGAAGGATTTATACCGGGAACTGAAACTTTTGTAGGAGATTAACGTCAGAAACACATAGATTAACAAATACAACGAAGTAAAGAGACCAAAGAACATCTCAGCCAGTTGATCCTCGAATAACACTGTTTTTTGGGGACGATGCGATCGAAAGCCTCGATCATGATATATCCCCCAAAGATGTAGGGAAAAAATCAGGCGTCTTAAAGGATCGACTGGAAGAACTTAGCAAATGGAAATAATAAACTAAGATAGAAATATCGAAACAGAAGAAGAGAACATCAAAGTAACATTCCCGAAGTTATTGTGGGAAATTATTCAGTATAACTGAAGATGAGAACGAAGACTATGATATGGAGTTCCAAAACAAAATTTTAGACGAACTAAACACTCAAATCCATATAAAGCACGCGCACCACCATCTACATAGACTGCGCGACGGACACGCCGAGATAACCGAAGAGGAACTTCTCGGCGCGTCCGCTCATTCCGACATAAAGACACACGACAATCGGGGCTTACAAAGTTAAACTTCAAAAGGCACCAGCTAACAGCATCGAAGGAATGAGAAGAATACTTAACGACTGTACGAGTACAGGATACTTTCTCGATGCATTCAAGGCGGCTAATATGATTTACTTAGCCAAGCATGGGAAAGATCCGTTGGAATTTGGCTGGAAGTTCTTCCAGAAAATCCTCAACCGAAGACTGATGTCTCACCTGGAGGAGAATTTCCTGTACATTCCGTATAAATTTGGCTTACTCATTGTTGATTCCTAAACGAAAATATATATATATATATATATATATATATATATATATATATATATATATATATATATATATATATATATATATATATATATATATGAATAACGTTACAGCCACGAGGAAAATGAAACAACGGAGAACTGCGAGGCCTTTTGACTAATGGTCCTTTACTAAGCAGACTAAAAGACAGGGAAAAAGAGAAAGATATTTATACACCTGATTAATGAAAATATGGGATATAAAGATTAAAAGGGGTGGGATTAGCAGATACCTGGAAGAATTGGCCGCGAAATAGCAAATGAGACAAGAAACCTGAGGTTTTTTTAAAGGCAAGAGAGAGGGACATTGGAAGAATCCCGAACAAAGGGAGCAGAGGGCGGCACAGTGAAGGCGATCCTTTACCGAGAAGACAGAAATAACGCCAGGGGAAAAAGTTTTGAATTCACGGCCGGGACTCGAACCCGGATCTGCTGATTGCCGGTCAGATGCTTTACCACTAAGCTGCCAGGCACAGTAACTATATTTCGTCCAAAGCATTACCCCATCAAACCCAGTATCTCCCTAAGTTAGGAACTTCCAAGGAGTTTTTATACCACATCCTCTTACCCACTCACAATTTAAAGGCTCACTGTCCATGTCACATACAAATAAGCAACTACAGGATCTGCGGGTGATTATACAACCACCACAGGGCTATGCCATTTTTATTTCCTGTCTTTCAAATAAAATTTGAAGACAGAAATAAAGATGCAGAAACCTGGTGTAGTTGACTATAAATACATATAGTACAAGATGAATAAGAATTGGACGCGTATGAGCAAATGAGACAAGAAACCAGAGGTTTTTAAAGGCAAGAGAGAGGGACATTAGAAGAATCCAGAATGAAAGGGAGCAGAGGGCGGCACAGTGAAGGCGATCCTTCACGATCATATATATATATATTTATATATATATATATATATATATATATATATATATATATATATGTATATATATATATATATATATATATATATATATATATATATATATATATATATATATATATATATATATATATGTATATATATATGTATATATATATATATATATATATATATATATATATATATATATATATATATATATATATATATATATATATATATATGATAGAACGGTCTGAGGCCGCTTAAATTCAGCCGCTATCACATGTTTAGAAACACATGCTACCCACGTACATCTGCGAGAGGAAGCAGAGCGCGTTATCGCCCACCTTAGCCAATATTTAATCAAGGAGATTCCTTCTCCCGTTTCGCCTCCATACGTCGATCTCGCCAGATTGAGTTAGGCTTATGGGCAGATAAGGTATTTTCACAGGCGCAACCGGGGCATTCCCCCGAAGTCCCCCACTCAATTATCCCCTACGCCATGGAGAAGGCTCCGGGTACTTAAACATAGCTTTCCCCGATTGAAGCAGATCAGATCCAGATTATCTTTGCAAGGCATCACGCCGATCCGGTCTCCCTTGTGCACCATAGGAACTCTCTACCTCGAGAACGACCTTATTGTCCAGAAGAGGACAATATCCCTTGAGTGCCAAGGTTCCTGCCTTCGAGACGCCAAGTCAATAAGGCCCTCGCTGTTGTTCAGAAAGTGAACAATGTTAGAACAGCCATTGTTCTTTGAGCCCGTTGACAAAAGACGGTTCTCACCCCCCTTGTTGTTCAGAAAGAGAACAACGTAACAACAGCCATTGTTCTTTGAGCCCGTTTGACAAGAGACGGTTCTCACCCCCTCCTGTTGTTCAGAAAGAGAACAACGTTAGAACAGCCATTGTTTTTCAAGCCCGTTCGTCAAGAAACGATTTTCGTTCCCAAGACATCACGTCAGGATAATTTAATTTCCCCCTTTTTAACGTTCTTCAAGAGAACGCTTGGTTTCAACAATAACCTCCATTGTTCATCTATAACATCCCCGATTTGCTGTCACAAAGATCGCTTGTACTTCCGAGCCCAACTTCGCTCTCACTCTTCGAGGACAGTCTTTCCCTTTCGCTAAGGACAACCCCCCGAAGAACCCTTCTGCTGGAAATCGCCAGTGGAACGAAGATTCCTTCGCATCGTCTTCCTCTGCACAACAACTTTGTAATTACGTAAGCTGAGCATTACATTTAATCATTCAACCTTTCTTTAACGCTACCCTGTGCTTTAAATGGTTTAGCTAACCATTCCCCCCCCTTTAATTTTTATTTGTTTACCTCTTTAAATCTCTCCAAATCTTAATCCTCGGATTAGTCAGATATTCCCACGACCCTTTCCATTCTCCGTTTATGTAAACATTTTCTTTGTATGTTCTTGATAGTTTAATTAATAAAACTCTATTTTATTAATGAAAGGCATATTATTTACCCTTGTGCTCCGTTTCCCTTCTTAAGCATATTAAAGATAAATAAGCCTCTACAGCCCCCCACCCCCTCTTTTGCACTAACCTCGGTCAATCAAATTACCACGCACTCGAAATATTAGAATAATTCCCTCAACGAATAGTTATATATGGTATATCGTCGAGAGCCTATTCTACGACAATATATATATATATATATATATATATATATATATATATATATATATATATATATATATATATATATATATATATAATAGAGGAGAATGCAGCTATGTATTTTTGGTCATTGTAAATAAGAATTTAAGAATTTAGTCAAAACTAATAACTATATTATCACTGACTAGAAATTTTGAGAGACTAGAGTCCCTTGGTCAAATTGACTGTGACTAACATTGGGTCAGCCGGGAGATGGAGGACTGAATAATCTTTGTAACTCATAATCGTCAGACATAGTTATTCAGCGTTCATTCCTTGTTGTCAAAATATTCGCTGATGATATGTGAGCGGAGACTGTCATTCGTTTTTATGTAACCCTTTGTTGTTGTGTGTTTATCTATCGCTGTGGTGTTGTGTTGATTTGGGGGTAAAGTGTTATTATCGAGTATTTTTCTTTATAAGCATTTGTTTAAATAAATGGGGATTGTTGTTATGTGATTTCATGAGTGAATAAGTTAAAAAATATGGGTTTCCCATATTTGGGTTTAGTTCGCTTTTGATTGATTGATCTCACATATTGGCTGCGGTTCTCAGTGTGTTGTTTTGATATTAGATGAGTAATGGGAGTGTTGAAAAGTTAAATTTTGTGTGCAACTTTTCTTTTTTACTTTAGTTTGCTTCTATATTTGATAAAGACTGCGATCTCTTTATTTAGGTTTGGAATGTATGTTTCCTTTATTTCTATAGTAATGATTGATTTAACGGTTCAAGTGAAATATTTACCACATAAAAATCCGTGTGTTTCAAGCATATATTTTATTTTTTTTATAATTTACAGATATCTTTTCCAATGGGATGTCACTTGTACCATCTTGCACCTGACTCATAATTCCAAATGCATTGATCTGCGGCCTCATATCTTTCACACATTTTTACTTCTTGATTTGAATCACTTTTCTTGACACATTTATCGTAACAAACTTTCTGGCGTACATGCCCTCCCTGAGCATCTATTGTCCTTTCCCTTCAACATTCACTGAACCTTCCAAGAGCACTCGGTGGTCCTTTCATGAATGTCAGGTGATCTCTCCCTGGTCATTCAGTGGGCCCTCCCTGAAGACCCATTGAGCTCTATCCTCAAAAATCTATTGAACCCTATCTGAATACACATTGCGCCCTTCCTGAATACTTCTTGAGTAACCTTATAGTATTCTTAAATTATTTTTATCGTTAGCAGTGTATGTAACAAAGGAATAATCAAGAGAGTATATGTGGATAGGATGGTGAGAGAATATAATCTGATGGATGACGAGTCCGAGTTAGGGATTGGAGATTGTGTTTTTTTGCGACTGATAAAATGTGCACAAATAAAAGCATGTAATGTCTGCTGCGTCGATCCAAGATATGCCTTGGATTTACATCGTGAAGTTTATTCCTAAATGGCGCACTATGCCTGTAAAGCATACACTTTGTAGGTAAAGTTTATGGGAAAATCTGATTAGGTTTATAACATGGATTGACCGGAGCAGATCACAGGATCCCCCCCACTCCCCACAATTTCAACATGACAACCGCTAAATCTACGGATAATTAGAACCTTATTTTAAAATGTCCCCGTAGGGCAAAATTCATCACCAGGGTTCAGAACTCACTGTGTGTTTACTCCATTCAGTTCAGCAGGAGTCACATAACCATTCTGCTGGTAAGTCACTTCTTCTTAGCTAAACACGTGGGGGCGATATGAGGTAGTCTAGAAAATCACTCGTAAAGTGAGGAATGACGAAACTTCCCCTCGTCAAAGCTCTCATTCCCCTTTTCATTCCCGATCTTCGGCGTTCTCTGGCAGATCCATCCGCTTTGGCGACATCTTCTTCTCAGAGAAGGTGTTGATACCATCCAAACTTTCGCTACCGGTACGCTAAGAAATGTGACATTCCATGCGCCTCTTCTCTCGAGGGCCACCAGCCTGCTTCTGTACCCACCATCGTGCCTCTAACAGGGTACAAACCTTTGTATATTCACCCGAAACCCGGACGTGGGTTTGGACTTCCTAGTGGGCAGTGGTTCTACCGTATCGATAAGTCCAGCTTCGCCTCAAGAGAGATGCCGTCCTCCGGTGTTTTCCTAGCTACAAACGACCTCAGGTCACACAATTCTTATCATAAAAACTATATTTTCTTCCTCTCTCTCTCTCTCTCTCTCTCTCTCTCTCTCTTTATCCTTCCCGCAGAGACTATAGCTTTGCTGGTATTAATTACAAACGTATGCGGGTCGTTCAATTTTACAAGCTGATTTCCTGCAAAACTTCTCATCCTGAGTGTTCAGATCCGTTATTACCGGCACTCCTTCCTTTTATGCCCTGCGTTTCACCCTTAGTGCGCTGGTTCAGGGACTTGACTTGCCGAGTGTAAGATGCACCCATCCAGCTGCTTACCCCGCGATGCACGTAAAATACATCAATTTAGTTGCTTCCTTTCCAGATTTAACCTCTCCCCGGCTGTGAGTAGCCAATTAAACACGTAACCAGGCACTATATACAGACAACTGGCGCCACTGTGTACGGACAACCGCGCCGCTTGCTGCGAGCTGAACTCAAAACAGCTAAGGAATATTTTTCAAAATGAAAAAAAAGAAGACATAATCCGCAAATCACCGTCTCAATTGCCATCACCGTTACGTCTTGTTTTTAAAAAGATGGATCATAAAGACTAATATGTAACTTTTGTGCCTTCAATGGGGTCTCTAAGCCTCCCCTATCTGGTTTCACCAGAAAAAATCGCCTGTGCGAACGTTTTTTCCAAGCTATAACTGCTGAAAGAATTAAATAAAATTCAAGTGGAGAATTCGAGTGTAGAAAAAACAGGAGCAACTACGCCACTTGGACGATACAATTTTCCCTAGATGCCCCTTGGTTTGAGGTCGTTATTCCAAACGTCTGTTCGTTTTTTAGAACAAGTTCCGGGTGGCCTCCCTTTTGTTTTTGCTTTCACAGACGATATAACTGTATATGGCTGGAACCACGACGCACATCTCTCTCATTTAAGTAAGGTATTTGACCACTAACTTGCCTATGGCTTAAAGGTAACCACACAACTTACAAGTAGAAATACAGCGGCTTGAATTTCTGGGGTACCTGTAACCAACGAAAACATCTTATCCTACCTAACAGAGTTACAAGGAGCTACAAGGAAAATAAGTACCCACGAAGACCTTACGGTCCATACAAGGAGAGTACCTTTGGAGCAATCCTCAAATATGTCCGTTGGCAACCTCGAAGATCACTCGCGAGGATCTTAACGGTGATTTCGCAAGACTTTATCTAGTATTGACTTGAACTGTTCAACAGATTCACTGTTGACAACCTCCGTCGGAAGTGCGTTCCAACTACCATAGGTACTGTATGTGAAGAATTTCACACACAAATCACGGTGGTATCGCTTCAGTTCAAGTTTGTAGCCGTGATTTCTTGTTCTCCCCTCGCTGAGTTAAAAAATATCCCCGTAGTCCAGTCTGTCGAGGCATCGAAGTATTTTAAACACTTCGATAAGCTGACCATGTGGTCTCCGGGTCTCCAGCGAGAACATATCTAATTCCCTTAATCTATCTTCATAACTTTTATGTCTGATAGAGGAAATCAGTTTGGTTGCTCTGGCTTGCACGCGTTCCAATCTTGAGATGTCCTTTCTAAATAAAGAACTCCAAAATGGTACGGCATACTCCAGGTGCAAGCGAACGAGGGAGTTGTACATATACAGTACTATCTCCTTGTTCCGATATCCAAACTGGCGCTTTATATACCCTAACATCCTTTGGGCTTTCTTCTTCACCTCAATACACCGTTTCGAGAACTTGAGGTCACTGGTGATAGTTACACTCAAGTCCTTCTCAGTGTCGGTGGAGTCGAGAGCAGTGCCATTAAGGATATAGGGTGATTAGGGATTTCGGTGGCTGATATGCATCACTTTTCATTTGTTTACTTTGAAAGGCATTTGCCACGTATCAGACCACTCCCAATCTTTCCAAGATCATCTTGCAGGCGGGCAGTATTTACATCCTTTGCAACGTTCATACCAAGCTTGGTATCGTCGACAAATTTAGAAATCTTGGCAACCATATCACCGTCCATGTAGTTGACGAAAATGATGAATAGTAGTGGTCCCAGGACAGAACCTTGTGGTATTCCGCTAGTAACGGGCACCCACTCAGAAGCCTGCCCATTCAGCACCACCCGTTGCCGTCTGCCACTTAGCCAGTTATCTATCCAGCTGGCTACTTTTCCGTCTATGCCCAGCGTTCTCACTTTCCGGAGAAGGCGGCGGTGTGGTACCTTATCAAAGGCTTTCGGAAAGTCTAAGTAGACCACATCCACCGCCTTGTCCGATCGTGCTCACTGAAGACAAAGTGGAAGAATTCCACAAGTTTTGTCAGGCATGACCGTTGCCTACGGAAGCCGTGCTTGGAACTCCTCAGTAGCAGGCTTGACTCTAAATGCGACGCCATTTTGTCCACCACGATGCTTTCCATGAGTTTACCGACTATCGAAGTCAGACTGATACGTCGGTAGTTTGACGGTTGGCTACGGTCTCCTTTCTTGAAGATATGAGTCACCTCCGCTTCACGCCAGTCTCTAGGAACGCATTCGGTCCGGATTGACATGTTAAAGATTGTGCTCAGGTGTCGTGACACTTGATCGCGCACTTCTTTCAATCTGTTGGCTGGGGGATGGGACCACACCCTTCAGTAAACACTGAAGAGAAGTAGTCGTTGAGGAGGTTAGCATTTTCGACATCTGAGTGCTTTAATATGCCCTCCTCATTCCGCAAAGGGCCAATCGTTCGACGGATTGGTTTACAGCCGTTTACATATCCAAAGAACTACTTGAGATTCTCTTTACAAAGTTTCGCCACTCGGAGTTTCTCAGACCGCTTAGCCGCCCTTATGCTGGACTTCACTCTCCTGGCTAGCCTCTGGTATTCGTCAAAGTCACCCGAGATCTTTGATTGCCGGTACACATTTCTCTTCTCCCTAAGCTGTTGGCCGATTTCTCGATTAAACCACTTTTGTTGAACAGAAGACCAACGGGGACATTTCAGAGGGATTAAACGCGATTGAAGACTCATGAATGTGGTTTTGAAGCTGTTCCACGAGTATTCAACAGCCTCGCACACTTCTAGCCTCGCATCCGTAAGTCCAGCACGAAGACTTTCAAAGTCTGCTCTTCTCAAATCAAGTTTCCTCGATTTACTAATTGCAGCCCCTCCCTTCGGGACTTTGACCTCAAATCTAATTAGTCGGTGGTCACTATCACCGAGCTTTCCGCCAACAGAGAGGTCTTTAACGATGTCATCCTCAGAGGGGAAAACTAAGTCGAGGATATTGTCTCCTCTCATTGGCTCTCTCACCCATTGAGTCAGGAACTCGTTGTTCACGAACTCCAGGAGTAGTGCGTCCTCGCCACAAGTTTCTCTGGTTTTCCAGTTAACTTATGTGTTGAAATCCCCCATGACAATACACACTGTCTCCGACAATTTCTCCTACAAGCTGGTACAGATCTATGTCCTTTTCAACAAGTTGGGCATGAGGTCTATAAATCACCAGGGTCCTGTATTTGGCAGGACCTATCTCTAGGTCAACACCTAGTAGTTCATTATCGCTATACGGAATATTCCCACGCCCAAGACTTACATACTCTAAACAAATAATATATAAATCATGTTAAAGACGTGACTTCAAAATTGGCTCCATCAAATAACCTTGTAAAATATGTACATAAAAGTAGCAAATCGACGCTCAATTGGCCACGAATTAGCGTTGATCCCTTGAATCTTCTGTAGTGGTTGCACGGGTCATCTGTTTGATGGGGTGGCTAAATAGGATAAGAACCGCATACCTCGAAAGCGCTTTATTCAGAAACTAGTTTCTGGAGTGCGTACACTTCCATCTTCAGCCTGACAATGATATGTGTACTCCTACATTGAAGATGGAAGCTTCAACATTTCCGAAACTAGTTTCTGAATAAAGCGTTTCCAATGTACTACGGTTCTTATCGTATTAAACCATTCTGTTAAAAGGCGTCCTTAAGTAAGGATGCCATTTCAATTGTTTGTCTGATGGAGAGGGTAGTGTGTGTTCAATAAATTTTAAGGAAACGAGGATAATATTCTACTATTGAATATTTGTTATACTTTCAGCACTTGTGGAATTGGAGATTTTGTCAGATTTAATAGCTAACTCGATCTTTCTTTCCTGGTGTGGGGTGGGGGTGAGGGCTTATTTTTTTGGTTAAGCGTGTGTTTTTTGTTTCTATTGGCTTTTTCCCTTTTCTCTTTGGATAGGATGTTGGTATTTAAGTAGTGATTCTTAGGTATGTTGCAGCGTTTTTGTGTTTGGCTATTTTGTTTTTGCAAGTAATTAGTGACTCTTGCGTGAAAGAGAGGGTTGTGTGGTGTATTTCCCTTAGGATTCGCGTTGAGTTTATTTGGTGATTTAATATGTTCATGTATTGGTTAGAGTTTTCCGTTGCTTGATATTAGATTGGTGATGTGAGTATTGAAATATTGGAGTTGTAATTCTTGTTGTAAAAGTGCTCTATTTTGTTTATGTCTCTTTTATGCAGTTTGGGATTTCTTTTGTGAAATTTAGGTGTTATGTTTTTCTTTAATTCCGAAGTAATGGTTGATTTAACTGCATAGTATATGCAGTGTTCTTTCAAAGTTTGTATTTTATATTTTTATGATCTAAACAGTTTCAGAACCAACATATACTCAAATTCTACAGTAAATTACATAGTGGCAGTGTATTTTTACAGCAACAATGCATTTTAATATAACAGATCACTGTAGGAATAATAGTTTCAAACTGTATAAAAAAATACAATAACATGTAACTATATTTTAATCCAGTGCAATTTTGTTATATTTCACAGTAACATGTGTTAGCTAGAATTACACGAGCATGGATATTACTCTATCTTTTATAGTTTTTCCTGCAATTCATACATTAAGATACTGTTTGGAAAGATACATACAATAACATGTATTGTTGCCGTAAAATAGGGTAAAATGCTGACTGATTAGCTGCTAGAAAATTAAAGTACCAATTACATAAACTATTTTACACTGTAGGGAGGTGATGAGGTCCTTTCTATGGGCCATGGTATTAATTTTCGGGAGCAGAGGTTGCTATGGTTCTCCTGACTTACAAAACTGGCTGCCAATGGTTGTTAACGACTCTACCTGCTGACTACCGTCAACTTTCTGGCACTCACAAGTGACACTAAGCTCCACAAACAAGAACAAATTAACAGGAAAAAACAGAAAGTCATTGGCACCAGTCAATTAAGAAAAATGGTTAAAAATTAAGTATACGACCTGAAAACGGTCAGACACGATAATATCTGAAAGGACAACCTTAATGTGGCGTAGGATTCTACATAAGTGCACCGTGTCACGTGCACAAAATTCACAGTAAATTCATATTAGATTATTCAACCTATTAAATACAACGGCAAATGGAGATTCACTAAAAATAAACCAAGCCAACGGCAACATCTCATTCGCATGAAAAAGTTAAAGACTTCCATCCAGCAATGATGAATGCACATACACAAGGAAACTTTAAATTTTAGATTATTATGGGTGACTTTAGTGCAAAGATTGGAATTGAAAGAGGGGGTAAATTCTATCATTGTGCTCCCCTCCCAAAATAGACAAAGAAAAATATGGACATGGATGGAGCAAATCGGGAAAAATGAGCTCAATTAAATGCACTTCAAGTGAACAAATTTCGTCAAAGACATTTTTGTTATCAGCTCCTAAAACACAAGTAACGACCACAGATTACTCAGCAACAATATAAAAGTAGATCTAAAACAAGACAGGTCGTTTTCTGCCCTTCACCTAATCGGACAGACTCACAGGACCCAGCACCATTTGGAGGAAGCGCTTGCCTGAACCTTACTGTGACGAATCTTTGGTAGTCCAGATTCGTTGAATGTCCCAGTCTGGGGAAATTCTTGCACGCTGCCTATCCCGCTACCGCGACGAGCGGGATCGCCACTGCTTCGTCTTTATCTTCGGGACAGGACCTCGGGCTGCCTCCATAGTAATTAGCTTTTGGGTGTTGTATACATGTTTAGGCACCCGATGAGGCTCTAATAATGCCTTTTTTTTAGTTTGTTTTTATTTTGTTTTATGCAGGTTTAGTTTTGTTCTTGTTTCTTTTGTATTTTTTGAACTGTATTTTATTTAGCATATTTGTTGGCTAAAAAAATGAAAATAGATATTTTGTAATTTCGGCGGAATAGGCCCATTTTGGTAGCCGCTAATGGAGAACTTTTAAAAATAAGAAGCCATTTAGGCTCCACTCGGTCGGGCGGCGGCAGTAAAAAGCGGGCCGCCTATTACTGGCGCCGCCCGACCGAGGGAGACAAGGAAGATCCCGTCTCATCAGAACTATTTACAGCCGTGCCTAACGAGATTTACAAGTCCTTGGAGTGGTGACAGAAGGAAATCAGAATTGAGAAGAGGTTGTAAGTCGCCTTCCCTTTACTCATCACAGACTATTATTTGCCTCGAATCACACAAAAATACAATGATAACATAATTATTTTGAACGACTCTTATAGTAGCAATGACTATAAACTTTTTTATGACAGCAGTAATGATCGATAGTTTTGTGAATAAAAGGCAATTAAAATTGCCGGGAACATTTTAGAGCAAGTACAAGAATGTATACTTATAAGAGCGTGTAATACGTGATGGAAGCATGAAAAAAGAAATAAGTAGAACAAAATTAGGCTGGAGAGTGCAGGAAAATTAAACTAGTCTGCTTAAAATGGAAAATATTTAATCAATGCATCTTAACAGTTTTAATTTATAGAAGAAGAAGTTAGACGATTAAAGAAACTGAGGAAAACGACACATTTCTTTCCTACATGACACATTAGCTTAAGAAAAAAAAACTTTAAAAAATATAAGAGAAATTCACACTAAATCTAATGTGGTTGGCAGTAACGAAACTTTTGAGGGGGTGCGGGGAGGGGAGAGAATACTTTAACGAATGAGAATGAACACCGATACGAGGGCCTAGCACAGACAGAAATAACCAAAGCAACTATTTTAGTGGCCCATTAATTATTTTAATCCTTTGTCCTCCTTGTCCAAAATGTTCGTTGTTTACAACTCCTAATTCGAAACGACCCATTTTGACTTTCGGTCCGTTCTCGACTTGACTTCCTGTCTGTGGACGCGCGTTCTTCTAATTCGCGATACGCGCGCGTGAGAGAGAGAGAGAGAGAGAGAGAGAGAGAGAGAGAGAGAGAGAGAGAGTGAGAGGAAGAGACAAATATAGAAACGGATAGCATTTAGTTCACTTCACGATGCAGTAGAGGAAAAGAGTTCTCGTCAATTCCAATACCGAATTCATGGATGCCACTGATTTGTTTCTCTATGGTTAATTCACTGGACCAATGAACACAAGGCGTTTCTGCCTCTTCTACTATTCTGTATTTAGGATCAGCCGATGCAACCGAAGTAATCTTCTACCTAAAATTCTCCAAAGAGAGGTGGCTGAAAGTGAGAGTAGTCTTGGCGGTAACCATATTTAATATTAAAAAAAATATATATTAAATATGCCAAACAACAAATAATAAAAGCCGAAATGGTTCCCTAAATCTTTCAGCCAAAATGAAGTCCCCAAAAGGAATACACTTGCTTATGGTCAGTCAAGCAAGAAGGAAAATTCCACTGCGGAATTTGGATTTCTATGGCTAAAAGAGATGGGAATTAAATCACTATTTTTAGCCAATCCTTTGCGACGATCTCGCCCTTAACCCATCTGTCCCTCAGTTTATTATTTGCCTAGACGTCTCCTTTGACAATGCTGTGCATTGTTTTTCTTCACGACAATGTCATTCTTGGCCCATCTGACCCCTCAATTTGTCTTTCCAACGATCTCACCTTTGACCTATCTATCTAGTAAGTTTTTCTTTACAAAGCTGTTACCTTTGACCCATCTCTACCCTCAGTTTTTCTATACAAAGATATCACCTATGAACCATATGCCCGATCAGTTTTTCATTAAACTATATTACCTTTGCCCCATTTCTCCCTAGGTTTTCCTTTGTAAGTATGTCACCCTTGATTTATCTGTCTCCTCAGTTTCCCATTACAACAATGTCATATTTGACTCATCTCTTTTGGAACGATGTCACTCTTGACCCATTTGTCACTTCAGTTGTTTTTTTTTCAAAATGATGTCACCCTTCACCCATATCTATCATGAGGTTTCCTTTACAACGATTTCACTCTTGGACCAATCAGTCCCGTTTAGTTTTCTTATACAATGATGTCACCTTATACCCATCTGTACCATCACCTTTCATTTAAAACTATGTGACCTTTGACGCATCTGTCCTCTGAATTTTAATATACAATCGTGACAATTTTGAGCAATATGTACCCTCACTTTTCCTTAACAACGTTGTCACTCTTGACCCATCTCTACCCTTCGTTTTCGTTTATATGGATGTCAACCTTTTCCTATCTTTGCCCTCATTTTTTATATTCAAAGATCTCACGCTTGACCATCTAACCCCCTCAGATTTCCTTTACAGCTCTGTGACCCTGGTACCATCTGTCCTATCAGTTTTCCATTAAAACGATCTCACCCTTAACCCAAATGTCCCCTCAGTATTCATTTACCACGCTCTCACCCTTTACCCATATATACTCTCAGTTTTCCTTTACAACTAAGTCACCCTTGACCGATCTCTTCCCTCTATTTTCCTTTACAAAGAAGTCACACTTAACCCATCTATGCTTTAAGGTTTCCTTTACAACAATGTCGACCTTGACTAATCTGTCCCTTCAATTTGTCTTTACAACGATGTCCCCCTTTACCCATATGTGCCCTCAGTTTTCTTTTTGCAGAACTGACAAGAAACCGCTGCTCTCTGGATTCGTTTCTGTTCATTGTCCATAAATAGAAGAAGAATACCGACGCCGAAAACGGAACTAGAAACCTCTTCACTCCTCAGGTCAGGAGAACAGACATTCCCAACTGCGAACTTAAGCATCCCTGAGGTAGCTAAAAAATTTCTTCCTAATAAAATAAAAAATCAACGAGGGCATGTCCCCTAGAAAGTTTGTAAGACGAGATTTGTAAAGAAAATGTTGAAGTTAGAGGAAGTGAAAATGCCCGCAAGATATATAGCCGGTAATCTACTTAAGAGAATTAGGGTTAAAAGGGCACGTGATCAACCAGATGTTAGTTGCAACACACTAGCGCATGCTTAGAACCGTTCCTTTGTCTGTGCACTTCGCACAAGCTTGTTCCTGGAAGTTTATAATACAACTTTTTCACTATTTATGTCCTTTCAATTTAGCCGCCACTTTCCTCTCTGCTCATTTTGCTTTTCTTTCATCTTCGATCGTATTTTTTCTTTCCTTTTTCCCCCTAGTGGAACAGATGGACAAGTGGATATTCTACTTTAAGAGGGTTTGCATCATCAGCAGGAGAATGCTTCAGCTAGAATACCACTAAGCCTTTCGAAAGACAAAAAAGAACCTACCTCATCATAATCTCTTGGTTTGGCAGAAATAGACTGGCTCAAAGAAATCACCCCAATTTGAACAAAATCCTCTGCGAACACAAATTGCACTTAAATTAAAGGGAAAACGCATCGAAATCTACAGTTATCCACTCCTTCGAAAATCCAAATACTAAACGAAAACTGACAGTTTTAAAGGAAAGCCGAAGTCATCGAGCGAATTGAGTGACGTTTCCCTAAGACGACATTCACCAAGGAGCAATTGAAAAGACTGACTTTTTGTGGCTTGTAGTCATTAGCGAGGTGGCTTGACTGACGTTCAGAGAGGAGGGATGGGTGAGTGGGGAGGCAGTGGATTGAGAGGAGGTGGGGCCCTTCTACTTCGCAAGGGAAGAATAAACTGATTTTATATCTCACCTCCCCGTTTTCTATGTTCTCTAAAGTTTCCTAAACTTATTAATATTATTATTCCGTCACTCTTCTTCCTCCTTAAGGTGATTTTCACATTGAACACCAGCTAGTCTTCTCACAGATATATAATCTTTTATTCCCGTGTAATCTTATTTACAATGTTCTCTTTTGCCATTGGTGTTAGTATTTTCCCCCAAAGAAAAAAATCACACAAAAATAAAACGATTTTAAAGCCTATTTGATGTTTATCGCTGCGCCACTCTTGCCCCTTGCCAAATTCAGGGACTTTTTTTCAGGCTTGTTTGCATATTTTTTTCATTTGAAGTTTCAAGTACACTTCAGCTCCCAATCATATCCCAGCGTTAGTGAACCTATATTATTTCAGTTATTTTACATATTTAGAGTCACTGAGATTAGCCGAGTGATTTTTAACGGAATGTTTAATTACATCAAATCAGTCATGGACAAAGATTTAAGGGGCTCTTTCCCTCGCAGGGACTAGTTTGGATGGGCTGTTACAATTACTGGGGAAGCTTGTGTGTTCCCTCTTTTCCACTTTGTACCCACTTTTCTAAGAGTATTCGCTCCTTATTTATTATATTCAAGATTAAAGCTCTGTATGGGGTACACTGTGTATATTGCTATACACCTGGTACCTGAAGGAGCAGCCGAGTGTCAAAGGAAAAAGCCTAGCTCACTGGGTTGATTTGAACTCTTTTAGAGGGCCTGAAGAAAGCGGGGCGTTCCTTCTTTGCCTCTAATCACCCACTTTTTCTGAGAGTATCCCCTCCTCATTTTCTCTGCCTAGCCTTATAGTCCTGGCTGTCTACTTCTTGCCTTGCCTGAAGAAAGGATTGGGAACCTCTATAATCAACGACATTTAACGCCCGCAGGTTGCAAGAAACCAGGACTTGAAAGTTCCTGGATGTTGGGGCGCGATCAATGGCAAGATCAGTTTGGCCCCAACGACCCTCTCCCTACACCTATTTGGTTAACCACACCACTCCGGCCGTTCACGGGTACATAAGGCTGTACCTATTATGACGGTCGGACTTAGGCGTGGATCTAGGGCGGGGAGGTTGATGAGGGTACTGAACCCCCAACCCCCCTTAAAAAAATTTGTTTTTTCATTAGCCCATAGAGAAAAGCCGAGTAACTGCATTAAGTGCCACCCACAATGACACGACTCAGTCATTGTGTTCTTCGAATTCATGCCAGTTATTGCCATCTTCCTCGGGGATGAGAGCAACTCGGACGCGACGGCGGGACTCTTACTGATCGCAATCCGAGAGCCACTCATTCTGATTGGCTTCGTGGTCGCTGAGTCGGATCTAGCTCACAACGTGAAGCAGAGCCAAGCCTTGCAGTCTCTTACGGTCGATCTCATCTCAGCATACGCTATGATGGGTGGTAAAGTGGAGACGCATCTTAACAAGAACCGGAAAAGTACACTGACCAGCTTTCACGGCGTCTTAAAGAATGCAGAGGAGCTTCTCCTTGAGATCGGCTCGTCAAATGACACCAGTCCTGTACCTCGAATTTGTAGGCGGTAAACGCAGTGACCGAACGTATTCTACTAGACAGCAGAGGAATATAACCACCGATCTATGTCCCATTCATTGACCAGGCTTTGACTGAGTTGCAGAGCCTATTCGGCGACACTATACGATCGTCTTCAACATCAAACATATGCTCATCGGCGTCCTCGGAGATGTTGCTGTTTTGCTGGAGGTAGGAAAAGTCTACGAGGCTGACATAGAGGCATTGAGGCTCATCAAGACGGAAGCAGAGCATTGGTTTTCGACAAAATCAGGTTTGACTTCGTTGGAGATGCTCATTCCCACGCTGCCCGGACCTAAATGTATCTGAACTTGGCCAGGCTTTTCCAAGTTCTGATCACTTACCCATTATCAGACGCGCAGGCCGAACCTTCATTTTTGGACGAGGACCTGCCTGGCGATGATCGATGTTCCCCTCGAAGTTGATTCTAGAATAGAAAACGCAATCAATGTTTTTGCCCCAAGGAAAAGGAGGTTGAGGTTCGTAAGAAATACCGTGACCAATGCTGTATTATTATTGTGTTGGATGCTGTTATTAACCCTTTCAGACCAGTTTATGTTTATATTTCATTTTTAAACCATACTTGTATTCTGCTAATCAGAAAGAGTTATTTATACATATATATATATATATATATATATATATATATGATGAAAAATAATGCAATATCGCAAGAAAAGATGAAGAATTAAACCACATTCTCCGAAGACAATATATATATATATATATATATATATATATATATATATATATATATATATATATATATATATATATATATATATATATATATATATAATCTTAAGAATAAATCCAAGGACCAGAAAGAAAGTAGTTTCCATTATATTGATTCTTTAATGAGAACGTTTCAGGCTCCATGCTTATCATCAGGTCTGAAAAAGAAAGATAATTATCAATTTATGCGACAGGATACTTAGAAAATTCTTAAACCACCAATATTAGCCAAGGTTACCTATTAGTACCGTCCCAAAAGACTCACTCTATGTATATTTAGTCTTTACCAAACTTAGGCTCTCTTAACCGTTCCTTCCGCAAAGAACTAGTAAAACTTCTCCAACAATTTTTTACCGATATTCAATTTAAAATCATTTTCACCAATAATTAATCAATTGGTTCAATATTTAATGTAAAGGACACACTCCCTCGGAACTTGCGTAGTCGCCGGGTATATCATTTCATTTGTCCTCGTTGTGATCGAGGCTCGTATATAGGCAGCACCGTTCGTTCTCTTGAAGCCAGGGTTTGTTCACACTTAGGTATTAGTAATAGTACTGGCAAACCTTTGAACCATAGAAAACATCAGCCATAAGATATCATATTATACTATGTAAAGCTAGCTAGTACAGCTAGCTAGCTGTACTAGCTAGCTAGATTGTAGGGCAATTCCACGTGGAATTTCTTTTCCAGAATAGAAGTGGTGTCCATGCGCTGGAGAAGATTCTAGAATTTGGTTAGGCTTAAATTGGTAAGCCTCCCTCTCCCCATCATCCACAAGCGGTAGCCTCGAACCGCGTCCACCACGGACCACCTTTACGCGGGTTAGAATCGCCTCGGCGTGAAGATTTGAGGCCCTTTGAGACTAACGCTGTTTCCCCCACCCCCGCGGGGGGAGCCTTGGATATACACGGCTCGTCTTCCAGGTGGGAAACACAGAGTTGAGGAGTCTCGCCCCAACCCAAGAAGATTTCCATAGTTCTAAGTCAGGTGCTAACAACAAAGCAAAGTGACGGCTGAACTTTTTGTGTGTTGGAATTAGCCCCAGCCAGTGAGGTAATTCCATTTGACGATCGCTACCGAGCGATTTTTCCGACTCCACTCATCAACTCTTGTCGAAGCCCTCCTCGTTCACCCCTCGTTTTGAGGTGGCCGAAATACTCTCCTCTGGATAGGACGTTACCGCCCACTCCCCCCCTTGGTGAACCGTCATCACGTTAACTTCCCGCTCAGAAGCTCCGAGCGCCCTCGCCTAACGTCTATTGCCTGCAGAAGACATCTGTGAAGCCTTACCCTGACGTCTCACCCGGAATCCTCAATAAGCCAACCCCTCTTCCCCTTCAGCAACCCATTTGAGTTAATCCTCCCCATTTGAATAGTCTCTTTCTGTAACGCATTAATTTCTAACTTCTGAGTCTGACGCATAACTTTGCGATTTTCCCCCTCGTTTACCGATGTAATTTTTCCCATTAATTTCTCTTATTTGTATGTAAATAAATTTATATTTTTGTACATGCCTCTTTAAATAACCTTGAGCTTTGCCATTGTCCAAATTTGCCTGACCTCGTTGCACTCTTTCTCGCTGTTCCGCCCGTCGAAACTCGTGGCGTTCCGTCCCTTGTTGGTTCGCCTTTAAGTTATTGGTCCCTCCCCCATAGATATAATATGGTATTGATATAATGTAATGTCATACCACGACACTGATGTCGTCACTGAAAACTTTAAAATCCTTGAACAATGTAACAATAAGATTTCCCTTCGTATCTAAGAGTCCATGTATATTAAAATACTAAAACCTTCCGTCAACAACGACACAAGTGCGGTTCCGCTCTTATTAGTTTAACTACTCCTCCAACCACCGCGCTTTCTTTCTGCCTTCATTCCTTAACTTATTCATTTGAGATTTTCTCACGGTTCAACCCGGTAGGTTACATACTCTGCCCTTTTTTCTTCCTAGTCTCGTCTCCCACTTAAATAATGTTTTGTCTATCTAATTTGAATATTTCACTTTATGCCAATATGAAATATGTTAGAATTTTAAAAACATTTCTTGATAATTATATCTCTTTGTCAGACCTGATGATAGGCATGGAGCCTGAAACGTTGTCATTAAAGAATTAGTATAATGGAAACTACTTTCTTTCTGTTCCTTGGATTTATTCTTAAGTTTAAATTATCTTTCGCTAGAAGAAACTACTTCCAATATATATATATATATATATATATATATATATATATATATATATATATATATATATATATGTGCAACAAAACCCACAGGGAAAATTAATACGAGGATTTCAAGTACTTTCGAACTTTATTTCGAGTTCTTTATCAAGGAATGAAGTTCGAAAGTACTTGGAATCCTCGTATTAATTTTCCCTGTGGGCTTTGTTGCATCTATTACTTACTCACGTGATACTTTGTGAGATTTCCACATATATATTTATATATATTGGAAGTAGTTACTTCTGGCTAAAGATAATTTAATTTTAAGAATGAATCCAAGGACCAAAAAGTAAGTACATAGTTTCCATTAAACTGATTCTTTAATGACAACGTTTCAGTCTCCATCTCTATCATCAGGTCTGACAAAGAGAAATGAAGAAATATTTTAATTCCAACATATTAATTATTGGTATAAGGTAAAAGTCCAAATCAGATAGACAAGACATAATTTAAATGGGAAAAACTAAGGAGAGAAAGGGACGGAGCATGTAACTTACCGGGTTGAGCCGTGAGGAAAACTCAACTGAATAAGTTAAGGAGGGATAGGAAGTAAGCGCGGTGGATGGGGCAGTGGTTAAACTAGGAGGAGGGGAACCGCACTTGTGTCGTTATTAAGGGAAGGTTTTAATATTTTAATATACATAGGCTCTAAGATACGAAGGGAGGCCCTTTCCCGTCGTCAAACTCCTCGGGCACTCCAGTCTAACCTCGCTCCAATCCTGAACACTCCTCGTTCTATCCTCTGCTCGATGGGTGACCGTTCCTTCTCAGTTTGTGCTCCTAGACTCTGGAATGCTCTTCCTGCCGAAGTCCGATCTTCTCCCTCCCTTGCAAGTTTTAAACGTCTCCTGAAGACTCATCTCTTCAGAATTGCCTTCTCTTCCCTGTAAACTTTTTCTACACTCACTACACAACCTGCGCTCTGTGAGGGCTAATAGCCCTGAAAGGCGCATTATAAATATTTATTATTATTATTATATTATTATTACAATGTTCAAGGATTTTAAAATTTTCATGAGTGACATCAGTTTTACACTGTATAATGTGAGTTCTTATGGCTGATATTTCTTTATAGTTCAAAGGTTTGCCAGTTCTATTGCTAATACCTAGGTGAGAACACACCCTGGCTTCGTGCTCTCTCTCTAGGCCGTATTTGTTAGTTAACTGTCTTAGTGACATCACGAGAAAAACAGATTTCTTGGTGCTGCCTGCGTGGGTTAGCGTGTGTTCTTGCGCACCCCTTGTTTTCAGTTATTTCGACGATATTTCTCTGTCATCTTGCCCTCGGCGTATCGTGAGTGTTATTATCGATATAGTTTCTCTATTGGGGTAAGGTATTGGGGGGGGGGGTCGTCTCTTTTTTGCTTTTTCTACTCTTTTTTCTTCGCCGGCGGCACCGCATCCTTCCTTCCTGCTCCATCTTCCCTGAGCTCTGTGTTTTTCTGTGGAAATTTTATCAATTTCTGAACGAAATTTCCTCAGATTTTCTTAAAAAAAAAAATTATATATCACCCTCAGGATTAATATTTTTTGTAGCATTTCTGAACATAATCTATTCAATAATAAAGCACCAAATATTTTTAGCAACAAAAATAAAATAATGTGGAATAAATAACGTAATGGGTTTCTTTCTCTAAGTTCAGTTCAGTAGAGAGGTAGCGTAGGCTATTGCTGTAGTGTAATGCACCCTGAAAAATCAGTCTCTTTATCCCCCCCCCCCCCGTCCCTTCTGTAATCTGAATCTTTATCGAAAGAACACTAGCTCAAAACAAACTCGATACTCGATAATCAGGTCTACCAGATGTTACATTTTTTGGTTTCGGGAGAGCCATAGGTTGCATCTGAAATTCTGCAATTTGGTGCGAGTTATTACTGATCGCTTAAGAATGAAAATATATGCTTAGATTTTATGAAGTTATCTTAAAAATTTGCGTTTTCTTTAGATTTCCTGAAAAATTTTTAATTCCTTAAAAGCCTTCCAAATGAGCCATAATTTTCCCTTCTCCTCCCACGCTATTCTCATCTCTCGTTTTTTTCTTTTTTCTTCGTGTTTTCCCCTTCTTTGGGTGGTTTCTCTCTTCTTTTCCCGCTGTTTCTTAATAGCGGCTTGGAGCTTTTGTTAGTTTTGGGGAGTTATTACTCTTATGGGGTAAAATTATATTTTACAGTTACGGAGAGGAGGCGAGTTGGGGATGTTTTTTGTGTGCATATTTTTATGTTTATTGTTTTTTCTCAATGTGTAAGCATTTAACGGTCGTGGTTGGGTTAGAAGCTTGCTTCTTTCGTAACCGTGTTCGTTTTCGACCCCAAGAGTCGGGGGCCCAGTCTTCTGGTGGTAAGCTGAGCTCCTTTCGATTACTGGTACCCAATTTTGTGTACTTTTGCCAGTTGGTGTGTTTTTTGTACTGGTAAAGTGTATAAACAGGTCCTACTGGCTGTTTTGTTGGTCATATGTGTTTTAGATAGGACATGTGTTTTGATGTAGCTTACAGTGCAAGTGTCCGCCGGGCCTGCCAACCACTAGCCAGTTGCGACCTCGGTGTAGGTTCAGGGTCACCAATTAACGATGACCTCTATTTTTCACAATTAAAAATTATTTGTTCACATATTAATTAGAGACATAATATTGGTAAATTAAAAGTGAATTGTGGTTTCCCATATATGGAAAATCTGACTTAGAATATATTCTAATAATAAATAATAATAATTTATTTTAATATTTTTTAATATTTTAATAATAATATTTTCTAATAATAAATAAAGTTCTAATAATAAATATTTCTTTGTGACAAAAGTGGAAATGTCAGTGAAACAGAAAGAAAGGACATCCTGTTAATGAACACACTGAAAATAGAGATGAGTCCCCGTCTCAATCTCAGGAAAAAGTGCAAAAAGTCAGTAAGTCTTCCAGACACAAAGCTACTATTACATCGTTTTTCAAGCAAAAGGAAAAACAAAATGAACTGGACAGTCAGCAAGTTGAAAAAGAAACATTACCAAGTACATCCTCTGAACTGATAGATGATCTTACACAAGAAACTTGTGCATCTTTGCCATCCTCTGATAAAACACAAATTGAAAAAACAAACACCTTATTATCTGCTCGTGTATAGTAGTGCCTTAAGAGGACCATCATGAAATACAGTGCAATGCCATGTGTTGTCAACAAAATTTCACACCTTATCAGCCAACAGATAATGTCACAATTGATAAGACAGAAAGAGCATTTTCATCCAAAGTTGAGACAAGAAGACGGACATTCCAAGCCAACTGGTAAAAGGAACATAACTGGCTAACTCTTTGCACTTTTAAGAACAAAGCATTTTGCTACATTTGTTGATCTGCAGCAATGTTAAACATTGTGACTTTCAGAAGAAGTGCAGAATGTGCATTTACAAATGATGGCTTTGACAATTGGAAGAATGCAACAGAAAGATTCAGGATCCATGAAAAATGTTCTGCACATAGTCGTTGAAGTATCTGTTGAGACATGGTTTGTCTATCAGAGATCACGAAGAATTGGAGGGAAACCTTATGCAGCTTTTAAAGCTCCGCATCAAGGAAGTCCCAGAACTAAAGCACTGGCTACGTGACAAAAAGTACATGACCCCCGTTATCATTAATGAACTGATTACGTTGATGGGCAACCGGGTATTAGAATCAGTCATTACTGATACACAAAGCGCAAAATGGTATTGTTAATTGCTGATGAAGTTACAGATATCAACTGTAGAGAGAGTTCAACATTTCTGTAAGATATGTTCATGATAAGTATGAAGTGTTTGAAGAGCCACTGGGATTTTTAGAAGTACCATCTATAAATAGTGATACACTGTTCACCGCTTTGAATGATGTTCTCATAAGGTGCTCTCTTCCCATCAACAACTGCCGTGGCCAGGCATATGATGGTGCAAGCAATATGCAAGGTCACAGGACAGGATTGGCCACACGTGTGCTGGAAAGGAGAAGGTTGCCATCAAAATTCATTGCCTAGCCCACTGTATCAACTCTGTTTGCAAGACACAACCAGAAGGTCTAAGCTAGTACAGTATGCTTTGGATTTGGTAACAGAAATTACAAAACTCATCAAATTCTCTCCAAAGAGGTACCATCTGTTTGAACAGATGCAAATGGGAACACGTAATACACCCTCACTTAAACCACTTTGCCAAATCAGATGAACTGTGAGAACATGTGCCTTAGGATCGGTGATCAAGAACTATTTGCATTTCAAGAAACACCGGAAGTAGTAAGTCATGGCTATGATGAGTATGCATGCCGTACAGGAGGACAGATGGCACTGATGGCAAAATCAGTAGATATTTCAGGCTGAAACTTTCTCAAATAGCTTTTGGTGCAGCAGAAGAACTGTAAAATACAATTCAGGTAAAAAGAATTACCATTCAGGCTGAAGTGATAGCTGCAAAATCACAAAATCAACATATCAAGGTTTTAGGACAGATGATGCTTTCAATGAATTCTATGAGAATAGAGTTGAAGAATCCAGAGGCAAAACAGAAGACCCTGTACAGACGACAACCAAACGCTTAAATGACGATACAAAACCATACCGCTTTCAGTGTGTGAAAGAGTACTACAGACAACACTACTTCGATGTTTTGAATCTTTTTATTATGGAACTAGAGTCTAGGTTTGATCAACAAACTGTTAGCATACTGGAAAATGTGGAGCAGCTACTGATAGAATCTGCAAACCAGGAGCATTGCCAAATTCCAACAGAAGTGCAAGAGCTTTATCAGCAAGACCTAGATCTTGACTGGCCTGAAATTTAGCTGAAGATGTTGCCAGATAAATTAAATAAAGGTGACGACAAAATAACAAAAATAAACAGTATCTCTGAAATCTGTGACATACCTAACTCTGAACCCGTCATTCAAAGTCTGTTCAGTTAGGTGCATAAGCTGCTTAAACTGTATCTTTCAGTGCCAGCCACATTTGCAACATCACAGAGATGTAATTCTGCACTCAAAAGAATAAAGAACTATCTCCGGTGCACAATGACCCAAGAAAGACCAATAATGCACTGATATGTCGTGCACTGAAAGATAGAACAGATAATCTGTACTTAGGTCAAATTGCCAAATTGTTTATTGATGTGAATGAAAAGCGTGCTAAATATTTTGGTACCATGTAAAATAACATACATCACATAACATTAATGCAATTGTGTAGGTGTCTAATCTTGCAATTTATTTAATTTTGTACTGTGAATATCTCTTATAGGATTAAGAACAAAACTGATACCAATATGTTTCTTACTTAATAGTACTAACTTTCAAGATTCGTAATCCTAGCTTACACGTTTTATTATTGTGTTACGATGAATTACTATTTGTTTTCAGTTTCATTTTTTGTTGTTTTTGTGTTCATCAAATACAGTTTGCAAATTAAAAAGTTACAGTTACAATGGTTGATTGAACGTTTCGGAGTTCAAGTCGAACTTCCAAACCAGCCATCTCAATATGGGTGGATACTTGAATATTATTAATGAACTATAAATAATTGTTGCTCTCTGGCCACCAACATAAGCCTAAAAATAGCTTTTTAATGGCCAGAAGTTAATTCAATACACTGAGCTTCAATAAATTGTTACAGATGTGTTTTTCAGGCACTCCTGTAGGCTACCTGTAGCTCGTCATCACTCTGAACAATTCAACTCAGATGAATCAACAATAGGTACCGGAAGAATCTCCACTAAACCAGTCTCTGTAGAAGGATCGACGTTGAGATGCTCCTGCCCCTCATATAATGATACGTTACCAGTCGGAGCCAAGTCATGCACTGTTATCGTTGATTCACGTCCATCGGCAAATCTTATATGAGCGTATTGTGGGTTTGCCTCTAATACCTGAACATCATCAGCGAAGAGTTCATATTTACTGACGCGAACGCGACGTCGTAGTAAGACGAGTCCAGGGACAGATAACCAAGTTAGCAACAAATGACTACTGGAAGATCGACGCTGGTACGAGAAGAGCCTCTCATGTGGCGTTTCATTGATGGATGTGCAGAACAGAGATCTAATAGAATGAAGGGCGTCAGGCAGCACTGTTTCCTATTGACATTCTTGAAGGTTCTTGGATGCCAGAGCAAGGGTTATGTGCTTCCAGATTATAGCATTATAGCTTTCACATTGCCCATTCTCTCAAGGATTATAAATTGTCGTTCGACAAAGGGCGAAGCCTAGATTGTGCAAGAATTCTGATCCGCGATCAGAATGCAGGTAGGAAGGCATACCAAATATCGAAAAAATCTGATTTAGACAATGGATTATAGTACTAGTAGTCATGTTGTGACAGGCAAATTCAAACTGAAAACGAGAATACTCATCCACCACCGTGAGCATATAGCGATTTCTGGAGTTCAAGGTTAGAGGCCCCTTTAAGTATAAACTAAGACGTTCAAAAGCCTTCGTGGCCTTGATAAGGGGAGTTTGGTGCGGTTTGTAAAATCGAGGCTTCAATCGGGCACAGTGAGGACATTCAGAGCACACCTTCCTCACATCTTCCATGGAATAAGGAAGGTTTCTCACTCGGACAAAATGAGCAAGTCTTGTTGCACAAGGATGGCAAAGTCGAGCGTGGAGCTCACATAGTTTCTCGTTATTGACAGTAGCTCCACTGTGAGCACATGATAGAGTGTCTGCAGGAATGTTGTATTTACCTGGACGGTACACTATATCATAATTGTAGCACCCAAACTCGATCTTACATTGTTGAATTTTATCCTTCTTGATTTTTCCATGCCGATTCGTACAGAGCATAAAGCTGACAGCCTTTTGGTCCGTAACTAAGGAGAAACGTCATCTTGTCAAGTAATAAGACCACCTCTTTACAGATTCCACAATTGCACATGCCTCCTTTTCTACTGCAGAGTGTTTGTGTTTAGCAGGTGTGAGGGTGCGAGAGAAAAAGGCAACTAAACGGCCTGCCTGATTCAAAGTAGCAGCAATGGCTGTATCGGAGGCACCAGTCTCAACTACCGAAGGAATAGTTTCATCAATCGACTGCACAACAGCCCTCCCAATTTCTTCTTTGAGATCATCGATGTCTTTCAGGGCCTCTGGACTCAGAGGAAAAGTGTCAGTGAAAACAAGAGGTTTGATCTTGTCAGAGAATCAGGAAACCCACTGCGAATAACGGGAAAACATACCAATAACACGGCGTAAGGAAGTACGGTCTTTAGGGATCGGTAATTCCTTTAATGGACTTAAACGTTTAAAATCTTGTTTGAGAGAGCCGAAGGTTATTGTGTAACATTGATTTTTTGGAAATGACAGAGTTAGTCTCGTTGAAAGTAAGGTTGTGGAACCGGGCAGCCTCTTGAAATTTCGCCAAGTTCTCATCGTGCTCCAGCTGGGTTTTCCCTGCCACGACAATATTGTCCATATAAGCATAAGTTCTCTGCAGATCGTGTTGCTTGATGATGTTGTCAATAGTCTTTTGGAAGCAAGCAACGCCGTTCGTAACGCCGAATGGAACTCTGCGAAATTGATATAGCTTACCATTCCCGTCAAAAGCAGTATATGGCTTGTCCTTTTCCCGTATAGGTATCTGGTGATAAGTACTTTTCAAGAGCAGTGAACTGTAGTACTTGTAATGAGACAGTTCCGTGACAAGGTCGTCTATTCTTGGAGAGGGCACGCATCCAAATGATTGAATTTATTAATAGTCTGTCTATAGTCAACAACTAATTCCTTTCGGTGGCGCTCATTTGACACAACAAGAACTTGCGCCCTCCATGGAAATGGAGATGTGATTTCATCAAGAGCACCATCATGTAGCATCCTGTTAAGTTCAGACCTTATAAACTTCTTATCATCATCCTCAAACCTCAGAGATTTTATTGCAACGGGTTTGCAATGAGAAGCAAGACTTGAAAAAATAGGAGG
Organism: Ceratothoa steindachneri; assembly: GCA_963969495.1. Lineage (NCBI taxonomy): Eukaryota > Metazoa > Arthropoda > Malacostraca > Isopoda > Cymothoidae > Ceratothoa > Ceratothoa steindachneri. Next base: position 64,769,925 of record OZ018330.1, read on the forward strand.
TGCATCTATCAAAACAGACAGTACAACACAAGTGGAAGGGTTGGAGATATTTAGATCTTTTTTTGATCCGCCAAAGTCCACAGTAACACTAGAGTGCTGGATTATAAAGTCTTGACCAGGAATGGCATCACATCAAAGGTCTGGCAGCACAGAAAGCCTTGTATTGTAGTAGCATTCACTCTTCAAATTAATGTCAAATGTGCTGCGTCCCTTCACAAGAGACGTGAGTGATGAAGAGGCCATAGATACGCTTCCAGTCGCTGGAACAACCTTCAACTTGTGCTTCTTGACATAGTTTTGTGAGATGAAAGATTCAGAGCTCCTTGTCTCGATAAGAGCAGTCGCTTCATTATTACCAACCAAAACATACACACTAGCTCGCCGTAGTAGTCCTGGGGAAGAAGCAGAGATTACGACCAGTGTAAAAGACTGAGTGGATGCAGAAGTAGAATAGGTAGTAAACCGGCACACCTTAGCAAAGTGCCCTTGCTTATTATACTTATGGCAAGTGTACGTTTCTTTCAGGGCACTGTCCACGATTATGACGGGGACCACCACAGAAATAGCATCGGGACTTTAAATTGGCAGCAGCACAGGTCCTTTTGACAGAATAAGCAGATTCAGATGTTGCAGCAGCACAGGTCCCATCATCGGTGCCAGCAGGCTCGGATGTTGCAGCAGCACTTACACCAGAGACAGTATAACGAGAATAAGACTCTGATGTCTTCTTAGAAACATCAAGTGCCCTGGCTTGATTAACAGCCGTACTTGGGTCCAAAGATTTGTTTCTAGCAATCGTTGCCTAAATGTATTAGAGAGCAAGCCATTGATGAAAGAATCCCGTATGTAGTCATACTGATTCTGTGAAGCATTAGCAGCCTTAAAGTTACAATCCTTGATGAGCACCTGAAGCTCTTGTAGATACTCATCTATTGTATCCCCTTCATGTTGCCTACGAGTAGCCAATAAATGTATCGTGAACACTTCATTTTGTGGCTTAACATAGAGGTCTTTGAGAAGATCTGTAGCTGAATTATAGGTAGTACACTGCAATGTAACCATATACGATTGGAGATACAAAATTGACAAATGTATTAAGCTTGTTAAGATTAAGGCTTGTGATGGATTCCAGAAATGCAGAGTAAGTACGATTCCAGTGATTCCATTCTCGTGCAGCAGTAGGCGAGTTGGGGGATACATTCAGATGTAAAGGTCTCAGGAATTTATCCATCTTTAGATCAGACGCAGTTTGTTTTTATTTTTATGAAACTATGATAGGGCTCCCACTATTTATTTAAAGCACCAGTATAGCCTTTGGATCGGCATTAGCAGGATTGTTAGTTGAATAAATTGTGGTGATCATAAGAAAGCATCAATACCTTTCTCTAGGCTTTATTCGACTAAGAAAACATCAATACAGTCTGAAAATAAAAGAGAAACAATATAAGTAAACATACCCATTCTAATCAGGTTAACAAGCACAATTAGTTATAAGTAAACAAACTAAAGTAGTGTAACTCATTAGGCAATTATGCATATAAGGTTACATGAAGCTTAGATCACCACATACTTCAACATTGTCTTCACGCATTTGTACCTAAGGCAGGTAATCGGGAAAGCGTACTTCACATCCATGTGGAACACATTCTTGGCGAGGGGCAGCGTGGTCCAGATGGGACGCAGCTAGCTGTCCTCTTCCTTCCACCCATGGTTAATTGGGTTGTTGACAGGCATCCTGGACATGTTGGCTGTTGCCCATATGCTCGCTTGGAAGACACTTTTTTTTGAGATTTTGCTCCAAATCATAACCAGGTGGGGGAATTCTCTCTACGTCCCTAGTCTTCTGTGAGAACAACCTCATTCGGACGAGGTCAACATCATTGTGCTCATTTGATTCATTTGAGTACAGCCTACAGACAAAGTTTGTTGCCACTTCTTTCAACTTTCGCGATGTTTGAAAGGGAGTGTCGAAAATAGTTGCAAATTGCTCCATAAGTGATGGCACTTCGGGCATCAACGTGCAGCAGGATCGCTTACCCTTGAACTTGAAGGAAGAAGTACTTTGTGATCCAGTGAATGCGTGGAAAAGTGCCGTGGCTTTGCACGTTGTCGTGCCTAGGTTTGTGGCGATGGTTTTCAGGGAGATCATTTTGGTTGTCTTTCCCGCTTTAAAGGAGATCCAGATTTCTGCGGCAGGATTCAGTCTTGATGTGATTCAAATTACTCAGAAGTATTACGATAACATCTGTGTCTCCAGTATACATCATCCCAAGTGACGGAGATTGGAGGGCATGGAAGAGATGTACTAAGACACGCGTGCCAGCTTCATCATGGTTGCATTGATCCATTGATGGACTGTTTCCAACATGGTGGAATTGATCACCTGCAGTGATGTAGACATTATTGTCATCCGGGAAATTTTCTTCTGTCATCTTTTTTGACAATAATGAGAACAGTTTCTTCTTGTTATCAACGTTCGCCAGAAAATTCTGCCAGTTTCCTACGTTGTCGGATGCCTGTTCCTGGTTATCCAGGCAACTGCTAAAATGCCCTGATACAAATTTGTAGGACAGACTATATCAGCGTTGTTCCTTGCATGATCTTCAATGGCCTGTGCAAATCTAGATTTAATGCTATAGACTTTCTTATATGACATGCTCAGAGCATACTTGTGTAGTAGTTCTACCAGCTTCTTACTTCTTGTTTGGGAATACAATTTAAAGGGTCAGGAACACTGCAAGTGGAGGCTCACAATTCAAGTTCGCAGAAAGAGAAGTCATATTTAGCATGGCAAACTGACCTCACAGAGATGATATTCCTGGAATTCCCTTGTTTTGGCGATGATTTGAGTCCTGCGAGTAGTTGATGGAAGAAATACTTTATACGTTGTGAAACAGATGATTCTTCGCAACCATTCGGAAATGAGCCCTCAAACCTAAATGCAGTGTTATGATCCAAAACAGCTTTACGGAGAATCGATCCTGCCATTAGTAATGTACGGGCTTCCTCATCTGGTGTTTGAGTTGCATCTGATATGACCTTTCTAGCCGTCTTCGAACAAATGATGAAAACTCCGTCTCGGATACCTTTCTCCTCTTTCAAATTAGGGAAGTGTTCCAGGACTCTTTCATTTAGGCGTGTCCGGTTCACTGTATTCTGGACTCTATGTTGTTCTAATCTCTCGGTCATCAATATCTGTCAGATCTTGCAATCCAAAAATTCTACGACCTCCATTGACTTCTTCCTTTATAAATTGGAGCAGTTCATTTTCTGTTGTGGCCTCGAGATTTTCGCTAGCTGTGTATTGTTTACAAATAGCATCGTAACCATGATTGAACCCTGTGTAGCAATTCCAATGGTACCTGACTGTAATGGCGACCACCTCGTCTTATGAAAGCAGTGCCAAGATACTCTCTTCTCCCAGCGCGACTGGGAGTGTATCCTTCTGGAAAGAATGGTCTGCTGAATTTCTTTCATCACCACAGAAGATACACAGGTTACGATTAGCAACTGCATGACACTGCCGGGATCTTTTTCTTGCAGGAGGCAATCCTTCATTATGACGTTTTTTTGAATGGTCAAGTGCTGATGCCCTGTAAAGCTGACGACAAGATTTATGCCAGGATGCACGATTTTTCTGCATGGATTCTTCATCTGGAAGTTCTACGTCTGGGTGGGGAGCAGCACCAATTGCTCTGAACTGACTTTTGAGGCTGATGATTTCTGTGTAGGCTCTCTCTCTACGACTGGTGACTGAATTCGCAAGGAGACAAACAAGGACTTCCTCAGTTTGCTTTTGACCCAAAATACACAACTGCCATTCTTGCCTCAGCCATCTCAGAAACAACCTGGAAAGAAACAAAGAAAAAACAGTAGTAAATAACTGCTGTCTGTACAAGGGGCGTGGCAAATAAAATTTGGTATTACCTGAAATATTATAAGAAAGGTATTATCTAGAAATACAGGTGGGTATGCAAATGGAAACGTTTTTCCCCCTGTGAAGAGACCAATAAAATGGTAAATGAAGAACACAATTAGTGATCAGTTAGTAAGTTATGGATTATACATAAAAACATAGATATAGAGACCAAAATCACCATTCTAGGTTCAATAGTACAAAGTTATGAGGCGTAATGGGAAAAGAAGCTAGAAATTGCTAGCCATCTTGGATTTGGGCGGCCATTTTAATTTTTTTATCTGACTGTTTGACACTCGAACTGAAAACAAAACTTTTGTATCAATTTGAAATGAAAAAAATACCTATGCACGGTCCCCCATTAATCAGCAAACAATCCGGCCATTAAGAATTCTAGTTTTAGTCATTTATTGACTCAAGAAGCACTTAAAATTTCAGTTTTTATAGCATAAGAGGCATAGCAGACCCCACTAAGGTAGCTACCGCTCACCCCCGACCACCTAGCTACTCGCCTCGTGTCTTCGGCTATCGGACTATCTTTTTGTACCTGGAGCAATCCTAAACTTATACCTAACTGTAAAATCTTTATTGAGCACCCTGGAGTTGGCCCCCACACTTTCAACTTGCTTCCTACGCTACTGTATATATATAACAGTTTTTTAAACCAATGCAATCGAATGTACCTTTTATATGTTTAAATGCAGGTGAATCTCATAAATAATTATTAAATTCAGTATTATACCTTAGCTGACGTCCCAGAACTACGATAAACTAGAATTCATCATTTTCTGTGTAAAAAAATAAATCGGATCTGAGAGATAGTGATCAGTCCTGTGTGAGTTACTGTTGTTTATTATTTCATCGAGGCTGTGTAAGGTAACATTATTAATGATCAATGCCATTTTCTCAGACTACTCAGATGAAGGAGGTCAGGTTAGCCCCCTCACAAATTTTTAGCCTGGATCCACCACTGGTCAGGCTTTACTGCCATATTGGTTTCCGAGGTAACTAAAAGTCTCTGGTACGGGTGTGTGAAGCTGAACAGCCGCAAAGTCTATCCATTAACGTGCCCACAGATGGAACTTCGAAGGGTCTGAAAATCCTGAACCTGATAGGCAATAGGGGTTAGATGCGGGGTATAAACACCAACTCCCTTTTCTTTATACATACGGTCCTATTTTTTTCATTAATTTTCGTGTGCATTGGCTAAAATTCCAAAATTTCTGATCATATTCAATAAGGAAGACCCCACCCAACCTTAAAGTTGGATCGGGAGGAGAAATTGATAACACGCCTCTTACTGATGGAGAGGATTTCCTCTCATCACACTCTATTGGCCCCACCTCGTTATAGAAACAGCCCCTCATCAAATTCTTTTCCAAGGGCCCCTCCAAACTTCTCTTGGCAGAGATGAGGCTTGCAAGTCTCTCCTTACCAGTAACCTTCCTTGGAGTCATCCATGGACTACAATTGCACCAGCGGCGGTCCTCATTTTTATTTCACAGGGTCCTGCCAAGCCTAAGAAAATGACGCGAAATATGTGCCACTAAGACGCCATCTCCCAATGGGAGCAACTAGATCGGGCGAACGTCCTTAGAGGCACATGGGGTGCTGGGGTTCACTGGGCCATGCACCCACCTTTACTGGACCCGCATCTTGTGACCCTGATAGGATTTGTTGTGCCTTTTCTTAAATCTTCCCAATGGAGGTCGGCGTGCCGGATCCTACGACGTACCTTTTGACATCAGGCTACAAGCTTAGTGAGTTCTTCGTCTAGATCTCTGGCACCGCGAGGGAGGACTAGAAGAAAGAAAATCCCAAGGTGGACATTGACTCGAAAGTTCACCCGGCCTAGACAACATGATCTTCCTAGAGAGCGAACACTGACTGGATAGGAAATACTATAAGATTAAGTTAGAACTTGGACGAGATCTTTTCCATGCAAGACGGGCCCACGAGGACTCAATAGGAGAGAAGAGCCCTACTCTCTTTCTCTCTCTCTCTCTCTCTCTCTCTCTCTCTCTCTCTCTATATATATATATATATATATATATATATATATATATATATATATATATATATATATATAGATATCCTCTCCCCTCTCCCCTTCCACGACACTCCCCCTTCCCCCCCTCTCTCTGATGCGAGGCTAGAAATGTGCGAGGATGTTGAAGATTCGTAGAATAGATTCATGAGCTACGTTCATGAGTCTTCAATCACGTTTCATCCCTTTGAAAAGCCTTCGTCGATCTTTTGTTCAACCAAAGTGGTTCAATCGAGAAATTGGTCAATGCTGAGGGAAAAAATAACGGTGTACTGGCAGTAAAAGACCTCTGGTGACTTTGACGAGTACCGTAGGCTAGCTAAGAGAGTGAAGTCCAGCATAAGGGAGGCAAAGCGTGCCGAGGAGTTCCGAGTGGCGAGACTTTGCAAAGAGAATCCCAAGGAGCTCTTTGGTTATGTAAATAGCCGTAAATCAATCCATCGCACGATTGGCCCTTAAGTGAATGAGGAGGGGGCATTAAAGCACTCAGATGCAGAAAATGCTAACCACCTCAACGACTACTTCTCTTCAGTGTTTACTGAAGGGTGTGGTCCCATCCTCCAGCCCACGAATTCTTACTTGAGGGAAAAGCTGGAGGAAATGGACTTCACCCAAGGAATAATAGAAAAATAGATCATTTATCTAAAGACGAATAAGTCCCCTGGTCCAGACAGGTTTCTACCTAAAGTGTTGAAAGAAGTGCGCGAAGAAGTGTCACGAAATTTGAGCACAATCTTCAACATGTCAATCCGGACCGGATGCGTTCCTAGAGACTGGCGTCAAACGGAGGTGACTCCTATCTTAAGAAAGGAGAGTCTAGCCAGCTGTCGAACTACCGACCTATTAGCTTAACCTCAATAATCGGTAAACTCATGGAAAGCATGATGGTGGACAAAATGACGTCATATTTAGAGTCGAACCTGCTACCGAACAGTTCCCATCACGGTTTTCAGGGAGCATGATCAGGATAAGGCGGTGGATGTTATCTACTTAGACTTTCAAAAAGCCTTCGATAAAGTACCACACGCACTGCTGACCTCTCCAGGAAGTGCGCGCGCTCGGCATAAACGGAAAGGTAGAAGGTTGGATAGAGAACTGGCTAAGCGGCAGAAGGCAAAGGGTGGTGCTGAATGGACAGGCTTCTAAGTGGATGCCCGTCACCAGCGGTGTACTCCAAGGTTCTGTCCTGGTCCACTACTTTTCATCATCTATGTTAACGACATGGATGGTGACATGGTTGCCAAGATTTCTAAATTTGCCGACGATACCAAGTTTGGTATGAACGTTGCAAATGAAGGAAACACTGCCCGCCTACAAGAAGATATCCGGAAGATTGGGGATTGGTCGGACACGTTGCAAATGCCTGTTAACGTGAACAACTGCAAAGTAATGCATATCGGCCACCGAAACCCCCAATCACAGTATATCCTTAAGGGCACTGCTCTCGAACACACTGATACCGAGAAGGACTTGGGTGTAACAATCCTTGTAGCTCTCTCTCCCTCTCTCTCTCTCTCTCTCTCTCTCTCTCTCTCTCTCTTTCTCTCTCTCCCTCTCTCGCTCACACACACATATATACACACACACACACACATTTCTTCATCCCTGAGAAGGATCGGGCCGAAGTTGGCCCGTACGGCCTGGGGACCACTTTCGAAGCAGGGAGGGAAAATGGTATATTCCCAGCCCCTTTCTCTAAAAACACAAATCGAAAAAGATAAAGGGTTGCTTCCGTTCTGGGGGAGCTCCTGGGACAGAGGAGACACCTTCCAACTCGCTAGCTGACCAGGCAAAGAATTGTAAGTCCAACCACGGGACACTCTCTGGTGGGGGAGAAGTAAATTCCACAAGATTAAAGTGAGAGGAGCATCGATGTCGTCGGGTCCTCATCGAAGTGTTACCTTGCGCTTTCGAGCCAATGGACTCGTGCTCCTTCAACATCAACTACTAGCCAGGAACCTCGGTAGAGAACCTTAAATCACCTGTTTCGCGGGCGGGTCCCTTCTGGTGAATGCGGTGGCCCCTGCCAAGGGCATGTATTGCAAGTGTTGTTCGGACACTCGATGACAGGCCTGTATAGGTGACACCGCACTCTACCATGAACTTCTGAAAGAGGTAGTTATGCGAAAGAACTCTTTAACTATTTCTTTTGAAAGATATCGCAGAAGAGCTGGCCGACTAAGGATCAGTCAGGGTCGAGCGTGTGGTGAGAAAGAAGGAAAGCCTCGAGCCTTCCACTACATTTTTGTCACGTTCGATTTTAACAGGCTATCTGAGCCGGTGTGATCTGGTTGGTATCGATACCACCTCACGGTATTCAAGACATTCACCCAGAGTTGTTAAGATTGCCACCACTTCGACCATACACGTCGAACTTAAAGACGTGCTAAGTAGGCCTGACATGATAAACCCATAGTGCGTAAGACAGATGTGTGAATTGTGGTGACCCACAATTTACTTCCATGACTAATTCCGAGGAATTGGTCATGTCGCGCCTCTTTTAGCTTCGAAATTCCTACTAATCTCACCTAAAAAGCACCCTCCACTCCTACTCCTCTAAGCCTTTGAGGTCGGTAGCCACCAAACCCATTCAGAACCTTCTTGCGGGTTCTACTTCTTCCGAGCGCCACTCTGGTAACACTGATGGCCTCGCGCCCCGCTCCGGCTATAGCCATGCCCCCCTCCCTCCCCGCATACGTGAATCCTTCTCAAAAAGCAAAGCGACCGCCTACACCTACCGAGTCGTTAGACTCGCAGGAAGCAAATCCTTGGAAGGTAGAGTGAGACCACCTCCGGGGCCTCCTAAGCCTGCGCTCCCCATTCCAAAGAAAAGGGTGGAAGCAACAAGGAGGCTTCGGCTCCCACCTTTATGTCCAAACTTGGAGGCCTTGAAAAGTTGTGCCTCTCCAAAGTCAAGGGAATCCCGGCCTCGAAGCTTTCCGCACACCAAAGGTTTCGAAGAAGAAGAAGAGGACTGCTCCTTTGACAAACCAAGTGTCCTCTGGCAAACCCTCGAAGGCCGCAGCGCCTTTCACGGAATTCTGTCTTCAGGAAATGTGCAGCGATTACCGAGAGAAGCTTTAAACTCGAGGAAGACACTCAGGTCTCCTTCGAGCTATTCATCTAGGACATTTTCTCCAATGTATTTTCAATGAACCTCAGGCTAACTGGGAGGAGATGAGAAGCCACAGCATTGCTCACTCCCCTCTAGCTGATTATTGGGTTCGTGACGTGCCCCCTACCCATCTTTGTTGGCTATAAGGGTTTAGAAAATCCTTTACCACGGGATGGGAACCTAGCAGATGGATGCGTAGCTTTCATCCAACATTATGTTTCCGTTCTCTTCCTTGGTATAAATACCTTTTTTTCAGGCAGTGCAGCTATAGTCAAAGCCCAAAGTTTTCAGACTAATATCTATATTTATTTTTTCATTCGTTTTTAAAATTTACATAGTAAGAATATTTATTCTAATATTTAAATTAGTTCAGGTTTATTAAATGTCAGCATTTTAAAAATAATAATAAAATACATTCCTTCGCTGAATCCAAAATCGCGCCCTCGTCCTGTTTCTGTAGGAAGTGAGTTTCAGTCCATGGATCTATACTATTTGATCAAAAGGGTAAAATGATGACAAATATCTGTTATTTCAATAATGTTGTGTAATTATAATCTATTTCGTAGTAGTTTTTGTAACAATAAATGTTTTAATCTTTTTCATTTATAATTAGTTCTTTACAAATAAAAGCGTGAAACCATTATTGTTCTGCACCAAAGTGACCTGAAATGCAATGAGATATTAAGGGAAAGGTATTTCATCAAGGCGCACCATCTTTAGGACCATCATGAAGAAGTCTTCTGGAAGCCCAAGAATTTCGAATGAACGCAAAGATTGCTTCCTGTTAAGGTCTAGTGAAAAATCATTTCAGGAAAGGACTGATTCCTCTGTCTGAGTCTGAGTCGAAAAATTTAGATCGGTTGATGAAACCCTTAAGTTATCCGGCATCATTATCACCCGTATTCCTGACGAATGACCTTGGCTCTTGTATTTTGCAAGCCGGGCTGGTTTCCGTTACATTTTTTTTAAATTTCTGCGTGAAATACAAATTGGTTAATTTTATGTTAGCTTACTTTTTAGACCTGTATTCACAGTGAGGCTTTTGCAAGTTATACTCTCCGATGGATGTTCGGCTCATGACAGAAAAAGTTATCTGCAAAGCCTTCCTTCGCGGAATGTACTTCGCCAAGGTAGGGTTTTTTATTGGATAATACATATGATATTCATGACGATATTTTACCATTGAAACTTCCACACCATAAGGGCGAGAGGACGCCTCCCTATCTTCACGTATGATATTCTACGAGTTCGTCGAATCCGCGCACAGTGAATTGTCCAGTGTTACTCTCTTTGCCTAGAGCATCAACAGTACCAACTCAGGGTTGGCCGAAGTTTTCTTGTACGCTATACGTAATCGACTTTCGATCTCATTTGATGCGGCTCAGATAACTACTCCTGAGCACCGAATCCAATAGTCTCTGAACCGTATCTCTTGCTATGCCTCGAGCAGCCATATTTTGGTTTTATTTTGCCAAAACTACGGGCGTGCACTTATGCTGCCATCTACGACTTCACCCATTACGAACTTCTTCCTAAATGGAGTTCACCTGGATGTGATAAAGTCGCATCTTTTCCTCGCTATTGTATTTGACCGAGGCCAATTTTATCAGCCTTATTGTACATTATACTATCGCCATGGATATTCTTCGGTCCGTAAAGTTACGCTCCTTTGGCCGATTGAAGCTAGTTGCAGATGCAGGAGTGAATTGCAGAATGTGGACTTGATCCGCACTGGTTTCAGTTTGGTGTGATCGGTGCCTTCCGCACTTCTCCTATAGAAACTTCCTTGCCGATGCTTGGGAGATGACGCTTCCTTTTCGCCGTCTCCAATGGCTCACATTGCATTCGTGGCGGATCTCGACAGGGTCTATATTGCGTGAGGCGCCATAACACCCTAAGGCTTTTGAATTTAGGACACTGGCACTCTTTCCAGAGCTTTATGTGCTCACAGGCCGATGGCACCGGTGATTTTGTCTAGCACGCCACCCTGGAAGGTACACATGTGAATGTGTATCGTTGTGCCTCTGGTCTCAAAACTACTACAGCACCAGGACTATGGTGTTCTAATTTTTGAAGCACATGTTGTGCCAGTGTACAAGGATTGCTACGAATCCGAGGAGGTGGTCAGCTTTGACGTCATATCCTTCTTGTTTGGAGCTGGTGGGACTCCACCAGGGACTACTTGTGCTTTACGGCCGAGCTGGTTGCAATACACCGCTCGGTACGGGAGATTACCTGTTGTTCCCAGGTCGGAGGTATAATTATGATTTATAGTTTAGATAGAGGGTATAGAAAAAATGGGAGTTGAAAAAAATAAAGTATGAAAGTAGCCTGAGGCGAGTTGCGAACGGATTTCTGCATCGCCGGACCACCGTTGATGCTTAACCTGTCAACTGCGCCATTCTGAGTCTTCAAAAAAGACTCACTCAGGAGAAGTTTTTAAACAACACGCTTACATTTGTCAATACGCTACAATAGCGACTCCCAGAGCCCCCGGGAGCCCTTGATTAATTGGAAGAACTGCAAACCCTGGTCCGCAGTATCCTTGACGCGACGGTTGGAGGGAGCCAGTAGGATCTCGAGATTGTTTTCTGCTGGGTGCATGAGCATGTAAGGATTGTGGTAATTAACACGCTAATCTTTGCCTAGCAAAGAAGATAAGAGACGGCCTATTGGAACTTAAAGTTCCCTGCTCCTTTTCCTTTCCACCGATGCCTACACGGCTTCAGCTCATTTTTGTCTTTTACAATGGGACACACTCACAGGACGCAGAGCAATCTGATGAAGCGTCCTTCTGAACCTTACTCTGATGACTCCTTGTTCCTATAGGATGTATGGCACAGTTTTGAAGAATTCAAGTCTAGGTACCTCCGCGCACATTAGCTGCCCCGGTACTGGAGGGGAAGGGGGGCTCCTTCGCTTTTCCCTTGTACTCAGGACGAGTTCATGCAAACCAAATTGCCGCGTTATTGAGATTGGAATGAAGCAAACCTCCTATATTTTATCTAACTTTTTAGGTATTGGGTGCATCATTGGAGTTTGGTTGGCCTTCTTCCCACTCCGTAGCATAATTTTTACTTTCTTTTTACTGTAATTTTTAGTCGCAGGCGACTCTACATATCCCTATGTCGGTTGGTTCCCGTTTTACATTTTCTTTTGGGGGGGGGTAATAACATTGTAACTATTCGGCCGATTTTAACGAAATTTGAAACCTTTATGTTGTTTTACAGTCTCTTTCGAATTACATAACTGACAAGGTCCTCTCAAGGTTAGCCCGGGAATTAATTTGTTTCGGCAATAACATCATAACTATTAGCCGATTCTAACGACATTTGAAACCTTTATGTTGTTTTACATTCTCTCTTGAATGATAGAATGGACAAGGTCCTCTCAAGGTTAGTCCGGGAATTATTTTGTTTTGGCACTAACATCATAACTCTTCGGCCCATTCTAACGAAGTTTGAAACCCTTATGTTGGTTTACATTCTCTTCCGAATGATATAATTGACAAAGTCCTCCAAAGTTTAGCTGGGGCATTATTTGGCAATATTATCATAACATTTCGGCCGATTTTAGCGAAATTTGAATCAATTATGTTGTTTTACATTCTCTTTTGAATGATATAATTGCCAAGGTCCTCCCAGGGTTAGTCCTGGAATTAGTAAAAGGTTTGAAGATCCGAAGGTCATATATCAGAATATGTGAAAGCACGCGACCTTTGGTCAGCACACATTGTTCTTTAGCGTGCTATTGTGTTGTTTTTAATATAGCCTACTTAAACGAGTAATTATATTTCGACAACCTATGCTCCTGATTACAATCCACAGATAGAATACGACAAGGCTAGGGCACCAAACTGTTAATCTGTTAATCGTTATTTAACGAAGTTATCCTTTAGGTTAAGGATTTAACTTTTAAGTTAAATTTAAAAATCATTATCTGAGTAATTAACTTTTGTTACATTTACCTTCCGTTAACGCAAGTAACAAAAAATAATTTAAAGTAGATCCGTTTCTCATTCCAGTTTCAGCGTGTAAATTTTCGATAAAAATCAGAAGTCCACAGGAATGATGGAGTGGTGCTCTCTGTTTGGGTCTTGCAGTAAGGATGAGAAGTTCTTTGTAACTATTCAGCAGTGCCCAGGTGTTATAGTGTTTGGAAATGAAAACCGAAAAATACATGTTCCAGTGCGTTGTTTTTGATTGTTATATAACACGAAATGTCTGGCAATTTGTGTATTTGTAGCAAATAGCTTCATAAATAACATATTTCAAATTTTGTATCAATCAACTAATTGTGGCATCTGTAGATCTTGAATGTGTTTATATAGTTGATGCTTAAACTAATAATGCCATTAGACCTCAACTGAGAGGCTCAGGACTCCCAGTTCTACCTGGACGCCTACTTTCTATTCAAGTCAGGAGAAGTAGATAAGTTGTTTTTCAGCTGCCAGTTTTTCCTATTCAATACTGTCCAGGTACTGGGCGGGGGGGGGGGGGGGGTTATGGGGGTAGTTTGGATGAGCTGGTAGAGGTAACTGAGGTAAACCTCTTCGAGAGTGGTGCGATTATCAATTATCAAGGGGTGATTTGTCACCACTCTTGGGGCAGCCAAAGGTTTGCGTACTCGGCTGGGAGGCTGCATAGTTGCTTCATCAGTGAATGCCTCGTATCCACAAGGCTACAACTCCAAAGGAAAGCTCTTTTCTTGCTTAGTAGGATGGGTAAATTGATGATCGAAGCTTCCTCCAAAGTTGAAAGGAATTTTAGAGCTAGATTCAAATGTCTTTATTTGGCGGGAGCGTGGACTAGTTTTCAGGGAATGAGCAGAAAATATCCCTATCTTTTTAAGGTGTACTCAATAGTGAAAGATTTTGATAGTGGTAGATGATAGATGGTGAAAGTGGGGTAGGGTTGCCCTTGTTTGAGGGGCATCGCAGGCATTTTTTTATTTTTTAATACTTATTTTTTCCTTTTTGTTTTATTTATGTTGTCGCGTGTTTTTCTTTGTGTGTATTCTTCTTAGTGTTTTTTCTGTTTATTTGTCTCCTCGTCTCGTTTAATTTCTATTCGTGCATTGACTTTGTTGAGCTTTCAAACCTTTAGTAATGTTCGATTTTTGTGTTGTGCCTCGTGTATTTTCTCGTTATTTGTAGATCATGAGTTTACTATTGTTTTGTAGGTTGTTGTGTCATACTCTGTGTTGTTGATGTTTAAGTGTAGATTTGTAATATATTTTCCTCGGAACAGAGTTTGGTGCTTGGGAATCACCGGCTTCGATCGACTTTCGCGTGCAATTTGGCATGGATATTAATTCTGCCTCCAGTTCTTCTTAATTCTGGCATGATATCATTGGCCATTGTAGACCAGACCTTTCTGGCTAGTCTCTGGGTTGCGACGTTTATTGGCTCCAGTTTCTGCCTGTGGTGCAGGTCCCTCTGCCGAAGATGCTCTTTTCGTTTGGTTTTGTTTATGCAGAGGGATGCCGAGTTCAGCACTCGTTGGAGCCTCCTCATAGCGGTCTTGCTGGCCACTTGAGTCACTACTGCAGGGTAGATGAGCTTAGCTCGGATAAACGACAGGTATAATTTCCTGATATTCGCCGAGCTAAGATCACTGAACCTATATAGCTTAGAGATTTCTCTCTTCGCCATATTCTGCCTCTCCGTGTAGTGACTCGAGTATCCGTGGTCGGAGATTTTTAGGCCCAGGATGGTGCCTTAGGCGGAGTAGCCATATCTCTTCTCATCAATTACAATGGGCCACGTCAACTTACGGCACAGCCGGAGGATCTTAAATTTCTTCCTGTTTGTCCGGATTTTCCAACTTCTCTCGAATTCGTTGATGTTCGAGATCTCTACGATGGTGTTGATAGCCTGATCCCTTGATTTCCTAACCCTAGTGGGGACGATCTGTGTGACGTCATCTGCGTATTGCAGATACATCGTGTCCCTGTGTATTGGAGTAGGGAGGTCGATGGTGAAGACCAGGTAAAGCAGGGGACTCAGTCAGGCATTTCCCTGAGGAACGCCCACTTTGAGCTCGATTTCTGGACTTTTGTGTTCTTCGATCATGATACGCGCCCTTCTGTCCATGATGAAGTCGCAAAGAATCCTTTGCAGGACTGGGTTTAGCTGGAGACCTAGGATCTTGTATTGTAGTCCACTCAGCCAAACCTTGTCGAAGGCCTTCTGCACGTCCCTCATCACGATGTCTACATAGTGACCTTTTGCACGGCATTGCGCGATCTTTTCTGTTAGGAGCGCCAGGGCCTTTTTATTGCCCCTTTTCAAGCTAAACCCATGTTGTTGTGGGTTGTGCGCTCCCAACTCGTCGAGTTGATTTTGTAGCCTGTTGGCTATAATCTTCTCGAAGATCTTGCTGGGTATTTCTAGGAGATAGACTGGGCGGTAGTTAGCCACTTGGTCTGGGGGCTTACTCCCTTTTGGGATAAAGATGATTTTTGCCACCTTATACCCGTCCAGGAAGTAGCCTGTATTCAGGGATGCATTCATGATGTTTACCATACCCTGAATAATTTACCTAGAAGCATTCACTAGGTTGTTCTTAGTGAGCCCAGAACAACCTGGTGCCCTCTGTTTGAAGGACCTTATGGTTTTAATGGTCTCTTCAACAGTGATAGGGAGCCCGTGGTCAACCATCTCTCTCTCTCTAGATACTTGCGGTTGTAGGTGGGTCATATGTATCATCGCTCCGAGGTCCTCGAGCAGTTATTCTTCGAAGTCTTGGTCGAAATCGTCGTTTTCCTCAGGTGAAATTGCAAAGACCTCTTTCCAGTGGCTCCTGAATCTCCTTTCTAGGGAATCCGGATCCTCAATTATGATGTCGCCTTCTTTTATTTTAATTCCAGGCCTTATAGGATTTAACTTCCTGTCTAGTCTGCCTATGATATCTCCCAAATTTCCTTCTGTTTCTCGAGGATTATGTTTTTTAGGTCCTCGCTTAGCTCTCCAATTCGGGCTTTCCTTTCCCGGGTCGGGCCTGACCTACCGACTTCCTCGTAGATTTCCCTGTGTTCTCTAGCGATATTCCTCATTTCGTCCGTCCACCTAGGTTGTGGGAGCATTTTGTACGAGATTATAGGGACGCATCTTTCGTCAGCTTGAATAGGGAGATTACTGATATTATCAATCTCCTCATCAATTTTCTTAAGATTTGCTTTCTCTAGGTCAGCTTGCTGATAGGTGCTGAGCATCTCTCTGTACTGCTCTCAGTTAGCTTTCGCGTAACTTTTCCTATGTGGGACAGGCTTGAGCATTGGCGCAAGCGAAATAGTGGTGATAATTGGGACATGATCGCTCGGGACCACTGGGCCCGGGGTGTTGGTGATGTTAAAGGGGAATTCCGGGCTTACCAACACAATGTCGAGTTTTGTCGCCAAGCATTGTGTTAGATAAGTTGGGAAGTCAGGTCCTACTCTCCGGACTCTATTTCTTTCGAATAGTAGTTCCAGGTTTTGTCCCCTTTGGTCAAAGTGCCTGTAGCCAGATGCACGGCAGCGGCCGTTTAGGTCCCCACCTAGCAGTGCTAGCCTTTTGTGCCGGCTGCCGCCACAGTTAGGCCACCAACCAGGGTCGGGATCTCGACAGCCACGAATGATTCATCTAAGTCCGGTAGTGTTCTAAATTTTATGTTTTTTCTGATTGCGATGGCTGCGCTATCGAATCGTTCTTGCGTGTGGTTCTTTTGTATTACTGTAAAATTGTGTATTTTTATGGTGTCTGTGGTTGTGTTGATGCCGTGTTACGATATGAGAATGATATCTGGGTCCAACGTACGGAAGATGTTACCGTAAGCAATGGTCTTTCCCTTCCATCCATCCACATTCAGTGTGAGTATTTTTAAGGCATTGTTCGTGTTTTCCATGTTCTTGTTTTTGTGATTATGTGTTTTTGTTCTCTTTGGAGTGTCTTATATGTCCTTGTTCTTTCCGTTGCGTATCTTTTTAAACTCTGCATCACTTAGGATAATGCAGGAGTCTTTGTGAAGCTTCATCGTGCCCTCATTCAACGCTTGCTCTATATCAGATTCTCGTTCTTTAGCTGAATAGGTCCATTTGATTTTTCTCTGTTGGATCCCCTGAAATATCTCCCTGGGGGAGAGATTCTCGGGGTGTAGGATCTGTTCGTCTGTGATTATTCTCAGGTCGATATCCTCTTCATCGTACTTGTAAGTACGTTTCAAGGTATTCGACCTGCTTCTCGAGCTTACAGGGCTCTTGGTCGCCCTATTTTCTGACTCTTCAGCGTCAGAATCTGAGGACGATTGGCTTACAAGGTTGCCTTCTGCTTCTCTGATTCTTCTTGCCGCTTTCTTTTCCTTCCTCTCACGCCGATTCTGTGCGTCCAGTCTTGGGGGTAGCCTAGATGTGCTATTTTTTTGGTTTGTGGTATTTTCCTTTACCTTAGCTTCTGGTGTTTTTCGTCCGCGAGAAATGGAGTTGCGGGTGCCTCTGTTGCGCCTTTTGTTAGAATTGGAGTTGTAACACATCTCCCGATGGTGGATCGTCGGGAAACCACATCTCTGCCATGCCGTTCTTTTTCAGCATGAGATTTAGGGTTTTTTGCGAACGATCCCGGGTTAGTCAGATTGTTTACGTGCGCGAATAGTATGCACGTAAGAATCTTAGTTGAGTTCTCGTTCTCAAGTTTGAGATACGTTTCGGCTGTTGTCTTGTCGTTTCTTTGTTTGGGGCTACTCTGGTTTCCTGTGCGTATGATATGTTGTTCCTCCTTGTTTCTTCTGTTTTCTTTTTCTTTATTATATCTTTCATTTGGGGGCATGACATGGCCATCGCCGGGTGATTCAGGCCGCAGTTTGGGCATTTTTCTGTTGCTGCCGTACACCCCCTCCATCCGTGGCCTTTACTACTGCATCTAGAGCAGGTGATGTTTTGCTCCTTGCAGTCTTTGGTCGTGTGCTGTTCCAGCTTATAACAGCGAAAGCAAATTTGGATGAAAGTGAATTCCTCCCTCTCCATTTGGTCAGCGCTGATCTTCGCGTTAAACAGCAGGAGACCCCTTTCTTTGGCCTTCTGGGCCATCTGTGTGTCGCTAAATATCACCTTAAATACGTTTTGGTGTACCGTGTTGTCCCGTTTATTGCGGAACTTCACGACTTCCACCACGTTGGCCAACGACTGATTCCGGTTTATTTTTTCCTTGATCTCCTCTCTGCTGTGTTTACCGATCCAAGGGTCGAGCTGCCTGCACACCACGCTGCGGTGTGCCTGGATCTGAGGGGAAGTGCTGGGCTGGAGGTTTATCTTTCTTAGTACCTTCTGGCCTTCTTCTTTCGTCAGCGTCTCCACGTCTGCCTCTTTCTCACAGACTGCAGAGTAGCCAACTGGGGTGTCTTTCAGCCTTGGGATAGCCACGTTCAGCCTACCGAAGATCATTTGGAACACCGTGCCTCGGTCCGACTTCGGTTTTCCAGCAATGGTCCTCAATGGGACTCTAGTGGCTAGGTGGGACGCTAATTTTGGTGCTTTTCCAGCCCCTCTGACTGGGTGGTGCAAATCTCATATACCAAGCTTTGTGATTCTTGGTTTGTAGCACGGCTTGTGATTATTACGTGTGTGTGTGAGTATATATTTTTTACGTTATAATTATTTTTGGCTTTTCTTGGGAATGAAGAGAGACCCCCCCCCCGCGCTCGCCAGCCGCCTGGATGTAAATAGGAATTGCCTTTAGGATGGGCGATACGATGGATGAGATGAATCCGGGTGGGATCCTCTTAGGGGTGTGATTGTATGGCGGACTTATTGACAACGCCCCCCCCCCGAGGGAGTTTTAATCGCGAACGCATCCCAACATACCATAGAGACGGTTGTGTGTCCCTCTATGGTCTTGGAATGAGCCCCCGCTGGGATGAGCAGCGGAGGTTGCAGTCCGTCCCTTATCCGGAAAGGTTTCTGACATTGTTATCTACTGTGGGCTATTCCTCAAACCAGCTTCCTACAATGCCCCCAATTATGGCCATACTACTGCCTGGCATAGTTGGGATGAAACATGAATGGCAATCCCCTTTCACATCTGACGGCGGTTTACGCAGGTGGGGGGGGGAGGACTTAACAGTCATCTGCTTAAGTGGGCCGCTGTAGAAAGAAAGATAGTTGGTTAGTGGTGAATAAATGGTGATGAGGGTGAGTTGACACCAGGTTAGTACTCTCTTTTTTAATATCTGGCCCTAAAAATTAGAGACCAGATTTTCGGATGCGTAGGCAAAATCTATCCCAAAACTTTTCCTCCTTTACCAATTAGCAAGATGCTTCTTACGAAGTATTTCTGCCAAGAATTCCGAGCTAGCATCTTTTTTTTTATTTAACTTAAATTAACTTTGGTGTATAGAAAGAACAGAGAGGGACCGCTGTAATACGGCAGTCAGGCAGTCAGAGAGGAGCGTTGCAGAAAATAATTAAGAAAGGGACAGCGAGAGTAGATAGGTCGGTGGCTATACACCGAAGCGAGGTGTTGTTATGAGGGTGTAGGTTATGTGGTATTGACTGGGCGAAGGTTGGGGGCAAGTCAGGAGGAGGAGGCTGACAGCTCATCCGGAAACGCGTTATTCACGATGCCTATTGGTTTATGCGAAGAAAGGTACGGGCGGCAGGTGTTCGTGGGCCGCGGGATATCGCGGCGCCATCGCGTACCTTCTCACGTGTAGCGAGATGTAAAGTGGGTCTGTGGTGAGTTTTCCGAGTTGTTTTGTAAGTCTGGGGTGAGTGTAAGTGTTGAGAGGAGTTAGTTTGTTGTTGTTGTGTAGTGCGTCCATTCTTGAGTACAGCGGCGAACGGCAAGTACGCTTCAGAGCAGAGTTCTGAATGCGCTGAGCCTTTCGCTTCCAGGTGTCACTTGCAGTTAGGAGAGACAGTGGGGCGTACGTGAGAATGGGACGCACGAGTGCTTTATATAAGTGTAGTTTTAGTTTTTTACTCGCTGGGTAGAACCTACCCAGCGATGCGCTTGTGCGTGAGGCTCTTGCTTGTATTATGTTTGGGTGTAAGTTGAACCTGAGGGATTTGTTGAATGTTACCCCCGGGATTTTGGTGCACTGTGTGTATGCGAGCCTTGTTGGGTTTTGGTGGATCATGTCTGGTGTGTGTGAGTAGATTTGTAGGTTGTGCATGAAGTGATCTCTAGCGCCGTGGAGTGTCATCTGTGTCTTCTGAGGATTCGTGGCAATCAGCCATTTATCCTCGTAATCTGTCTTCTCATCAAGTATTCTTTGTGCGTGGAGCGCGATTTCTTCAGGGGCCAGGCCGCTGACGAGAATGGTCTCGTCGTCGGCGTAGGCCACTATGTATGTGTGAACACAGTTTTCTGGTAGGCGTGGGGTGTCATTTGTGAACATAATGTAGAGTGTGAGTGCCAGAACGCTTCCTTGGGGAACGCCTGAGCGTGGTGTGAAGGGTCTTGAAAGGGTGTTGTTGTATCTGATGTGGCAGTGCCGTCCAGTGAGGTAGTGTGAGAGGAGCCTTCTGGTGCAGAGAGGTAACTCCGTGTTGTTGGCGAGTTTCCAACGGAGTCCCTCGTGCCACACCTTGTCAAAGGCTTTCTCCACGTCCTTACTGACGGAGAGAGTCTTTTGGTGTATCTGTCGTTTCTTCTGTATTCTGTCATGTACGATGGTCACGGCCGCCTGAGTAGACCTGCCTCTCCTGAACCCGTATTGATGGGGGGAGAACCAGTCCCTCTCTTCCAGGAACTCCCGTAGGCGGCAGTTGACCATTCGTTCAAGTATTTTGCCTAGGTGCTCTAATAGAGCAATAGGCCTGTAATTGTTTGGGTGTTTTGGGTCTTTGTGTTGTTTATGAAGGAGTATATTGTGAGAGACTTTTAATATTTTGGGGAAGTGGCCTGAGGCTAGTGAGGCGTTGAATAGATGTGTGAGTGTGGGGTATATGTCTGCAGGGAGGTTATGTATGAGTGTGGCTGGTAGACCGGATGGGCCGGGGGCGCGTTTTGGTGTCGATTTTATGTAGTGTTTTGTTTCCTCGACGGTGATTGGAGTGGTAAGTGTGGACGTATAGTCGAGCACCTCCATACGTATCAGGGGGGCAGGCCTCAGCTCAGGAGCATGAGTCCGGCACCACTCCTGAATGTCTTGGAAGTGCTCCTGCGCATGTGGTTTTGGTGGGTTGTGGGTGTGTACTGTGTCCCAGTGGGACCTGAATGCGTCGAGCATGTCATTAGTGTCTGTGAGTGTGTGGTTGTTTATTTTCAGTGTTATTGGTTTGGATGGTTCCGTACCCAGCATCCTTTTCACGTGCAGCCAGAAGAAGGAAGGGTCCATGCAACGAGTGTCGTCCGCGATGCGGACGACCTCACGCCACTGCCGGTTCCTATCTAGCTGCACGCATTGCAGGATGCAGGAACGTAGTTGGTGGATGTTGTGTTGTCGTGGGCCTCTGGTGTAGTGGTTGTTGTACTGTGTGATAAGTCTCTGCGTGTGTATTGAAAACGTGAAATGTTTTAAGCAGGTGTAGTTTTTGTGTGGTGAGTGTAGATTACGTGCGGTGGTGATGGTGTCTAAAAGTGAGCACCAGTGGTGGTCTATTTGTCCTGGATTAGTGTTCTCCAGGTCGAGGTTATGTGGTGTGTTTGTGGATATGTGGCTCCTGAATTCAGCCCAGTTTGTGTTTTTATAATCGTATAGAGGTGGTGTGGGGATGAGTATGGGGGATGTGGATATGAGAAGGCATATTGGTATGTAGTCTGATATTACGTGGGGACCGGGTGCAATGTGAGTGTAGAATCGTGTGGCATGGTCATTACGGAAGACCACATCCGGGGATGTGGTGCCTCCACGCGGGCCGAAGAACGTGGGGAAGGCAGGGCCGATGTGTTCGCAGCGGCAATGCCGCAAGGCACCGGCCAAGTAACTACCCGCATCGTTCGTATTGTTTGAAAGGAGTGTCGGGTAAAAAGCGTTGAGGTCCCCCGCGAAGAAGATAGGTAGGTTGTGGTTTGAAAGGGCCTGGATTGGGACTTCTAAGTTTAGCTGTATTCGTGGTGGTCTGTAGTGTGTGGCCACTATTATGGGGCCAGAGCTTGTGTCAATTTTGCAGGCTAGAAAGGAGGTGTCGCGTGTGTTAACGAGGGAGTGGTGTATGTTGCGTTAGACTAGGATCGCAGATCCTAGGTGCCGCGCCTGTGGGGATAAGTATGTGTGATAGCCTGCAATGCGGAGTCTGTTGTTGGGAGGGTGTAAGCTGGTGTAGTTCAGGAGTATGATGTCGGGTCTTTGTGTGTTTAGTACCCAGTTGGTGACCGTATGGCGAATACCGTGCCAACTGCGTACGTTTAGTTGTATTATGCTAATATGACCTATTGTCGTGGTCTTAGTGCGCAGGAGGCTGATTTGCCAGGAATCGTCCCTTTCTCCTTGGTTATTGCCCAGGAGGCATGAGGGGCGAGTACCTTGACTCGTGTCGATGCTTGTTTGTGAGTCACGGCAATGTTATTGGGTGGGGGAGCCGTAGTGGGTGGAGGAGTGTGTTCTGTGGAGGTGGTGGCTTTGGATGGGGTGGTGTCTTGGTGGGGAGAGTTCGTGACGGAGGTGGATGGCGTAGAGCTGGAGGATGAAGGGCTAGAGGTGGTTGGGGAGATACAGATTATGAGAAGAGGGGTGTCGGAGGAGAGAGGAGGTAGGGACGGAGAAGGGGGGGGTTGAGGGAGAAGGAGTCGGAGGAGAAGGAGTTGAAGGAGGGGGGGTTGAAGGGGAAAGAGTCTTGGGTGAAGGGGCGGAAGGGGGAGGAGGAGTGGAGTGAGAAGGAGTAGAGGGAGAAGGGGTGTATTGAGAAGGGGAGGATTGAGAAGGAGTGGAGGAAGGAGCAGTAGTGAGCGAGGGAGGAGTGGAGACGACAGGAGAGGGGGGGGTTGTTTGTCCCGTGCCTGTCTACGCGGATGGGGCTTGGGAGGGGGGATTGGCACGGGGTGTAGTGGACTGCGAGGGGGTTGAAGTGACAGTGGGAGCTGTGGGAGAGGAGGCGGAGATGGGTGCGAGGGGGGGCACTGGGAGGTAGGCGGGGTTTTGATAGAGGGGTGGAAGAAGTGCGAGGAGGATAGGTTGTTTGAATGGGGGCGGGAGCAGTGGCTAAGGAAGGTACAGGGACAGGACAGGCGGCGGGAAGAGCGTGGTGAGAGTGGGGGGTGGTGGTTCCCTGCGGGCAGAGGTGTGTTCCCGTCGGGGTGGGGAGGAGTGCGGGTCTGGTTGTGTGTTCGTCTATTAGAGCAAACACCTTCTCAGGGAAGGTGATTTGTTCTATGCCGTTGGAGGCGAATAGCATGTTGAGGATCTTCGCGTATAGTCGACGGTCACCCCTCGACATGTCCTTTGCCCCTGATGAGAGTAGGGTGGCCAGGTGTAATTTGGTTTTTGTGTTGTCGCTTGGGTGGGGTGGGGTGGGTGTGTGTGTGTAGAGTGGGGTGGGGGTGGGCGTGTAGAGTGGTGTGGGGGTGGGGGTGGTAGTGTGGTGTGTGGGTGTTGGTAGTAGTGGGAGTCTCTGAGTGTTATGAGCTGGGGTGGGGGGGAAGGGATGTGTGGATGGGGTGTGGGTGCTGCAGGGGGGGTTAGGTGCGTCTGGGGTAGAGCAGGGGGAGCCGGCAGCGTGGTGCTGGCAGCAGCGGCGAATGTCATGGTGAGGGGAGGGGGGGGGCGGAGTGTGTGGTTGTGTGCTTGTTTAGTTGTGGGTGCCGGATGGCCTCCACGGCATCGTGTCGTGCCTTACCTAGGTAAGGGCACCTGGGGTTGACGGTGACGTGGTCACCGCCACAATTTGCACAGCGGGCTGTGGTGGAGGTGCAAGACGTGTAGTGGAGCCCCACTACACTGCACTTGGAGCAGATTAGGTCTGCAGAGCATGTGCTGGTGCTGTGTCCGGTCTTGTAGCACCGGTGGCATTGTGTGGGTCTTATGTTGTGCTGCTCTTTTATGTGTTGAGAGTTTGTGAGGGTGCCGCAGACCTTGATACCTTGGTCTAGCAGCATGTTTTTAGTGTTGTCACTGGACAGTGTAATCACTGCCCAGTTCTTTGACCTGTTGAAGTACAGGTCCTTGACGACCTCTTCCCCGTACTCCTGACGGAGGTGCGAGCGGAGGTCCTCGTTGGTAAAGGCCAACCACAGAGGGTTGGTCCTTGTGACTCGTATCTGGTATCTTTTTATGATACCGTCAGCGAGTCTAGTCTGTAGGTTGTGTGTGTTAAGTGTGGTGGTGGCATTTTCGTGGAACGTTAGCGCGTCCTCCTGTGAGCGGAAGACGAGCTTGTGGCCTGTGCGTAATTTTATGATGTCCGTAATCGGTGTATCGTGAGTGGAGGCTAGGTTTAGTAAAGTGTGGTGGTCGATTGTGTCTGGTGTTGAGTCAGTTGTGTGTGTAAGTATGAGGTGTGATGTGTTTGCCATTTTTGATTAAGTTTAACTTCTTTTTTTTCTTAGTTTGGGAGAACCCCCGCCCCGCCGATGAGGACCCCGCGAACATGACTCGGATGTGGTGAAGGGTGATAGATGAGTATGGACCTGGTTGGGCTCCTCAGAGGGTGTAAAAACATGGCGGACTTAATGATGACTGAAGCCAGAATCAACTGACTCCAGTCGGGGTGCCGCCCCCTCTATTGGGTTTTGGTTATTCAACAGTTACGTCCGACATCTCACAGAGACCGAAGAGTCCCCCTCTGTGGTCCTGGACAGTGGCCGCAGGGTAGGTTGTTATACCTCCCCGCGTTTGTAACTGAATCCTAAACCAGGTTGCTTCTTCCTCTGGGTTCCGCAGCGGGGTAAGCCTCAGACCTCCTTTCCCCAGAATTTTCAATTATGCCTTTTCTAAGTAGAACGGCATAGTTGCAACGAAGCTATATGTGTAAAGTCACGTTCGCGGAGCCAGACATCACGGCGGAGCAGGGATGGGGGGGATGGGGTTGGCACGTCATAACAGGATGACGTGCCAGGGAAATAAAGGAATTTTTATTCGGGGGGTGCGGGGGTGAGTTAAAGTCCTATTTAGGTCTGGGGGTATCTGGTAGGTTGGTGAGAATCTCGTCCTCGAGAAAAATCGTTGGTGAACAGGAGTGTCCTGGAGGTGACTTGCCCTCAACATTTCCTCCTTTGTTGGCTAAGACTTCTCTTAGGTGGTAGTGTTCACGTTGAAATCGATCGCTGTATGTTTTGATTACAATTACAATTACAATTAAGTTTAAGTGGGGGGGGGGCGTGTGAGGGGAGGACGATAGGGTGTGTGGAGAGATAGAGAAAATAGACAAGTTGAGAAGAGAGAAAGAAGTGTGGTAGAGGTGCAAAGAGATGCCTAGGGTCTGGTGATCAGACTTATCACTTTTATTTGTTTTCTTGGTTGCGTGTATTCATTGTTGTTGTGTTGGATTTTTTAATAATTATAAAATTATAATTATTATGGCGTTCAAGCCCTTTGTCTTAGCAACTTTAGTATTTTTTGGTTTGTGTTGTGCACTGTTTATTTTGTATATGTTTTAAATACATTTAAATGCTTGCTTATTGTTTTGTGTTTTTTTTGTGTGTGTGTTTATAATAGTATTCTTGTTTCTTCCTTTTCTTCTTTCTTCTTTGGTAGTTTTCTTCTATTGAAGTTCTTGTCGTAATCGGGGGGTTTTTCTTGTCTTGGTAGGGTAGTCTTTTTCGGTAATTTTGTCGTAGTAATTTTTCGAGTTTATTCATTTTGCTTAATTTTGATCTTATATTCACAGGTTTTCTTCATCTCATTTTACGCATAGAACGGCACTTCGTCTCCGCCAGCCACTCGGTTGGCGGAGCTGGGGAATCTGGGGCGACAATCAGCTCTTCTGTTCTGGTTAATCATCTGGGTGATTTCATCACTCAGTTCACGATTAACCAGATCCTGCATTTTCCGGGTCCGTTCTTCAATGACTTTGTTAATGGGAATTATCCCCGCCTCTCTGTGCAGGTCTTCTTGCCGTCTTCTTTCATGCCTGCGTGTACCCGTTATTAGGTACATGCATTTATTTTGCACTACTTGAAGACGCCTCTTTTGTGTTTTTGAGACACATGAGAGGGTGGAGGCGGGGTAAAGCAACGTAGATCTTACAAGGGCATTGTAGATCTTCTTCTTGTTGCTTTCACGTAGATTTCTGAAACTATATAGAGTTCTGACAGCGGACGAGGCTCGAGAAATTCTTTCTTCGACGTGCTTTTTGTACCCGGTAGAGGTGATTTTCATACCGAGTACATTGCATTCGTTGGTGTAGGGGTATCGCGTATCCCCCACACGCACGTCTGCCCTTGAGGTGCGTCCAATGGGGACCACCTTGAATTTCTTTTGGTTTGTTCTTATTTTCCACTGAGCCTCGTAGTTATTAAGGTTCGCGATTTCCACCGCTGTCATGCGAGCTTGCCACGGCGCATTCCTCCATGGAGATACGATTATCTGGCTGAAATCATCGGCGTATTGAATATTGAGGGAATTGGGGTACACAGGGTCTGGGACGTCCGCGGTGTATATCGAGTAAAGGGTGGGGGACAGACACCCCCCCTGCGGGAGGCCCGCAGTGAGCGGAAACTTTGGTCCGTCCGTGCACCCTAGACTGACATACGCCGCTCTCTCCATGAAATAGTCACAGAGAGTTCTTTCTAAGTTTTCACTTAGACCCAGCCGTAAGATCTTATACTGCATGCCCCGCTGCCACACCTTATCAAACGCCTTTGACACATCCCGACAAACGATATCCACATAACTCCTGTCCCGTTTGGCTTGGGAAAGCTTTTCCGTTATGACATTAATTGCCATTTCCGTACATCGCTTCTTTCTAAACCCGAATTGGCAAGGGTTGTAGAGGGAGTTTTCTTCCAGGTGAGACACCAGTCTTCCGTTGAGGATCTTCTCAAAGAGCTTCCCGCCAAATTCCAGGAGTGAAATTGGGCGGTAGCTCTCTCTCAACGTAGGGTCCTTTCCTTGCTTGGGCAAAAAGATCATTTTTGCCGTTTTGTAAGCATCTGGAAAGTACCCTGTATTCAGACATGCGTTAAAAATTCGTCTCATTCCTTCGATGATGTTGGCTTGTGCCTTTTCGAAGTTAAGCTTCGTAAGCCCCGATTGGCCTGGGGCTTTGTGTCGGAATGAGCGGAGTGCGCCAAGGATCTCTTCTTCTGTGATCTCGGCGTCTCCGTCACGCAGTCTATCCACCTGGTGATGAGGATGCGTTCGATGTATTTCCGTGTTAAGCTCGTCTACGATGTTGTTTTCGAACTCTATATCAAAATCTTCGTTTTCATCTTCCGATATGCTGAAGATTTTTTCCCAATAACGCCGGAATATCACTTCGATGATATTTTCTGCAGTTTCAATGGATCCATCTTCTTTTTGGATTTCCATTTTCTTCTTTTTTCCAGATGATCCTCTGAGACTTTTGACTTTTTTCCAAAAGTCCTTGGGAGATGCATCTTGATCGAGGCTCTCGATCGCATCGTCCCATTGTCTCTGTTGTTGTTCGAGGATCAACTGGTTGAGCTCTTCCTTGATCTCTCTACTTCGTTGTAGCGAGTCAAACGTTGCATTTGTTATGTTTAACTCGTACATAACTCTCAATTCTCTATAGAGTTCTTTCATATACCCAGTCCACCTGTATGAGGAGATGGTTTTATACTGGGTTTTGGGGATGCAAGCCCTATCTGCAATAATTAGATGTTCGTTGAGGTCGTCGAGTGCCTCGTCTATCTCCTCGAGAATTGCCTCGTCCAGATCTGGTGGGCGATAGGCCTCGAGGAGACCAGCGTACCGTGCCCAGTCGGCTCTCCTGTAGTCTTTTCTGACTGGAGCTGGGACTTGTATAGGGTTCCTATTGATGGTGAGTAGGATCCCTATATGATCACTACATTGTACCTGGACTGGTTCCATGTAGTAATTGAACGGCAGCTGACGATTAGCCAGAGAAATGTCTGGTTTTGTGGCACTTCTTCCTCGAGTATAGGTTGGGGAGTCCGGGCCTATTCTATGGACCATGTTTCGGTCCATCATAGTTTCCAGGCACCTTCCGGTTCCATTGAAGGTCCTGTACCCAGAATCCCGACATCTGGCATTAAGGTCCCCCATTAATATGGTGGGGGTCCTTCTGCCAAATTGCACAGAGAGAGAATGAATAGGTAAATATTCTCGTCTCGGCGGCTGGTACCCGGTGGCGATGACCAGCTTTTCTATATCGAGTTCGACCTCTATTGCAAGATAGGATTCTTCCAAGTTTCTTATGGGTTTATACTTGATCTCTCTTTTGATGGCGATGGCGGCACCGTCGTACCGCTCTTGAGAGTAATTCGTGATTAACACGTCGTAGTTCCAGATCTTCATTTCAGAACTGCGAGTGTCAATCCCATGTTCAGAAATCAAGATGACATCTGCATCTATTTCCCTGAACACATTTCCGTAGAGAGTTCTTTTGTTTGTCCAGCCATTGGTGTTTATTTCCATGATTCTTAGTGAGTTCCGCTCCATGGTAAGATGAGTTACCTATGTTTCTTCTTTTTCTTATTCTCGGGGGCCTGTGGGGCGGGTCTGGGGTGCCCAGGCTTTTCCTTCTTCGGGGGAGGACTGGGAGTCTTTGACCGACTTTTCGTCGCTCTAGTGCGAGTGCATGGGCCCTCATCACTATCCGAAGATGTTGATTGTTCTTCTTCTTCTTTGTCATTTGTCTCATCCTCTTCTTCGGATTCCTCCGATGAGTGAGACTCCATGACTTCGTTCAATCCGGTGGCATTTTCTTTTTTGCTATTTCCAATTATGCTATCCTTGAATGCCCTAGAGCATTCAGGATCATCAGGCACAATGATGGAAGGCAAATTGTTAGCTTTTAGAAGCGTGTTTAAAACCTGGTTGTAGCATCCAGGTTTTACCGCGTTAGCCACGTTCGCATGAGTGATGCAAACCGTTGGGGATGTCAATAAGCTTGATCAGTGCGATCCTTAAATTTGCGAATAAGGATTCGCACACGTCCTTTTTTTCAGGGGTCTTCATTCCAGGTAAGGTCCGTAGGGGGACCTTCTTAGGGAGGGCCTCCATCGTCGCTGACGTCTTCTCTCTTCTTTCTTGAATTTTTTTCTTAATGTGTGAAAATATATGTTAAATTTTGTATGTGAAAAAAGTGATAAGGGGTAAAGGAGGTACAGTCAAGGGTTGATTTGGACTCTGACGTGAGAAGAGTGCTCCCGTCCAGTTTCCTGTTGTTTCCCCACTCGGATGGTGCCGGGATGAGGGGTGATGATGGATGGGGGATGGTTCTCGAGTGGGGACCTCAGAGGGTTGAGCTTGGTGGAATTAATGCATAGCGGCCGAATCAACGACCGCTAAGTTTGTGCCACCCCCTCACGGGTACGTACGCCAAAACTGCATCCAACTACATAGAGACGGATGTAACTCCCTCTATGATTCTGGCCGGGTCCCCCGGGCGATGAGGATTTCTCCTCCGTCCGGGACTCGCAGTTTTGCCCCAAATTCGAGAAAATTTCTGACTTGTGCTTCTGCTGTGGGATAGGCCTCAAACCAGTTTCCACGCAAGCCCTTAATTATGCCAGTCCAAGTGGCCGACATAGTTAAGACGAAATTAATGAAGGGCAGTCATCCGAGCAGGTTCCCACGCAGGTCGATGGACGGGAGCAATGAGGGTTTTTAGCCCATCATTTTTCTTCTTTCGCAGCGAAAAGATTCAGAGAAAATCTTTGCAGATCAAACTAGGCTCCTAAAGATACCCAGGACAGTCGCGTTCTTAGGTGGCGAAGGCTCAAAAGTCTCTCTTTCTTTAAGCACGCGTGAGTTTACAACGCTCTTCAGAAGGTAATAAGGCAGTGCTACAGCGTACAAAAAATTCGCCCAGCTGTATGTTTTGATTTACAAAATGCTACACTATATATAGTTTTTGTACTTAAACATAAGCGATACAAAATTGACCAATCATCGTTAAGGAAATTTTTATGGCAAACTAACGTTACCCTGGTTTTCAAACATAGGCGCTACAAAATTGCCCAATAAGCGTTAGGAAAAATTTTAAACGCAAACTAATGTTAGCCGGGTTTTCAAACATAGGCACTACAAAATGGATCAATCAGTGTTAAAACAATTTTTAAGGGAAAGTTTACGTTGACTGATTTTTCAAACATAAGCTTTGTCCCAAAGGACATGGATGCAAACAAAATCTTCGTCGGCATCAGAAAAAAGATACTATAAGTGGGACTACGACGCACAATGCGACGAACAAACTGCCGAGGAAGTGCTCTTCAACCAAAATGTCACCTTTTAACGGGAAACATTTGAAGAACTCACCACGGCAGAATTTAAGAAAAAGAGAAACCGGAAAAAGCGCCCTTCTACCAAGAAACACTAGAAGCCAGAAAAATAGAATGAAAACCCCAAACAACAGGTTGAGAATACTAACACTCAACGTCAATGGATGTGAGGGAAAAGCTACCGCATATGGCAACATATTTCGTATACTCTACCCCGACATCATCTTGATTAAGAGCACGGTATCGACCCAATATCCTGCCAATTGAAGATACCGGGCTACAGAGTTGTCGCTAAATAAAACATTTTCAAGAGAGGTTTGACGGTGCTGCCGTCGCCATCGAAATGAATCTCTCATTTAAGCGCCTTCCAGAACTGGACGAATCCTTTGTGGCGGTAGTACTACACACATTATTGGGAAGTCTCGTGATAGCGGCGCATATCGACCACCTCGATGAGCGTACCTGCACCTCAGCAATTTCTACACCTTGTTCGGGCACGGCCGGATGGCATTCCTCGGGGGTGACCTCAACGTCAAATTCCGAACGGCTAGCTTTGGAAACACGAACAACCGAGGCCATAACTTGGAAATGATTATGCGTCGAAAGAACATCCAGAAATAAAGACTGGACTTTCCCACCTATATCACCTCTAGGGTAGCAACAAGGCCCGAAAAAATTATGAAGAGTGATGTCTTCCCATTCAACTACCATAGCGAGCCTGGCCCAACAGTACACAGCGACCATAGAGCGATCTTGACAACCATCTGGCTCACACCGATCCAGCTTCCGGTCCCTCTCCTTAAAAGCTACGCTTCAGCCAACTGGGAACGCTACAGAGAAATCCTTGGCGAATTTGAGCCAGCTGACCTAAGCGAAGCTACACTAGAGGAGATCGACTGGGAGCTTGAGAAGATAACAGCCTCCATTACCGAGGCTGACCGCGAGTGTGTACCTATGACAGGGTACAAAACTCCTCCAAAACCCTGATGGACCGTGGAGATGAAAGAGATCGTTAGGGAGCACAGTAGGGTGTATGAAGAAATCCAAAGAACAGGTCCAAGTCGGGAAAGATGCTCGCTGCTACGACGCCGGAGTGGAGAACTTAAGCAAGTTATAAACCAAAAACAGGCCGAATTCTGTGACGGCCTTATAGCCAAGGTAGACAGCTAGTAGAATCCCGAAAAATTCTGGCGACAAGTGAATAAACTAAAAGGCCTTCCCAAGTAGAGAAAAGACCCGCATCAAGGAAGGCGATGATTAATTGGAGGATCCGGCGGCCCGAGAAGAGAGGTTCCGCACGTTCTGGAAGGATATCTTCTCAATAACACCTGAGGACGATGCCAAATTTGAACAGGAATTCAAAGGTCAGCTGATTGATGATCTTAATCTGATAATACATCGAACGCACCCATAATCGCACGTCGACGAAGGGGAGGTGGAGATGGCGGACCATGGCCGACCGATAACAACAGAAGAGGTCATGGCAACTGTGAAAACCTTTAAACAAAAGGCACCAGGCTGGACGGGCATCAGTAAAAATAACTTGGTGCATGCCCCCCCGGCAGTTCATTCAGGGAATTACGAACATCTATAACACTTCCCTAAATACGGGCTACTTTCCCGACTGTTTAAAAATGGCCAAAATCATTTTTATTCCTAAAGGGAGGAAGCCTCCCCCCCCCCCGATGAACTAGTGAATTACAAAACAATATCCCTCTTAGAGTTAGTGGGCAAAGTCTACGAGAAGCTTCTAGCTAACAAGCTATGAGACCAGCTAACCGAGCTAGAAGCAGACAACTTTCAGCACCAAGGGGTTTCCGCAAGAGAAGGGGGACTGACACAGCCCTAGCCCTTCTCACGTATACGTGGCGTTGCGTGATGTACAAAAGGCCTTCGATAAGGTTTGGCTTAGAGGTCTACAATACAATATTTTAGGTCTCCAGGTAAACCTGGTCCTAGAAAGGGTCCTCTTTGACTACATTATGGATTAGAAACCCCAAATCTCGATCGAGGACTTCAGAGGACCTGAGTTCGAACTCAAGGCAGGTCTTCCACAGGGTAGCTGTCTGCGTCCACTGGTGTACTTGGTGTACACATTGGACTTACCTGTTCCATCTGAGGAGGATGTGATGTACCTGCAATTTGCAGATGACATCACGCAAATCATCTCCAGTTCCAATAGGAACGCTGGAGTTCAAGTAAGGGAGACAGCTGCCTGAAATTAAAAACATGAATCGATAAGAGAGAATGTGGAAAATTAAGACCAACCGTCGGAAGTTCCAAATCCTTCCAGTAAACCGCCGGAAACTTTATGACGTCATAGTTGACGACGAACTTTATCCGTACGCCAACGAAGATAAACTCCTATGTCTGCGCATCACCAAAACAGGGTATAAGACGCATATCAACAATCGAATCTCCCTAGCCAAGAGAGAGCTTGTAAAACTGTACAGGTTCAAAAGCCTCAGCGCCAATAATAGCAGAAAGCTATACACTGCCCTGGTGCACTCAACACTGGTGTACCCGGCAGTGGTGATGCAGGCAGCTATTTCTGCCTCTCTTAGACAGATGCAGAAGATACAAAACAAAGCTACCTTGCTGATAGCTGACGCACGCAGGATGACCCGTTTTCGGCAAACGAAACTGCACGCAAGGGCAAGACTAAAGCCATTGAATATGGCCCTCCAGAGGTTAGGGAGAAAGACCTGGGAAAAGGGTAGAAGAAGAGACTCCCGCTTATAAATGCCAACCTCGACATTCCACAACTCCTACCTAGAAGAGTCACCAGGAGAGCTTAATGCCCAAGTGGAAGAACAAAACAAAGCTTACACCTAAATAAGACAACTGGTCAATCCAACGTATTAAGAAGAAATCCCGAATTAAGACACAACAATAGAAGAATAGAAAATAACAGAAGAGGCGAAGCGTCCAAATTCGAACAACGACATTAAGTAAACAAACATTAAAAACAGGTGAAGTGACCAAAAATCAACCAATAAACCAAAACTTAAGTAAACAAATAAAAAGAGGCGAAGTGCCCCCCAAAACTAAATGAAAACCCAAGTAAATAAATGAATAAAAAGAGGCTAAGTTCTTATGATTAAAAAATAAATTAAAACTCAAATTAATATAGAAATATATAAATAAAAAGAGGCAAAGTGCCCACACACAAGCAAAATGTTAATAAAAATAAATAAAATAAAAAAATAAAAATGAAAGCTAATGAATAAGCAAAATCATATTCTAAAGGATTGAATGGCATATTGACGGAGGACAGAGCGTATATATATATATATATATATATATATATATATATATATATATATATATATATATATATATATATATATATATATATATATATATATATATATATATATATATATGTATAACTGAATCACTAAAATAAGGAACGTGAGGAATTTATGAATAACGTTACAGCCACGAGGAAAATGAAACAACGGAGAACTGCGAGGCCTTTCGAAAGGCCTCGCAGTTCTCCGTTGTTTCATTTTCCTCGTGGCTGTAACGTTATTCATATATATATATATATATAGATATTTATATATATATATATATATATATATATATATATATATATATATATATATATATATATATATGCAACTAAAAAAAATAAATTAATAAATAAAAGAAGAAAAATGAAGGAAGAGAGATAGAGAGAGAAATAAACAAAATATATAAAAAAAAGGAAACGACGGTCGCTAGCTTGACCAACACAGCCGCCAGCTACTATACTGACAGTGCAACAATAGAAGGAAATAAAGGAAGAAAAAAAAAAGCATGAGATACTCTCCACACCAGGGCCAACTAAAATATCTACTTCACCACTCTCTATTACTACCACACATTTCAACACTT
Organism: Ceratothoa steindachneri; assembly: GCA_963969495.1. Lineage (NCBI taxonomy): Eukaryota > Metazoa > Arthropoda > Malacostraca > Isopoda > Cymothoidae > Ceratothoa > Ceratothoa steindachneri. Next base: position 64,804,165 of record OZ018330.1, read on the forward strand.
GTTACATCATCATCATCTTTTTCAGACATACGCGTTACAAAAATGATCAATCACTTTCAAGGATTACAGAATTTCATAAGACTACAAAATGCTCATCTATGAGGTACTTTTGAGTCAAATACGATTATATAACGTAGTTCCAGCACCACAGGGTAGGGTCGCTACCACTTGACTCAAGATGAGTTAATGCACACTAAATTGCCACGTTATCGATGTGAGGGAATCCCCACGTGGAAGATCTTTAGCCGAAAGGAACTCCCATGTGCAGCAGAAGGCCGGCTAGGACTAAAGTGGTAAGCCTAACCCCCCCGTCCCTTCCACAAGCGGTAGCCTCGAATCGAGTCCCCCACGATTTACCTTTATGCGGGCTAAAATAGCTCTGCAAGAAGATTCGAGGCCCTTCGAGAGTAGAGCTGTTTCCCGCTAACCCCCAACTCCGGGAAGAGCCTCGGACATAAATAACGATCGACTTCCCGGAAGAGACAGAGTGGAGAAGTCTCGCCAGAACCCAGAAGATTTCCCCATGGTTCCAAGTCAAGTGCTAGCAACAAAGCAAAGTGACAGCTGGACTATTTTGTGTATTTAGAATTAGACCCAGCCAGGAGGTAATTCCACTGAACGATCGCCCCGAGTGATTTTCCCGACTTCTTTCGTCAACTCCTGTCGAAGCCTTCTTTATTTCGGGTAGCCGAAATACTCTCCCCTGGACCGGAAGTTAACTCCCCCCCTTGCTTTTGGAGAACCGTCATCACTCCAAGCTCTCGCTCTGAAGTCAGAGTGGTCTCATCTCACGTACAGAAGACATCCGTAAGCCCACGCCCCTCCCCCCTTCAGTAACCCAATTGAGTTAATCTTCCCCCCTTCGTTTATTAATGTGATTTTTGCCCGTTAATTCTCTGAGGTAATTTTACCCTTCAATTCTCTTATTAATATTTTTGTGTAAATAAAATTCTATTTTTGTACATGTCTCTTTAAATAACCTTGAACTTTGCCTTTGTCCATAATTCACCTGACCTCGTTGCACTCTCTCGTTACTCAGCCCGTCTGAACGCGTGGTTTTCCGTCTCTTTTGTCGGTTCGCTTTCAAGTTATTGGTCCTCTCCCATAGATATAATATGGTATCGATATAATGTAATGTCATACCACGACAATCGAGTTTTGGGATGAGAGGTGGACGACCACCATGATAGGGATGCTGCTGCTCTTGCTGCTTTGTGGGCTAGATCCGTGGACGAGCTCGCATAGAGATTTGAGTATGCCTCCTTGGTGCTAAGATAAAACGCTAGCTAAGCATTTTCGTTTCCTTTGGCATCATTGCTTCTGTAAGTGGCATACCCAGGCTGCAGTGGACCAAAGGATTGTGAATGTGTTCGCAGTCTACATGCTCCCACTCATCGTTCGAGAAGCTGATCAAGAAAATGAATTCCAGAAAGAGCTCTATCTCGCCGAGAATAATGGGCAGGCGAATTGTTAAATTTTATTCTATAACCTGCAGGATCGTAGCACTGTGGTAATTGACGACATCGACTCTGAGTTGGAAAGAGGTTGAGTGACCCCAACACGATGAGGTGAAACTTCATCTATGTCGCCAAGATCATCCTTAGCGACAAAGAAGCCTGCTCTCCAAAGAGTCATGGCTCAGCTGAATGTCAACAGCTTCAACAACCAAATTGTAGGCTTACTGAAGGAGTATGCCAAGGTAATACATAAGTTATTAAATTAAAAAAAATAAAAATTTAATTTCAATATCTAAAATTAATATTAAGAGTTAAATTATTTGATTTGGCAATATTTTCTAGGCTAGTCTGTTTCCCTACAAATTTTAATCTCTAAAATTTACTAGGTCATGACACCTGTGACCCAACCGCTCGACCAGATGCAAGGGAAGGAGCAAACCTACCTTGGGACTCTGCAACCAACAGTCTCAAGGACGTGAAGTTAAAAGACCTCGTCCAATGCAGACCTCTCATCAACGGACATTTAGCAGGCATCAGCAATAAGGTTTCGGTACCTGCTGGTGTATGATAAATATCACCTGGATGCTGCCTCCACCTCAAGTTTCGCCTATTGTGGTCGGAGAAGTATGAAAAACCGAGGTCACCAACGTCAGGAGAAGCATGGCAAGTAAAGTCAAGGATGCCTTAAAACAGCACTTAGACAAATTGAGCAAGAATATGGAAGCAGCAACAACGAAAATGAAGAGTATGACTTCTTTTCTCCGTTACCCAGCAATAAGAGAACAACAGTAGCCACATGACAATGCAGGATAACTCACAGAACCTAGTCAAGAACTGGTTGGCGACAAACTCCAAGGACTTGCTGACAGATGCTGCTTTCTTGGGATAGATGGTGTTGGTGAACTTGTTCATCAGGTTGAACACATACATTCCCTCTAGTATTGCAGTGAAGCGTTTGTTCTCCTTTGGCAAGGACATTTTGAGGGCCAAGACCTCATTTCTGTCTGATAAAATTTTCAGATGCTATTTTTATGAAAGGAGACATGCATTCTGTGTTCCTTTTGTTTCATTTGACTAATTTATCAATCTTTTTTCTATTTTAATACTAATATTCTTTTTAATTCGTTTTTTTTTCAAATTTATTTTGCTTTGTCCTTTATAATTTTTGCATTTTTTATATTTTATAATTTTTGAAATTTTTACGTGGTTTTAGAGCACACAAACGTTTTCTTTATTATTTCATAATAATAAAATAATAATTACATTTAACGCTTTAGCGTTAACTTCCAAATTAACGGTAAACAAAGTTAATATTCTGATTAAAGATGCCTAACATTGGGATAGCTCTACTTTCTAACTGTATGAAAGAAAAAGAAACGAGAAATAAAAGTAGAGCCAAATAGGCAGGAGAATTGGAAGAAGGTTTGGGCTGAAAAAGATCGTTCTAACCAAATCCAGCTGTACGGGTATGCATTGGAACCTTCTCTGAACTAATTCGGCCAAAAAAAACCCACTGGCCCTGAAGGTACAGATTAACCACCATCCCCACACCCAGAGTGGCTTAGGATCTATGGCTGGAATCGTAGATTATGTGCCTCATACTCAAATAATACAGGAAACTTGCTAACTGATACCTAGCTAGTATTCTATAAATGAGTATTATTATAAAACAAATGACTAAAATAAAACAAAAAAATGTAAGGACATTAAAATCAAGCCATCTCAAAGATGAGTAGTGAAGATAAGTCATTTTGAGTTATTAAAAATAATCATTCTCTAGCACGACCCAGCCAAAATAAGCCATCTAAAAACTCACCGAATACAGATTTATGTGTAAATTAGACAAAATTTAGCCATAATATTTGGTTAGGTTAGGTAGTCTTGTTCAGAAATTAAACGTAAATCTATACTCAGTCAGTTTATGTACATATGATTTATCTTTGACGGAACTACAGATCACAAGGAATATGAGTACATCAAATGAGAGGCAACGTTAAAGTCTACAGGAGGACAGGGGAGCAATGGAATCAAGAGTGCATAGTTTTTGTGATGGCATCATAAATTCAGAGAAGTACCAAGCTGTCCTGAGAGATTGCATGTTGTATGTCATCAGCCCGATAACTCTCCAAAATTGCCCAGAATATGATTTTCCGGCAGGACAATACCCCATGTCACAAATCTGTGTCCACCATAAGGTGGTTCCGGAACAAAAATATCACGGCGATGGATTGGCCACCTCACTCTTCGTATATGAATCCACTGAAAAACCTCTGGCAGGACCAAAAAGAGGGCCGCAAGAGGTTGTCAGCCAGCTTCCAATGGGCCAATGAAGGCAGTCATCACAAAGAAATTGGCCAGCATCACCCCATTCAGGTGTCGCCACCATTGTGGATGGCATGCCTCGAAGAATAAATAGTCTCTTCCATCAGTACTAAAGGACTCTCGACACCTTATTGAGCTTCTAGTATCAGTTTGGTGTTATAGTAATTTTCACATAGCTTTATCTACTTATTAGTTATAGGTTGCTGATGTTACACGTTTTGTCATTTGTTTATTTTTTTTAATTCATGTTGAATGCTTGGGGCTTCTATAACTTAATGAAGTTTATTCCTCTTTATTTCAGTTATATTTATATTTATATGTAATAAAAAACTTTACCATCCTGCATTTATCTAATTTCCTAAAATTTCTAAGGTGTCCAAGAACTTTTGGCCGCGGCTGTACAGTTTAAGAAAAAGCATTGTGTAAATGTAAAATGGATTACACTTCAACTTAAACAGATACACCTTTACCTATCAATCTTTTGAACATCTACACTTTTTCCTATATTCTGGCAATATTCATCCTTGTTGTAGTTCATTTCAAGGAGGACACATTTCACTCGTGCCTGACATCACGTATCAAAGGGTTTATTTTTAACATTCTTCATAAAATTGTAAGTACCTTAAATTATCTCATTAACTGACCTTTCTAGGACACTTTGGCATAGGCCCACATGGCTTTGTACATATTCCTACCATTATCACATATTCTTAGCATTTTCCTAATACTTGCGCAGAGTTACTCATAGTCAATTCCCAAAGTCAATCCAAATCGTTATAGCCATTCTTAAATCTCTTGAGTTCGTACAATAAACTCACAATTTCGTAGATTGAAAAAAAATATATATATTCTTAAAGTAAATATAACATTCGGGTTATTTATTAATTAATCAAAGTTAATATATATATATCATCCAAGATAATTTCTCTGTGTAGAGCATGGCCTTGGCACTAGAATTGCACCAGCAAAGTGCCTCGCAGGAATAGGAAGAATTCTAACAAATGTCCACGCGTATATATATAAATATATATATATATATATATATATATATATATATATATATATATATATATATATATATATATATATATATATATATATATATATATATATGTAATTTCACCAGGAATGAGAGTACATAGAATGCGGAGAAATTCATCTTCATTTATTGGGGATAAACAACGTTTCGAGCTGTCCGCTCATCTTTGGGTTCTTTGATATAAATGAATACATAATTTACAATGAATTATAATATTAAAAAATTTGTCTAGAAATTAGAATATTAAGAGTCGACAAATATCTATAAAAAGAGAGACGTTATTTTCTATAATACAAAACCTAAGAAAATACATAATTTTTAATGAGTTAGGATATTACAAATCCTAGAGGAATACAAGGGAGAACCATCAAAACACTCACCATCGTTGGTCTTACTCCAGAGAGAAGTGGGGAGGAGGGATTGAAGTGGACATAGGTTGGATTGTTTTGGTAGTAAAGTTATGTCATAAGTAGGGAAGCAGCGGACGAGTCACAATTAAGACTAGGGGCACGGGATTTAATATAAAGGGACTCTAGTATTCTTAAGCTTTGTTCATTGTTATCTTGATCTATTATTGTAAAATTATCTAAAGTTATATCTGCGTTGCATTTGATTGCATGTGCTCTGATAGGGGATGGTTCTTTACGATTAAGTGGTTTTTCAGTACGGGCGCTGATGCCCATGTGTGAGGAGAACCTTGCTTTCAGGAAGCGAATCGTGCTGCCTATATATTTTCCTTGGAGACACCGAGGAAAAGTGTATTTGTAAACAACACGACTGTCTTTTTGACTGAACCAACTACCAATATTGAGTTTGTTAATAAATACAAATTGGAAATTTGTATGGTAAAAATAGCGTTTAAATAATTTAAAAAACTTTCTTCTGGGACCCATTTCGGGAAGAATAAAATATTTTGAGTCTTTAGGAACATCGAAGGAAGGATTGAGAGGTAAATATTGGGAATTTAAAAATTTACAAATAAGGGTATTTACTACTGGCAGGGGATAGCAATTATTCTTGGAATAGGATCTTAGGAATTCCAATTATGTATGCATAAGAGAGAATGAAGATGACAAGTGAAAGCCACGACAGATGAGTGCCCCGATGGAGCTCAGTTTGTATGATAAGTCGCAAAAGCTATAGAACTTTGTACCTATATTACTGAACGTAGGTTTTATATATATGGAAGTTGTTAAGCCTTGATTTGACTTTAAAATTAAAAAATCTAAAAATGGGAGACAATTTTCTTTTTCAGTTTCCATAGTGTATTTAATGTTAGGATGAATGGAATTGAGATAATTAAGAAAATTTCGCCCAATGGGCGGAGCTTAAAACATTGTGATCCCAGAGGCCACGCTTCCTGTACTATTTATAGAAGAAAAATGGAGAATTCGTCTCACACTTGGGTAGACAATTAAGTCAGACATACGATCGATAGTAGAGAACTAATTACGGTTCGTTTAGCGTAGCGAAGCCCCCGTTGTACCCGCCTAAATCTTTTTTCCCGTAACGCTCGTCTTCCTGAGCGGTAGTGAAATATTCCCTGACTGTAATTGTATAAACGCGAGCCTCCCTTTTGCTTTGCTTGTTTTGTTTGTTGGAATTAAACATTTAATTTTTACGTGATTCCTCTTAGTTCTTTCTCGATCACAAGCCATCGGTAAGCCCAGCCAAGTCGGAATATTATTTAAGTATCTTTAGAGTCATATACGAGATTAACGCCACCTATACAACCTCACCCGTGGGACTTGAAGGACCTCTCCAAAATATCAGTGACATTAATTCCCTTCCTTCTTTAATCCGGGTGACCGTTTCATTTTAACCTACAAACAGGTAACACTTGTCCTCCTCAAACCACCACCACCTTCAAACTGGTGACGTTACCTTATCCCCTTTACTCTACTCACATCATTAAATAACGTTTGCTAATTATCTCTTATTCCTCTTTCGCTCCGAATTAAAGTTGCCAAATTCAGCTAGTTCCGTAATCCTCATTATCAGAAATTACTAGCTATCTTGATCTTCAAAAAATTTCCCTATCGTAAGTATTATATTTTTATTCATTTAAATTTAATTAATTTCAATATAAAGTCCACCAATCATTAAATTTCATTGCTAAAGTTCCAATCTCTTGTTTTCTTTCCCACTCAATTTCTAGGTTAACGAATATATTATTTTTCTAAAACTCATTTTTACTCTACTTCATCCCAAATTTTATTGATAGATGTAATAAGGTACCAAACCGCTTTATATCTAACATTTTACCTCTAGAAATGGTGCCCAGCCCCGTATAAATTAATATATTTACTTATCGCTTGATATATTTATGGTGCTGGAACCACATTAGAGAATCGCATTTGACTCAAACCACTTCCAAGATGAACATTTTGAAATCTTATAAAATTCTATAATTGGTTCCCAGTAAACCAAGGTAACATTCAATAAAATAGTAAATTAATAAGTGTTGTGAAGGGAGCAATAGGATATCAAACTTATATTTAATTATTGACTTTCAGAATAAAATTGTGGTATAATCTCGTTTTTAAAGAATAAAATTGTATCATCTCATTCCGTACGAATAAAATTGTAATATTATCTCTTTCTAGAGTGTCAGTAAAAATTCACTGTTAGATTGTAATCTTTAGTTAGCGGTGCTCACAGTCCGTCCAAGAGTTTCGAGGAGTCGAATAAGAAATAACGAAAATGTTGAAGTGTCACCAATTCACATACTCCAAATGTATTATTCTCTGTTAATTCCTCGTTGGGAAAAGTGAAAAAGATTTCACGTTTTTGACGTCGCTTTCACTTTCCTGTACCTTTATCGAGTGGCAACTTTCCTCCGAATTGGCGGTGTTTCTTTAATGGTGTCTGAGCAGTCAATAACGAAAAGGTTCAAGTTGAAGTTAGTTAAAGTGATGAAATGTTTGGTAGGTTTTCATAGGTATGAAAATGTTTACTAGTTTTCTTTGCTGTTGAGGGCATCACTAGCATTTCTCTATTTTTTATTTTTTACGTCTCATCTTTCTATAGTTTAGATGACCGCCCTTGACGGTCATGTTTTTCCTTATGTTTAAATATTTTACTAACTCTTAAGTTGGTTCCTCCGTCGTGGCATTCAAGCCTTTCAAGTAATATTTTGCTAACCGGCAGGTTGTTTCTTCGTATTTTGTATTTTTGTTTGTTAGTTTAGCGTTGAGCATTACGCCTCTTTTATTTAAGCTTTTTATATTAGTTTTTAGTTTATTCTTTATCTTAAATTAGTTTAAATATTAATTTGGGCACTTGCCTCTTTTTTATCTATGTTCTTTACTGTTTTAATATTTACTAAAGTTTCTTATGTTTGCTGTTTTTATTATTCCCCTACTTATTTTAATTTAAAATTACATTTGGGTACTTCGACTCTTTTATCGATGCTTTTAACTTTTGTTGTTAATTTGATTTTATTGATAATTTAACTTGGGCACTTCGCCTCTTTTTAGTAATGATTATTAACTTTTATTGTTTGTTTATTTTATTTCATTTTTGTGTCATAATAACTTGGGCATTTTGCCTCTGTTTAATTATCCTTATTGTATCTTGTTGTTTATTTTTACCTTCCCTTTTTTATTAAATTATTTTGGGGGTTTACATTCTTAAGTATAGATCGGTTTTATTTCTTCTCTCGCACAGTTTCTTCCGCTGGGGAACACTGCTTTTCTTTCTTCTTTGTGTTGTCTGCGTTGAGGCATTTCAACATTATTGTTGATATTTGGGAGTATTTCTTCCTCCACCTAATCTCATGTCTTTCTCCCTAACCTCTGGATCTCCATATTAATTGGCTTGAGTCCCACTCTTTCATGTAGGACTGTCTGCCTAATACGATCGATCCTTCTCGCACCGTCAAAGATCAGTGTGGCTCTATTCTGCACCCTCTGCATCGTGCTGTGAGAGGTGCTAATTGCCATCTGCGTTACCACTGCTGGGTACACCAGGACTAAGCGTACCAAGGCCGTGTAGAGTTTCTTTTTGTTCGACTCATTTAGGCTTAGGAATCTGTAAAGTTTCTTCAGCTCTCTTTTGGCTAGGGATACCCTGTTGTTTATGTGGGCTTTATATCGTGTTTTGGAAAGACGTAAGCCCAGGACATTTCCATCGTTAGAGTATGGATAAATTTCATCCTCAACAAGGACGTCGTATATTTTCTGGTGGTTTATCGGAATTATCTGGAATTTCTGGCAGTTAGTCTTGATTTTCCACCTATTTTTCATAACAGTTGATGTTGTCAATCTTGGCAACTGTCGCCCTTACTTGAACTCCAGGGTTCCTGATGTGACTTGGAACGATTTGTGTGATGTCATCTGCGAACTGCAGATACATCGTATCGTCCTTTGCTGGAGCAGGGAGGTCTATTGTGTACACGAGGTACAGCAACGGACTCAGACAGCTGCCCTGTGAAACTCCCGCCTCGAGTTCGAATTCGGGTTTTTGTTGCCTTCGATTACTATTTGGGCTCTCCTCTCCATGACATAGTCACAAAGGACCCTTTCCAGGATTGAGTTTAGTTGGAGGTTGAGGATCTTGAATTGTAGCCCTCTCAGACAAACCTTACCAAAGGATTTCTTTACATCCCGCAACACCACGTCTACGTATTTTCGCTCAACTTTTCTGCATGCGAGTTTTTCAATAAGGAGGCCGCGGGTGGTCTCCGTTCCTAGTCTCCTACAGAACCCGTGCTGCTGGGGGTCGTGGGCTCCTCGCTCGGCTAGTTGTTCTTGAAGCATGAGAGCCAGGAGCTTTAGTTAGTTAGTCAGCGCCAATCCTTCCATGATACTGGGAGTATCCACCAACCGAATAATAAAATTTATATAAGTTTAGTATGACAATCTCTGTTCGGCCCGATGGCCCTAGTATCTGGTCTTCTTTTGAAGAGGAAGAGGTGCCAGGAAGTATTATCTTTTGACACCAAACAGCGTTCAGGTGGAAACCTCCGTCACCTCAGGGGAGAGGGACCTATTCCGCGTCAGAGGTACGTGGATATAGATACCCATCGGTAGGATTTCTTGGAACAGAGAGTTTGTGTGTGTGTTGTGCTGTGAAGGCGTGAGAGGAAAGAATGTAGTGTTGTGATTGGCTACGTATGAGGTGTAAGATCTACCCACCCGAAAATGGGGTGAGCACAGCACGTCTACCAATCGGTAGCCAGATCTCTACGTGCGCTGACGTTTTTGTCCATTCGTGTCGGGCTTCGGAATCGAATAGGTATGAAGATTATTTTAGCAATCTTAAAACGATCAGGCAAGTAACCCGTGTTAAGGAAAGCGTTATAAATATTTGATTTCCTGAATGATCTGCTGTGGGGCATTTATGAAGTTCATTTTGGTTACGCCCTCTAGCCTGGTGCCCTTTGATCAAAGGATCTTACAGTGACCATGACCTCCTCTGGTGTTATGGGACAGCCATGGCCCACCATCTCCCTTCCTTCGTCTACTTGATTTTGTCGGTGCGTGCTATGTATAATCTAATTCAGGCCTTCGATCAGATGGCCTTCGAATTCCTGGTCGAGCTCTCCAATAATTCTTAAATCTGTCTTCTAGAACCGCTGGGTCTTCTATATAATTTCGATTCTCTTTTATTCGAGCCGTCGTTTTTTCGTTTAGTCCTTTTAGTTTCTTGATTTGACGCCAGAATTTAGCCGGTTCGGCTCGCTATCAGGTTGTTCCAGACAGCTTAGGACCTTCCTGTCTTATCTCTTCGTACACTTCCCTGTGAACACGAGCAATCTCCCTCATCTCCTCTGTCCATCTGGCCTGAGGAGGGGTTTGTACCCAATCTTGCGAACGCACTGGCAAGCTGCTGCTAGAATGGACGTCGTTATCCTCTACACTTCTTCCTCTATTTTCTCCAAGGTTGCGTTGCTTAGGTCAGCTCGGGCGTATTGACTGAGTTATCTCTTATAACGTTCCCAGTTGGTGGAGGCGTAGTTTTTGCGAAGAGAGACTAGAAGCTGGATCGGCGCGAGTGATATTGTGGTGAGGGTCGCTATGTGGTCACTGGAGACTGTTGAGCCCTTCTCACTATGGTAATTGAAGGAAAAGCCTTCACTTGTTAAGCTTATGTCAGGTTTGGTGGCTGATATTGAAATGATATAGATGGGAAAATCAGGCCCTATTTTTTAAGTATTAATCTTACCAAGGCACTAACATAATCATCAGAGCATTAAAGAATATTTTTACCGCGTACTTAAACACCGGTTACTTCTCTGATAGCTATAAACTAGCGGAAATAATATTCGTTCCAAAGCCAGGAAAACCACCAAACCACCTCAGCAGTTACCAGCCAATATCGCTATTGAACTTCATGGGCAAAGTCTTCGAGAAAATCCTTAACAGAAGACTAAAAGAATATCTTGAAGAAAATGACCTTTATAATCATTATCAGTTTGGATTCAGAAGAGACAGAGACACCACAATAGCACTTGGCATAATAATAATGGCGATAGCTTACCGAGTTATCGCGTAATCTTTTGGAAAGGACTCCAGTTGATACAGCTGCACCGGTTGGTTTGCGTTGCCCTTCCTTATTTCCCACGAGAGTTATTTTTTTGATTGTTATAGGGTGCCCTAAGCCGAGGCGCGGTCTTATTCTAGCGACGGGGTCACATAGCCCGGAGGATGAGGATAGACCACACTAGGGTAGAACCCGGCATTTAGAGAGTTATGTAATTGCGAGAAATTGCGATTAACGAGGAGAATGCGCAACGGCTGTTTTCCCGATTAATAAGGCCTTGAAGCGGGAAGATTGAGGAACGTCAGGATATTGAAGTCACCAAAGCAAAAATAGAATTATTATTGAACTAGATCTTATTGCACTTTTCAAAAGTTCTTTAATTAAGTTTTAAGTTCTAAGTTATAACATAAATTAAGTTCGAGATCAATTGCGGGCAAAGTCTAAAGGAGGCCGGACGAATAGAGCCTTTAAGAGCTACACCTTAATGTCTGCGTTATGTACACGACAATATACAAAAATGAATTACGCGAATCCGAGAGATCAGACTGAACGATATATAACGCGATATATTGCTATATAAAAAAGTAATCTAATTATCCTCTTTGTTCTGGCTTCACACAGTTATATATTAAATTCAAGTCACGCCCTACAAGTTCCTCGTCCAACTGAGCGACACCTCCCTCTTATGTACCCACCTGTTAATTTGTCGGTATTAACATAACTCGACTTTTGATTGGCTACTGCCCAACATATTGATAAGGAAGGCACTCCGACTATTGGGTAAAATTCTCTGTGGGCGGTAGCATGTTGCCATGGAGACAGCTTTCCTGACCTGACTTCTATTTGTTTAACTGTGATAGCTATCTGGTTTATTCTGGATTCTGATTTGATTATAATGTTTGCCTAAGATTGCCTCGACTAACTCTAACAGAGTTGGTCAAGGCAATCTGTTTACTACGGTGTGACATTCTCGTAAACGGCGCTAACTTTACTTTTCTCTCTCTGTGTGTACTTTATGTGTGTAGCAACTCCCGCGTGTGTCCTATTTTGGACGTACACGCCGGTCGCTACAGAACTAGTCAATTGCAATAGTCGTAGAATACTATGTGATCATGATATACTTCTTTGTTGTGAGTATGCTTTGATCTAAGAGTGCAAATTTTGTTGTGTTAATGAAGAGCCGCTTCAATACGTAAGGATATAAAGAAACGCACAGGAATTATCCCAAAGTAAACATATATTTTTAATTTAACCATTAACTATTACACAAAACAGTAAATACATTTATATCCTCTTCCTACGCTAACTGAGACTAACCCGGTGAGCAACTGGGCCTATTACAATATCTTCAATGACAAAAATAAACAAATAGGCTACAGGTAAACACACCAATTGCCAATTAGTATTTTTATCGCGACCCTTTTTGACTAGCGTTAAACATTAAATTAAAGTACTGTCTTCTACTAGCAAATATGACAGGGGTTCACGCACAATTGTTTTTACTTCCATTAAATCGTGAGACGTACTAAACTCATACTATCGCAATATGAATATAAATGTTATTTATAACTTACATGACAGGAGGGATCATGGATTGCCGGATGTCACTGGAGGGCTTATATCGCGCTTTGGAGGGTTGACGTGGCCGATGATAGAATTTCGTAGAGATGGGATCGCGGAAGCGAGGTCAACTTCTTCTTGCAAATTGGCCTCTGGTTAAGTTAAGAAGACGGAAAGAGTTACGGTGCACTTCGCTCTAAGAGTTCTCTTCTGAATAATCTTGAAGCCTCTTGGTGTCTTATTCTTTAACGCCGGGTGCCCAACTAGATTTGGGGTATACGGTGGGTTATTTCTACCGTAATTAATGAACAGAACCTCGTTGGGGCTTGGTTCTTCTCCTCTCATTCTTACGGAGCTTAAGCTGTGAGAGTCACTCGAGTGTGAGCGGGTTTTCTTTCCTCCAGTCAGACTTCTTCTAAGTCTGTAAAGGATTCTTCGGTATGGCACCGATACAAAACTTGACGATTTATGTTAATTCGGCCCTAGGAGGATGGATCGATCTCCACGAAATGATCCTATGTCTTTCTCACCGAATAATCTTGAATGGCGGAAGGATCGATCTCCACGAACTGATCCTATGTCTTTCTCACCGAATAATATTGACTGGTTAAAGGATCGATCTTCACGAACTGATCCTATGTCATTCTCACCGAATAATAATCATTTCTCTTTCTTTCAGGATCTTATTTATAGGGGAAGGGGCGAGGCCGCAGAGGGGAGCGCGAATGGTGAGTTCGCATCTGGGAGAGCGAGAAGTGCAGAGGTTGGCACTGAGGTGCCCAAGTCATGTTGTTAATTAGCGAGACTCTCGACCGCCACACTCCTTGGCGTGCCTTTTGACTGGCACCGCTTTTTGGTGACGTAACCACGGGCCTACGGATCTCGTAGGTAATTTGATCTTTAGAGCGTCGTTTAAGGGCCTTTGGTGGTTGCCTTAACACAGATGATCGCTCCAACTACCTATGAGGCGGGTAGATCAAACAGGGTAGGCAGTCACAGTTATTCGCCGGCTACCGTTCCCACGAGTCTCATCATGGGGCTCGCTTCTCCGGCTTTCTCCACCAAAAAAAGGGGGTGGGGAGGACTTTAAGGTATATGTCCGCCTGGCCCTCCGGGAGGCTTTATGTTGCCATTCTTCTACACCGATGCTTAACCCACTGTACAATCTAAGAGGGTTAGGCATGAAAAATAAAAGAAAAGTCTATCTTCCACTAGAAAGAGAGGTACTACTACACCCGCCAACCCCTATCAACGGTGAAACAAGGACCAACAAATTGGAGCTCCAGAGAATACAAAATAAAGCTCTCTACCTAATCACCAACACACCACACTTAGGAGAGAGGAGAAGACTATAGGATCTACACCAAGAAGCAGGATTAGAAACGCTCAATATCAACCTCAGGAACAGAGCGGAGAAAATATGGAGGAAGATAGAGGATCTACCTACGATATTTGCAGAGTACACAAACACCAGAGCTGGAGTCCCATTTAACACTCGATTTCCCAGCGGCAGACAACAGCTGAGAATCGAGGAGGTTCCCATTTTTACTTGAGTAGAAATTCAAAAAGAGAGAAGGAACAAGCATAACGATAAAGATATTATTTACCCGACTATATACAAACCCAACCAAGACACCAGATCGATACCCTAATAAGACAACCGAATTTAAACAACCGACTAAGAAGACAACACAGATCAAAAGTGTAAACAGAAATAATGCGAACAAAATGAACTAAAAGTGTAATAAGTGAACTATATTAAAAATTTTAACAAAAATGATAGTGAAGTGAAAATTAAGAGTAAAACAGAAATAAAACGAACATAGTAAACTAAAGGTGTAATAAGTGAACTATAGTATTAAAAGGTTTAACAAAAATGATAGTGAAGTGGAAGTTAATAGTAAAATAAGTGAACAAAGTGAAACTAAAATGAAAAAGTGACAACAACAAGAGAAAGGGAAACAAAGTAAGTAAAGTAAAAATAAGTAACATAACAATACATAAACAAAGCTCAGAGCTAAGATAACTCAAAACAGCATGAATGCTACAATAAACACATGAATGAAAGATGAAGAGAATAAGGGAACAGAGATTAGGCGGTCCTCCCGCTTCTGTATGAGGAACATAGGTGCTAAAACGTGAGAAAGGAAGTAAAAATGATGAATGACGAGTAAATGTACAGGGTGCGGCAGAAATACCTCCCACATTTTAAACTTTTACCTATGTGTTGCTAATGAACTTATGCAAGTGCCAATGATGTTTTCATTTAGCTAATGACTTGCCATTTTTTTCCAGATACCCTCATCAAGCAATATGGTTTGGACTGGTGCACATCGTACTTTTGCTCTAGAAACGTTTTTAAAGAATGGTGAATCTGTAATTGCAACACACAGAGCTTTTCCGGATAGAAAATCAATACTGCTCTGGGTTGCAAATTTCAGAGCCACCGGTTCAGCACTTAAAAGAAAGCCACCTGGAAGACCTCAAAGCGTTCGAACTCCCGAGAGTGTTCAAGCTGTGAGACTTTCTGTTACTCAGTCTACTACACGTTCAGCTCGCAAACATGCTTCTGCCTTGGGATTGTCTGATCGAATGGTCAGAAGAATTCTACACACTGATCTGAAGTTTAATCCATACAAATTAATGATTACTCAGAAACTGAACGAACGCGACTGGGAAACTCGCATGTCATGTGACGATGTCCTTCAAAATGTTCCCGTAAATGCTGTTCTTTTCATAAGTGATGAAGCTCACTTTCATCTCTCAGGCTGCGTGAATAAGCAAAACTTTCGTTATTGGGCGGAAAATAACCCTAGACAGCTTCATGAAAGACCTCTACACAGTTTTCGAGTGACTATGGTGCGCAGTTTCGAAATTAGGTGTATGGGGTCCTTATTTTTTTGAGGAGAAAAACCATTGTTACAGTAACATCAGGCCGATTTCTGCAACCAAAAGTAAACGGCCTTCGCAATCAGAATGTGTTGTTTCAGCAGGATAGAGCCACCGTACACACAGCAAGATCAATGGAAGCTCTGAGAGAAATGTTTCCAGGACGTTTGGTTTCCTTACGCGGTGACATTCATTGGCCAGCACGCTCGCCCAATCTCAACCCCTGTGATTTTTTTCTCTTGGGTTATTTGAAAGCCGAGGTCTACAAAGATCGGTCGGGTACTATTGAAGAATTAAAGGATGCTATTCGTCAAAAGATTGCAGAAATACCGTCTGCAATGACCCTTCGAGTGATGAAAAACTTCAGAAACCGTCTCCAGCAGTGTATAGCGAATAGAAGTCACCATTTAGAGGATGTAATTTTTAAAACCAAATGAAAAAAAACTGTAACCCTTTGTTTAAACAACATTCAAATTAATTTTTCATAAACGTTGTTTCTTCTTCCTTTTTTCAACCTTTCAAATGTGGGAGGTATTTCTGCCGCACCCTGTATGATGGTGGTTCGGAATCATGTTAATCAGCAGGTTCCCCTTGTCCCTCGGGCAAGGGTATTCCACCCTTTGCACATTTGACTACCGAGGTTGCTCAATCTGCCTACTCACCAATATGTCCTCTTTTAACTCAAAACTTTCCATCTCCCACTATAAACCCTCTTCTAAAGCTTGTTCCGGACTTTCCATTAAGCACTTCACTATCGGTTCACTCGAACTGAGCAAGTCGACCACGGGCCTCCTCCTAACATAACATAACATAACATAATTACACGGATGACAAAAGCCACAAGGGCCTATCAAAGGTCATCCGCCTCCGTCAAAACCCACCCACAAAAAGCACCATTACCAGGGGAAGACAAAATCAAAGTCCCCCACAATATAATATAACGGATGACAAAAGCCACAAGGGCTCATCATAGGTCATCCGAGTCAAGCGGCCTCTTTTTTAAGGCACCCAAACTCCCAGGAAAACTACATCCAGAGGATTGCATCCAGAAACAAGGGTATCACCAATCAAGGCTTGTCAAGAACTAAATCATGCAGCTATAGATATATACAAACAATATTAATATATACAAAACTTAGGAACCATCACAACCTTCCCTTCCCATAAACTCATCCAACCTACTCTTAAATACATTTAGATTTGGACTACCTACTACCCTCTGCGGCAATTTGTTCCAGAAGTCTACCACTCTATTGGTGAAAAAATACTTTCTTAAATCCAACCTACACCCTTGCTTTTTAATTTTCAAGTGGTGACCTCTAGTCCGATTTCCATCATCTAACTCAAAAAACTTGCTAACATCCAATTTATCTATCCCGGAAAAAATTTTAAAGAGCTCAATCATATCCCCTCTCACACACCTCCTTTCGAACGAGAACATATTTAACACCCTCAGTCTATCTTCATATTCAAGGTGCCTCAGGGAAGGAATAATCTTTGTTGCCCTCCGTTGCACTGACTCAAGAAGGTTAATATCGTGTCTAAAATGTGGGGACCATGCCTGTATACAGTACTCTAGATGTGGCCTAACATAAGAGTTATAGAGTTTAAGAATAACCTCCTTACTTTTGTAACTGACATTTCTCTTAATAAAACCCAGCACTCTATTTGCCCTATTTCTTGCTTCAATACACTGCTTAGAAAACCTTAATGACTTATCTATTACTACTCCTAGATCTTTCTCATCCTCTACTGAGCTCAGCCAATGCCCATCCATTTCATAGTTAAATTCTCTATTATCTTTTCCCATGTTAATAACTCCTCTTCTGTGCCCCCCCCCCCCCGATCGTGGGAGGCGTACAGAGGGGAGGAGTAACGGCGAGCCGTACCTTTTCTCCCCCTAAAAAAAAAAGAAAGTGATAGGCAGTCAATTTTCTGTACATACTTGAAGAACAGTCTACGCTCTAACCAGAATAAAGCATTAGTGAATGCAGCTCCAAATTTTCTTTACCTTTAGAGGAAGCTACGATCACCTGACTACCCAACCTACGAAAAAAAGATCCCCATTTTCCATCTGGCGACTTAGACCCCCCATATATTGACTTTAAATTCCTAAATTTCCTAAAATTACTTTTCCGCAGTCGTCCATTTTAGACGCAAGGTAGCTCGGTTTTCTCTCTAATTGTTTTCTAATTTTCTAGCGCTAACTTCGCCATCTTAGAGAAATTTCCATTCTTTAATTGTTTAGTTCAATTTTTTTAACACCTATAGAGATTATAACTAATGCATGAATATTTTAGCCCTTAGATAGCAAATGCAATAGTCAGTACATACATAAATTTTGTTGTTTTGATTTTGACTGATCGTACCGTAACGAACGTGGATTTGAACTCTCCTAGCTATCATGGGAATGTAATGATTCAAGTTAACAAAAATAGGATATATTATAATCTATGATTTGAAGTTATTATTTTTAGACAAAATTCAATTGAATAACGGAGAGGATATTTAAGAGATACAAATTGAAGGCTATACAGAAAATATTGAAAAATACATAGATGATTTAAGTTAAAATAAAATACAAGTGATGCGTTTGGAAAATTAAAATTTGAAAGCACGTGATGAGAATGGTGTGTTCACAGGTGTATACAAATATGTAATTGTAATTATGTAAGTACACGACTAATGATGGAATGTGAATTAGGGTCTGTAAATGAGAGAAGGAACAGGAATTAGGACCTACTCTCTTGTATGGATTGTTTGCAGATACTAAGTGGAAGAGGAATTTTGAATGACCTTTCTTTGAAGAGACGCTGAGCACGAATGTACCTTGAAAATCGATTTCAAGAAGATGGCGAAAGGCGTGTGTTTGTATGTGTGTTCGTGTAAGGAAAAATCTTGTATAAAAGGGATTTTGTCGTGTTGTGCGATATTACATAGAAATAATTTATTCTCTTCACAGAGTAATTGATTGATTAATTATATTTGATGCTAGTTTAACTCGGGTCTGCTGATTGCCGGTCAGATGCTCTACCGTTAAGCTACCAGGCACAGTGACTCTACCTCGCCCAAAGCATTACCCCATCAAACCGGTCAGCAGACCCGGGTTTGAGCCGGGCCAGGAATTTCAAACTTTTTTTCCCCTGGCGTTATTTTTGTCTTCTCTGTAAAGGATTGCCTTCATTCTGCAGCCCTCTGCTCTCTTTAACTCTAGTGTTCTTCTAATGTCCCTTTCTCATACCTCTAAAAACTCCTGTTTCTTGTCTCATTGCTCATTCGCGTCAAATTTCTCTTTCTCTTGTACTATATTGTTATATAGTCTTTAATACAAGGTTTCTGCATCTTTTTTTGAGTACTTATTCCCCTATCTTACATTAATCTGACAAATGGGTAACTTTATTGAAATATAAAATTTGAAATGAAATTATCGTCTTTTCACTGAATTAGACAAAAATTTAATCAAATTTTCACCTACCAATCGCAACACACACATACAAACAATGGAATACGTATATAAGCTGCGTTGTGCAAAAGAGAACTAACCCGCCCGACCTTAGTTTTGAGTAATTTGCGGTTAAAGTTAAGTACTGATAACTACCGAATAAAGGGATGCAATGTATTACTCTTGTACATCAAATTAAATGTCTAGGCTAGATCTTTCATGCCATTGAGCTTTTAATATATATTTTTTAATTTTGAGGGTTACGGCCGAATTTTACGGCTTGGACATCAGCGACGATGAGTCTGAGCGAACGGGGGAGGGGGTGACTTAAAGGGTTTACTAACTCCTCCTTTACACTGACTTGAGACAGATAAGAAACATTATGTTCCTTAGCGGAGTTACCAACCCTTTCCCCAACCATTATCCCATGAAAGGGTCACTATGATGACAGTTGATTCACAACCATGACCATATCTGTCCTAGAAGTCCAGAATATCGTCGTCCAGGTCGTCTGGGTCGTCCTGTGCCACACACCCCTAGGCCGCTAGCAAACCCTATACAGCGAACAGGTCCGTGTAGAAGCTGCTGTATTCAGGTGGACGAAACTGCAACAGGTGGTTCAGGTCTTCCAGCTTGTCAGGTGCCATCTTTACCCCTTCCGGATACTTGATGGGTAGGTTGACGGCAGGTAAATCAAACTTCGATGGGTCATAAGCTGCACCCCTTCCCTTCTGAAGCTTGACCTCAATCGGGTGTTCGAGCTCCTCTGATTACAACCGTATTATACCCATCCTCTGCTTGTAGATAGCTAAACACCCAGCCATTCTTAAAACCTACCCTAGAAATGATGGTCATAATGCATAGAGACGGCAGTGGGTCGAGATTTACAAAATCGCCAGCACCCATCTCGAAGACGGTGAAGGGATTTGTTCTTCTGGCCTCGTTCATTTGGGAGATGTAGTGAGGTGTGGGGTAGATCTGCAGTCCCTCAAACGCAGTCTATAGGTTACCGAAGCCTTGGTCACAGGGCAGGTAGGAACGGTCGGAAATCAGGTAATAATGCTTGATCGAGGCGAACTGTCCACTCTGCATGAACCGCAGCAGGAGAAGGCACAGGTTAATGTTACTATTTTGGCCACTGTAGTTGTCAGAGAAGATGATGAGTTTATTCGCAGAGTCTGGAATGTAGTTATTAATGTAGTGGATCAGACAGCTGCCAATCCCACTAGATCCCTTTTGTGCAGTAGCCTCATTCCAGACGTACAGATTGGCTCCGCGCTCCTTCACGATGTGTATGCAGAAGTTGTACGTCCACATCTTCCTCTTGTAATACTGGACGCAGGCAGTGAGGCATGGCGTGGCAAGGGTCTGCTGCAGTTTCATGGCCACAGCAGCTAGGTTCGTGTCTTTCTCCTCCATGTACATAGATGTTCATGATGTTATGTGCCACCTAAGACCTGGTGAGGTAGAGCTGTTTTTTATATTTTCAGCTGGGAAATATTCGCCGAATCCTTATCCAGCCTAGCATAGTTTATCTGGTTCCTTATGCAGTGACGGGTGTTACAGGTGTCGCATTTAGGTGGATCGGCACTAATGTTGTAGATTTCTTTCTGCAACACAATTTTCTGTGCACATCTTGACGTACAGATCATAACAGTATTGCTAACTATACCCAGGGGAGAAGTAGACCTTTTTTCGGCTTTTGATCCGCGAATAATGATGGCACAGGTACGCAAGGACTTAATGTGGTCATGCACCAGCTGAAAGGGATCGTCTGGAATCTTGTTAACACTCGATGCAAAGCCACTCATGACAACTGGAGCACTCACTGTCGCCCCCACTTTCTTCATTGCATAAACATTCGTTCAGTACTAATGGCATGGATTTTACAGAATGCCATCTTACAAACAACTATTTTCTTATCATTTATCAGTACGGAGTATCCATGCATCACTTTCCTCCTGATGTCTGCCCCAGCATAGCGCTTCTTTACATAACTAGTATAAATATGACTAATAATATAACTGGCCTGAACATTGTGGCAGGCCATTTTCCAATATTTATAAAAAATAAGTTGAGCATTAGCAGCACAAACCTCATCGTAGCACTTTCTGGGGCACGTACAAGATGGCCCTAGCGTCTTTGCGGCCATATGACTATTGTTGGGACCCTGACTAACATAGGTTTCGACACTGTTACGTTTCAGCTTGGCTATGTTCCTCTTCCACTTACTTTGATCATGAACATGCTTCTTAGGTGGTTCCTGGCTCCAAATATCGTCCTCACTGACATCCCCACAGCTGTCCACACTAGCTGGGTTATCAATATCCTCGCTTGAACTCATTATGCACGATAATCCGGGAAAAACAGAGGTCGTATGGAGAGTGATTAAATGGTGATATGAGAGAGAGACAAGCATGCTAGTCACTCGAGACGCGCTCTGATTGGCCGAGCGGGGTATTGCACCATATTCTCCGTTTTCACAGGCAGCGACACTTTCGAGACTAAGTTCTCTTTTGTCTCCCGGCTGAAAGTTAGTCTGACTTACATGTTAGACCAAAACAAACAACTTTGGACTTTAGTACACCCCCTAGGATGTTCGCTTTTGCCATTTCAGACATTACCACAAGACTTTTAAACCTCTGAACAACAGGTTCCCGCCTGTAACTCATATCCACCATTCTTTGAGGGTTAGTTCTATTTTGCACGCCACACCTCTACCGCCTCGAGAATTTTGATCTCGTCACCACATTGCTTCTCCCAGACCCAAACAATAATCTCAGGCAGCAAAGGCAGAATGTCGCCATCGGTCGTGAGTTTGGAAGCAACCCCAAATAAAACAGCGTATACCCCAGCTCCGGTTAACTTAGCAGAATTTGAGGCCAGTAGACAGATCGAGTAGCGCAGTTGAGCGGCCTCAACATGTTCGCCAGCAAGCATTCTGAACAACAGAACATCGTGCATATTTCACGATATCTTCCATAAGTATTTTTTTTCAAAATATATTAAATAGAGCACGGCTGGGTGTGTGTGGAGAATTTAGACAGGCCTTCATTCATGAATATGGGAGAACGAAGATTAAGAAGCTGTGTGAGCTTTTGGCCACTCAGGTGATAGTAGACAGACACTCTACACGCTTTTTAGACCATTTGAAAGAATGAGCAGAGGTTGAAATTGCAAATTCTAATAGTCTATAAGAGTGCTTCCTAATCTCTTTTTCGCCAGGCCACACTATAACTTTTCTGAAAAACGTATACCCACCAAAAGTGACTTCTCCGCCCCATCTTTCTCCCTTCCTTCATCTTGTTGATCTGTGATATCGCCTATTCTTCATTTTAAAAATATTGTTAATCACCAAAACCTAACGCCTCCTGATTAATGTTTGTTGCCGGTTTCTCTATATGTTGGTATTTCTGTTATAGTTGTCAATTTCTCTTAGTTAATGGCTGAAGATGGTATGAAAACTTCATACCGAAACTAGTTCTTGTTCAATAAACTTTGTGCTAAAAAAAAGTTGTTTCTTTGTACACACACACACACACACACACACACACATATATATATATATATATATATATATATATATATATATATATATATATAATATTGAGGATAAATCCTAGAGCCACCAGAGACAGATGTAACATCTTTTAATTTCTTACTAGGTTTTGAAACTACAAGTTTTCATCTTCAGGCTAGAATAAGTTTACTAAAGTTAATACATTTGAAGAAAACATGAAGAGGTGGTGTCCAACAAGTAATTGAATTATTTTAAAAGGTGACTAATTATAAAATATCAATAAAATGTACTATAAATTAGAATTTTAAATATGACTTGGCAATAGTTAAATTTGCTTTAAAACTTACTCAAAAAAGTAGTTAATTAATTTAAAGTTTATTTTAGCTAGGGTTCTTGGTTCAGCTTCGTGGCTACCGATTCGATTCTTCAGGGAGTGCCTTTTGCGTGAGCCGCTGACTCTAACTGGTAGAGTTTTCTTCTTTCAAGAATGGAGGCTGTCTTTCTTGATTATAAGCAAGGTAAAGGTTATCAGGTATTTTTCAATGGTTTAATTCTCTTTCACTATCACATTCACTGGCGCATTCTGCGGGTGTTCTGAAGAATCTTCTCCGAGAATTTCAATGGCAAGTGCTACCTCATCCGAAGTATGCGCACACGAGTTATAACCTCACGAGGATTGGAAATACAAAGAAAATTGTAAGTTACAATCTGGCACTTGGTCATTCAAATAACTTTGATTATAGGAACATTATTGGTAACTGATTTTGTCTGACGATGGAGAAAACACGAGTAGCTTTTGGTATGCAAGAGATACAAAGCCAAAAGGAACGCGACACTGATTGGTTAATTTAAATGTCTCAGATAAGGGTTGTTATCCGTTGGGAACAACTGTACAAATCGCAGCGGGTAAACAGAATCGGAATGTCGTATATGGTGTACATGAGTATCGTACGTGAAATGAATAAGCTTTTAAATGAAGAAAATTCTAAGGGCATTTTATAAATTTTTGTAGGAGCTTGCTAATGTCACAGCTGCTACAATACACCCCCATAAGATAGTTAACTACAAACCCTGTTACCAGAAGATCTATTCCACTCAAGATATCTCCTAATTCTCCTTACAACGCAGCCTAACCATGTGACGAAACCGGTGAGCTGGCTAAGATTGTTGTGACGAAAATTGTTGGAAGTGTCACATGATGTAGGAGAGGCAGTGTCACATGCAAAGATTTGCGGATCGATGGTAACCCGTTTTGTTGTTCTCTCCAAACTGGCGTCTCGTGATACCACGACGTTTTAATTCTAGCTTGCTGATTTCGAAGTGAACAGAGATGGAGAGATAGTTCTCTGTCTGCCCAGCTTTCATGAAGGTATTCCCCGCGACAAAACAGGAGGTGGCAGCAATCGGAAAAGAGATATGAGCTAGGAAGAGGTGATTGGTGGAGAGGTTACATAGTAGTCAATTAAGGGAATCACTCGACCATTTTTCAAGAAATTGGAAGAAGAAGACGAGGGTTGTTCAGGGTGAACAGCATCAATAAAGGCAGTTTCAGACGATCAAAAAAAAACATCCTTATCGTGCCAAGTTGTAGTCCAAATAATTTAGGCTTCATAGAGTTGATGAGAAAGGGTCTATCTTAGACAGGTTGCAATGAGGGGCAATTTGAGTTGCGACGGACAAAACCATGGGAAAAAGTTGACATTATCTCTTTTGGTACGAAAGGTTTCTGGTTAGCAGGCACTTTTTGGGAGGTAGGCCTAATTTCGGCTATCACATATACTAAATTGTTTACGTATGAAGCAGGATCA
The DNA here is from genome assembly GCA_963969495.1 of Ceratothoa steindachneri. NCBI lineage: Eukaryota > Metazoa > Arthropoda > Malacostraca > Isopoda > Cymothoidae > Ceratothoa > Ceratothoa steindachneri. The sequence goes on from OZ018330.1 coordinate 64,828,688, forward strand.
AGATAAAAAGGTAGAGTATGGTCGGTAGAAGAAAATAATTGGCCAAAAGATGGAGTTGGGTACAGTAAATAAGTTCCGCTGTAGAGCATACCAAATCCACTTTCAAAGAAGAGCGAATGCCCGCAGAATCAAAGGTAGCTAGTCTACCCAAGTGATATTTGGATCGGTGGAGAATAAGCTTGCTTTGAGCGTTCGATGCAAGCGTTCAACGGTGGCGTTGTTTAGGAGATGGTAGCTTGTGGTACGATGGTGAAAAGAATCAATAACTGCGATGAGAACATCCCACTGGTGGGATACAAATTGATTACCATGGTGAGTCATGATTGTGGAAGGGACACTAAACCGAGCAACCCAGCTTGAGATAAAGGCCTGATCGAGGGTGGAGTCTCGGATTTCCGGAGTGGTGACTCCTTCTGGCCAACAAGTGATGTCGATTATGGCGAGAAGATAGGTGCAACCACGAGAATAAGAAAGAGGGGCTACAAGATCGACGTGAATGTCGCTGAAGGGGGATGATGGCAGTGCAGAAGGAACCAGAGGAGTCTATGTGTGGAGTTGGACATTTGCACGCTGACAAGGCACACATTAAAGAGTCCATTTAGCTACGTCGGCGTTCATACCGGGCCACACAAAACGGGAAATGAGCTTGCTGGTAACTCGTATGCCAGGGTGCAAAGGAAAGTGAGTTTGGTCAAAGATGTGCCGACGGTAGTCGACCAGGGTGAGCCCGGAGAGAGTGTCTGGAAAGTCGATCTCGCGAACGATGAGTTGAGAATAGTGACACAGTGTTTTCGTGCCTTCATCCTGTTACTAAGAGAGCGCTCTTGCCACATGGTGAATAAGTGCATGGCAGAGTGCGTGTCCGATATTGAATAAATGCGAGAAAGCGCGTCCGGCACGACGTTTGAAAAGCCAGGAACGTATTGAAGGTCACTTGTAAGCTGCAAGATGAAATCTAGATGACGAGCATCGAGTGCAGAGTGTGCGGTTGAAATGCTATAAGCGGATAGTGCACCAACCAATGACTTGTGGTCAGTGAATACAGTAAATTCACATCCTTCTAAATATTGTTGGAACTGGCGGAGGGCAAAATATATCCCGAGCATCTCCCGTGAAAAGGTGCTATAAATCTTTTGACAAGTAGTTAAAAAGTTTTAAAAGAAAAAGAGGGGTCACCATGAGTCATCAATCTTTTGTTGTAAGGTTGCAACTACATGGGTGACTGACACATCCGTGGTAACGTTCACAGATGTCCCTGGGCAAAGATGGAGCAGTGAAACGGCGGAAGAGATCGCCTCTATGGTGCGAGAAAAAGATCCGCACGTCTCGGAAACATTGGCAGAGGAGAGTTTTTCTGGTGATTGAGAGAAGATTCTTCTAATGTCCCTCTCTCTTCCCTTTAAAAAAACCCTCAGGTTTCTTGTCTCATTTTCTCATTCGCGTCCAATTCTTATTTTCTCTTGTACTATATATATATATATATATATATATATATATATATATATATATATATATATATATATATATATATATATATATATCCATTAAACCACATTGAAAGAGAAAACGGAATAATTTTTCCTTGCAGTAATATTTTTATTACCTTTTTTCGAAAAATCTGTGCAGGGAAGCGATTCGAACCAGGCACACTGAGGCAGCGAGCACCGCTTTGATCACAGTTAAAAGTATGCCGTTAGTACACTACGCTACGTAGAGAACTAAAAAAATTCTCTGAATAGAATAGCTTTTAAGGAAGACTTTCGCCAGCTCGAACGGAGACTATGAAAGAAATAGAAAATTAATTGGGAATTCAAAGAATAAATGAGGAATAGGTAAACGCGTGGCAGATATACAAATGTATATATCTCTCAAAGTAGCACGAGAGAATGATGAAAATGAATCCATTAAACCACATTGAAAGAGAAAACGGAATAATTTTTCCTTGCAGTAATATTTTTATTACCTTTTTTCGAAAAATCCGTGCAGGGAAACGATTCGAACCAGGCACACTGAGGCAGCGAGCACAGCTTTGATCATAATTAAAAGTATGCCGTTACTACACTACGCTACGCAGAGAACTAAAAAATTCTCTGAATAGAATAGCTTTTAAGGAAGATTTTCTATTTCTTTCATAGTCTCCGTTCGAGCTGGCGAAAGTGTTCCTTAAAAGCTATTCTATTCAGAGAATTTTTGTTCTCTGCGTAGCGTAGTGTATATATATATATATATATATATATATATATATATATATATATATATATATATATATAGAGAGAGAGAGAGAGAGAGAGAGAGAGAGACACTCATTATTCAGAAAGTTCATTATTACTGATTCATTATATCAATTCATTCCCTTAGTAACGTCACGCAATCCCGTTTACTCGCCTAAGTCATGCTGCCTTAGATTCGATACTTCGCGTAAAACAGTAAGCCTACACATTGACGGCAAAGAACTCGAGACGTTTCCGCCTGCCCCTATAGTTATATTTTCTTTGCTGCGTCCTCTCAATGTCTGTTGCTTAACTCGCTTACCGAGCCACTTTCATTAACTCAGCCTAACGCATAACCCTCGTGGGAAATTATAAGGCGTCAGAACCAATTTGACAGAGGCGTAAAGTAGTATCACTGCCTAAAGTCCTCATCACCCGTCGAGCGCAATAGAAACGAGGACTCTTCAATACATGCCATTATAATTACCGACAACGCACACACATACAGGTAAGACCACAGGTACCATTACCCCCCTCCCCCCATAGGTGCATGATCTGACCTAATCTTATGGATGCAGTTTATGCGAGGGTTTTGACGGATTATAATGACCTTTGATAGACCCTTATGGCTTTCTTTATCCGTGAAATTATGTTATATTTTGTTACAATCATCATATCCCAAAGTCCCTTTCGATAAAGGTATTCAACTCCAAGTATTTAACAATTTTCCAATTTAATCCTATTCACCCATCGTCATTCGTTTTTGTTTTTTTATCAAACACCTTAATTGACAATTTAGAGTAATGTAAACAAAGGCAGCACCGAATTAAAAGAAAATATCTTCACAACGTCTTCTTTTCCTCATTGCAATTGTTTTTTCACCAGGGTAGGTTGTTGAGGAGTGACTTGATTATGATCTTTAAGATACTACATGGTCTGTGTTCTTCTCTTGATGGCATTTTCACCCATGATCTACACAGAATAACGCGTGGAGCTGCCCTCAGAAGAGTTGAGGTGAGGAATGGTTTGCCTGCCATCGTTGTCTCTGCCCTCAGTTTGGAGTAATTTGAGCTGGCTTCCACTTCACTTTGGTCAGTTGTTATCTGAGTGCGAGTAGATAGTCTATTTGTTTTTTGGGGGGGATTTGCATTAAGCAGCACTTTTCAAAGGGTTTTTATAGGTTTTAAAACTCCCCTACCGGTAATAGCCGGATAAGAATATGAAGTTGGCACACAGCAGAAAGTGAAGTGCCCCAGCGTCACATCCTAGGATGGGGTATGGCTTAGAAAAGCTCGGATCAAAGGACCTTTATTAAATAGATAAAGACAAAGCTATAGATAAAAGACAAAGGTATAGATAAAACTCAGAGGTCAAAGTCCTGGCCCACACCATGAGCAACTCGGACCCCATTCAATATACTAATGTCATTGGCCCGTTAAACAGCAATACTTAGTCTCTGCTTGAACCACCCACTCTCCCTAGGGTCACCGGTAGTCTCCCTGAGAAGATAACTTATTTTTTTAATAATCCGTGCACTTTAAGGGCTAAAAACCCAACTAGTTTCAATAGCTATTGGCTCAAACAGAAACCTCTCAGTCGGGGCAAAATACTTTATCCTTTTGGAATATTATGCAGCTGTTGCAGCTGAAGCTCCAGAGACAACTGACATGTTAATAATATGCTATGCATAAGTGTTGACACAGGTTACATCCCGATACAGACTCTTTCCATTCCTAAAAGGAAACATTGTTATCCCATTGGGACGCTTACTACCTCTTCGGTCAAGTCCAAATGGCTCCCAAACAGCTGACAATCCTGCTGCTTTCAAGGTTCGGCATACCATCTCATTGAGGGCAGAGTGTCTGGGGATATTTCCAGCAACCAGCTGACAGGAAAAAGAGGTGCAGAACTAGTGGATCAACAACAGATACACATTTACACCTATGTGGCTAACAACTTGGTGCACCCACATTCAAAGCTACCTATGGAAACTCTAAGGGTTTCTGGATCCAACTGATTACCCAAAGATGGGACCGGGATGGCTGAAAACCAACAGCCACTATAAGGATACCTCGCGGCTAGCAGACGGGCTCTTGCAACCTGATATGTCCTCTCTTTAAGGCCTTTCAGTTTGGAGAAAGAGCAAGAGGTAGGTCCCAACATTTCTGCTTCAAATGGTTCTCATTTTCACGCTTAAAGGCAATGTCCCCAAGTATCCCCATCCAGAACCTAATAGGTCCAGTCACCCTATCCACTTCAGCCAAACCGGTAACCGGTGAAAGAACAGTTTGCATTAATTAGTTAACTGAAATCAAGGAGGATATGTACCTAGGGAGAGCAATGTATTGTGTCAAATCGTATTCCTAAGCCACCCATCTCAATTGGGAGAGTTGCCTGAGTCCACGAATCCAGTGAAAAGTCAATGTTGATTATTTTGGAGACAGCATCTTTCACAGAGTCATCAAAAAACTCCAAAGATGCCATCTCCCTGTAGTTGGGAGAGTGTAAAAAAATGGATTTTTTAATAGGACATATAGCGTACGAGAAGTGCAGGCGAGCGGCTTAAAAGCTTCGTTTGAAAGAGTCTTTTTTTGAGACTCAGGATGGCCGAGTGGATTCGCCGCTTGCTAACAGTGTTCCAGCGACGCAGGAAGCTGTTCGCATCTCGCCTACGCTATTATTTTTTTCTTTGCCCCCTTTCCTACACTCCTCTATCTACAATGGTGCCCAGACCCAGGAGGGGGAGCGTTAGCCCTTGGATAACATTTCCAAACGGGCTCTCTTAATTTCTTCAAAATACGCTCCACTTCTAGGAGGGGGGTTGTATAGCGTAGGAGAAGTTGAGGCGAGTGGCTTTAAAGCTTCGTTTGAAAGAGTCTTTTTTGAGACTCAGGATGGCCGAGTGGATTCGCCGCTAGCTAACAGTGGTCTAGCGAAGCGGGAAGCTGTTCGCAACTCACCTACGCTATTATTTTTTTCTTCGTTCGCTTTCCTACTCTCCTCTATCTACAGACCAAAGCTTGGTGTGGATCAATTAAATGGAGGCGGGATATGATTCGTTTTAGGGCTTCATGTTTTTTGTCTATAGCCTGTCTGATTGCTTCCCCAGTGATGGGAGAGCATAATAAAGACAAATCATCCAAAGCCACAATCTCAACATAGGGGAGAACTGTTTTATTTTTTTTTTAAGAATGGCTTGAGTATCATCATTTATGATAGTCAAATCACATTTGGAGGTATTAATCCCTAGCCCTATTTTATTAAATTCAGAAACATTTTGTGGGATATCGGCAATTGAACCATCGTTCAAGTACCAGATATTAAGCTCTGATTTTAGGCTTTTAATGATCTTATATATACCAAGTGAAAACAGTGCAGGTCCAAGTGCGTCTCCCTGTTGTATGCCAGTAGCAGAATTCAAAATCCCATTGCCATACAAGAGTGAGGTTAGCTGGGGGTATGCTTGATTTAATATTTTGCTTATAGAAGGCAACCGCTTATAGGCAGCCCCAAAGAAAACAGCCCCATGAATGCAATTAAAAGCATTCTTCAAGTTGACCTGCAAAAAGACCCACCCTGGGACATCACTAGTCAAATATACCCGGGCTGAATGAGCAGCCGCCTCACAACCTCCCTTAGTAGCAAATTCCAGCTTGACTGGTCTGGAGTGAGCAACCAAAGACCAAGACACATGTCGCACACCTACCTTGGCCGCAAGGCAATGGGATGTACACCTCATATCAATGGGGCGCACACACCATCCCTCTTAGCCAGAGCACAAAGTGATGCTTCTGTAGCGGTCTATACCTCTACAAATGAAATATTTATTCCTAACTATATATATATATATATATATATATATATATATATATATATATATATATATATATATTTAAAAATCGTAAGATTGCTACTCCCGCTCTCCCAAGCGTCTTAAAATTAACCCATCAGGTTCATTCGTTTTGTTCGGTGGCTTCGGTAAACAGGTCTGTAAATATGTGAATTGTAATTATTTCAGTTAAGTATTTGCCAAAAGAATTCCCAATTAATACGTGATTCTTTTCTCATTTACAGACCCATTCCAAATCCGTTGTAATCTATTTACACATATAATTTATTTACGCATTTAACTATTTATCCAATTTAACTATAAACTATTTAATATTTATCATAATATTTGCCTATTACTATTTATCAAAAAAATTACCAATTAATAATTACTAATCAATTTCCCAATTATTATAATTCCCATTTAACAATTAATTTATCAAACCATTTAATACTAGCCAATCTAATTATCAATCATGAATTGTTATACTCAATTTATGACTTACTATTTAACGATTATCCAATCTATTTAAAATTTACTACTTACAAGTTACTTATAATACAATCTATTAAACCATTATTCAATTACCAATTATATTCTAATTATCAATCATCATATGTTGTATACTCTAATTACCAAACCATATTTATCAATTGTAAATCCATTCTCGTTAACTCGTGCAAATTTAATTCACACGCGTAATTCAATCCAATCATAAACTGTTACTGTATAAATTCACATTTTAATAATAACTGTTTATTCAATAATATATATTTTTCTTAACTCTTTGTTTTTAATACACATTTTCCCAACGTCCGTCAGATTTAGGCCTAAGGAAGTTCGTCTGCAAAAATTTAGATTTCGCGTTATCATTTAACTTCATTCCCTTGAATAACAAAATATAGGTTTTTATGTTTATTATAATGAAAGCTATCTAGGATATTGCCGCAATATTCATCTAAAACCTATACTCCTTAAAAAAAAACATTCTTGAAGCCATCAGACACCCCACCCTGGAAAACCGAACTCACAAAATTAGTCAAATTAGACAAGAGTTGTACTCCTGCCTCGGCAGTTTCACGACCCAGCAAAGATTTAAGATGCCCCTGAGTTAACCCATCAGGTTACCTAGATGAGCCCAGAAGAAAGGAATAAATTGTTGTTTTTTTTTTACTTTATCACAAGTTGCTACGGGAGGTGCTCCGTTTATAGGTAATTCAGGAAAATTTATGTTATCTGTAGCTGGTGGATGTTTGTCCCTCAGCTTGCTCAGGGTCTCCTCAGCAAAGAGAGCTCCTGAATGGCTCACCGAATGTCATATCTGTTTTTCAAAGCTATTGTCATCCTTGTTTATTTTCTGACTTGACACCCCTGCATGGTGATGAGGGTTGGCTCCTCATCAGGTAAGAAACCTTGATATGGCAATATTGCAATAAGGTATTTTTCTAAAAGTATATATATGACCTTTATTTGTTTAGTGGATTAGGCTGAACTAGTATTGTTTATGGTTATTCATGTGACTTATTTTCTGTTAATAAATTAGCCTAAATAGCGTTCCAAAAACCATAACCATAAATTTGTTTGATCGAAGTTGTCGCCTGATAGTTTTTAGTCCTAAGATGACAGCGAAATAAATTTTGAAATAATGATCTGGGTTTTAAGAAAAACAATTAACCAAATATAAATATATTCATAGAATCAACGAATGTACAATGAGATAAGTTGGATTAGGTATACAATGTAAGATATGGTAAAATATGATTTACAGTAACAAGATGCAAAGAGAATTGAAGTACGTGAAATAAATATGAAAAAATATGGTGACTACGAAGGACTGAATTGGGGACTGCAAATACGAGAAGTAAATAGAATTAGGACCTACTCTCGTATGGTGGTTTGCAGAAAATTGTGAAGATGTGGAATTAACTAAGTATGATTTGTTTGGAGGCAAATAACTAATTGTAGAGGGAATGTATAGCAATGCCTCTGGGCATTCCTATAATAAAAACCTCCTGGAAAACTTAAATATATATATAATCATTTATTATGTATAAAATTGATTCAATTATTTTACTTTAACTTTGTTAATTTAATCATTCAATTATTTTACCTTAACTTTGTTAATTTAATCATTCAATTATTTTACTTTAACTTTGTCGATTTAATCTTTCACTTAATTTACTTCAATTTTTGTAAATTAAATCATTTTATGTTAAACTTAATAATTAATTCATTCATTTATTTTACTTGTCAATTCAATTAACGTATACTGTTCTAAACAACATCTCTTAAATTTCACACACAAACAAACAAACACACGTTCCCAGCTCGATCAAAATAGCACGCTATTCCGCCCACTCGACTCGCATCTTTCTTCGTATAAAGGTCATAATCATTCCTTCTACAATTATTCATTTACCTCCAAACAAATCATACCTAATTAATTCCATTTTCTCCCACAATTCTTTGCAAACGACCATACGAGAGTAGATCCTAATTATATTTACTTCTCATTGCAGCCCCAATTCAGTCCATCATAGATACTCTATATTATTTACTATATTATTATTTACTCTATTATTCACTCTACTATTTACTATATTATTCACCATATTATTCTACCATATTAATTTTACATACTTTAATTCTCTTCGCATCTTTTTACTGTAAATCATATGTTAAAATATCTTACATTGTATACCTAACCTACTTATCTCATTGTACATTCGTTGATTTTATGAATATATTTATATTTGTGTAATTGTCTTTCTTAAAGCCCAAGTCATTATTCCAAAATTTATTTCGCTGTCGCCTTAGGCTTAAAATTAACTGCAGACAACTTAGATCAAACAAATTTATGGTTATGGTTTTCGAAACGCTATTTAAGCTGATTTATTAACATAGAATAAAATACATAGATAACCATATACTATAAATGATTACCGACCTTTATACGGAGAATGGAGAGAGTCGAATGGGAAAGAATAGTGTGCTATTTAGTCGAGCTGAAAGCGTGCGTTTGTTTGTTTGTGTGTGAAATTCTAAGATATGCTGTTTGAAACAGTAGGACGTTAAATGAATTGACAAGTAAGATAAATGAATGAATTATTAAGTTGTACATAAAATATGACTTAATTTACAAAAGTTAAGTAAAATAATTGCATCATATGAATTGTATATAATAATTGATATATATATATATATATATATATATATATATATATATATATATATATATATATATATATATATAAGTTTCCCATGAGGATTGAATTATAGGAATGCCTAGAGGGCATTGCTATACTAGAATAGGTAAAATTTCGGAAAATGCCTGCCTTCAAATTTTGTTGGCGCTTTGTTATAAATATCTCTATTTTAAAAATTATGCAAATGCTATATATTGTCTATATCACAGATATTTCGATATACACTACATAGCACTTTTGTACACTTATTAAATTTTTAAAGACATGTGGTGAACATGGTGCACACAATATTTGTGCATGCTATGGTGCACACAATATGTGCACACACAAGCCCATGAAATAGTAATGTCTACACTCTGCTAATGTAAATAAATTCATGTGTGTGAAACGAAACAAAGAGAAACTCAAATGAAACATTGTGACATGTAACGATATTTTAGAACCATTCCCAATTTGATTTCTCGAGAAGACCAAAGTCGCGGTGAAGAGGTAAACTGAAAATAATACTAATTATTCTTTGGTTACTGTTTGGAAAAATAAACACAAAGAGAAAAGTAAGGGGAACCTTAAAATGGATTAGCTCGATCGTAACGACACTGTGAGCATCAAATTACACCCACAATATTATATTTTTATTTTTGTTAAGGACCATATTTCACCGTTTCAGTAAATTTTCTCACGAGAGAAAAGGTTTTCAAAAGTATTTGTATATATATATATATATATATATATATTTATATATATATATATATATATATATATATATATATATTTATATATATATATATATATATATATATATATATATATATATATATATATATATATATATATATATATATATATATATATATATATATATATATATATATATATATGCCAAGTATAAAACGAGCAAATCGATGAGGAGTGAGGAAGATTCGAGAGGTAATCATTTTAAGGAGCAGTTACATATATCGCTCGCGGGTCATACCAATCAAGTCATTTACTTCGCATTAGGAGATTTCATTTACGCAACTAACTTACATCAAGACGAGTCTTATTCATTCGTCGTACCAAAGCACGAACATTAAGATAGTTGTATTTAGGCATGATCAAAGATAGGCTCGTGAAATCGATAATCAATCTAATTAAATTCCTCCTCCCTCCATTTGCTACCCAAAGCCACTAAATAAATAGAACTGAAGTCTTCTTGTTTTCATCATCATTTTGCTCGAAGGCAAAATCATATCAGAATGTCTGCTCATCGCCCAGCCAAAAATATTTATCATTACCTTTTGGAGTCAAGTAATAATTTCTCGGAGCGTTATCGTATCACCCAAATCCGGTTTAACGATCAACGTTTCGCAACGATCTTATGGGGAGCGCAATAGCAAAGAGGATCACAAAACGAGGTTGAATATAAATATATGTGGTGACCAACGAAGAGATCCTTTTATCTTTCCCCCCCCTAGACCTAAACCTTTTTAATTCTTAAAATGATGCTCACCGATGTCATTTCTAACTTTCGGAACTTAATAATAACGTAGTTATTCACTTTTGAGAATATATTTTTTCTTTGTGAAATTTTAATCTTTCTGCGCCATTTGCACAATTCCCTTCAAATTTTAGCCTAACTAGTTAGTGAATAGCAGGCTTTGTTATACCTGCAAGCGATCTGCGCATGCGTCTTTTGGCAATTAACCAATATCATTCTTTGTTATATTTCGGATGACTCTCGGATGTCTGTTTTTGTGTTTTCAGTTCATATATGTAGTATAATGGCGTGCGGTGGTTGTGCTAGGTCGCAATACCAACTAATACAGGAAGTTTTTGATGTCGATTGTCAGACATTATAAATAGATAGGGCTCACAATGTAATTCCACGAGATATTGCATGCCCTACATGCTTCAGTATTTATAGATTTAGAAAGGATCGGAAATTATTTACCGCGTTAAAATTGCAGAGGATTCGAAATGGCGTAAAATCCCATCCACATTTTCTGTTAATGCTTTTAAGTGCACATGGCTTTCTAATGCCCGCATTCTACCAAGTATTGGCATGACTTTCAAGACGAATGAGGTGAGTTTTTTTCTCCATAATCTCTGTCTAATTTTATTAGGTTATTAGGTTAGGTTAGGCCTGTTTCTGCATCTTTTAAATAATTTTGAAAATGTTTTTCTTATGCAGTTTTGTGTGTACTTTTCAGATATGAAACTCGTTTTTGCTGGAAATACATACTTTTTTTATTTTGAACCTTCAGTGGATTATGGGAAAAGTATGTATTTCCTGGTAAAACGGGTGTCAGATCAGAAAAGTACCCATTGAAGTGTATAAGAATTTTTTTTAAAAATTCATTTGAATATATGCGTTAAAACAAATCTTTACCACACTTTCACTGCCTAATGTGGGCAAATTTCTAATTACGATGTTATGACGAAATATAAATTGCTAGTTGGAATCATCATAACATAACATAATTTCACGGATGACAAAAGCCACAAGGGCTTATCAAAGGTCATCCGCATCTGTGAAAACCAACCCACAAAATGCATCCATAGGATTGTGTTAGATCATGCATCTACAATTAAACATCCATATGATTGTGTCCCATCATGCATCTACAATATATAATTCGAACTATACTCAGGAATGTGTCAAAAACAAAAAGCATCATCATCAAGACTCGTCAAAATCCAACTCAATCGTAATATATAATAATAAAAATCTACATCCACAGGAATGAGTCCAGAATATCCCCCCAAGTTAACCTTCCCTCCCTTCCCAGTAATCTACCACTCTATTGATGAAAAACAATTTTATAACATCCAACCTGCACCTCTGTTTTTTTTAATTTTTAAGTGGTGACCCCTAGTCCTATTACCACCTTTCAACTCTAATAGCTTGCTAAAATCCAACTTATTCCTATCAGAAAAGATTTTCAAAAGCTCAATCATATCTCCCCTCACACATCTTCTCTTAAATGAGAATATATTTAGTACCCTCAGTCTATCTTCATATTCAAGGTGCTTCAGGGAAGGTATTTTTTTTGTTGCCTTCCTTTGTACTGAATCTAGCAGTTCGTTGTTATGTCTTAAATGCGGTGACCATGCTTGTATTATATATTATTTTCAATGGATTTCTTTCTGAATGGAAATATGATATGGACATTTCATACTAATCAATTTTAACGAAAATATGATTGGTTTAAATAGCATTCGGGGGTAAGGCTAATATTTCTGAAGTCGAGCAACGAGGTAGAAAAACTAGAGGCCTAATAACATCTGGCAATTTTCTTTGAATTCGAGGCGAAACTTCAGAAGACTTACACCGCGTTTTTCGGATAAAAAGATTACTAATGATGTAGTCATCATTTACGGCTTTAGTTAGATTCGGAAAGCACTTATTTTCAAGATACTAGCACTGAGCATGGCTCTATTTGCAGTGATACTATCTTAAAAATAACTGATTTCCACACCAAAATGAAGCCATAAATACTGACTAAAATGCATGAAAACACCATTGGTACTAGTTTTTAATACAACCTAACCTAACACATCATTCCCACATCTGCGGAACACTACATAAAAACAATAAACATTGGAGTGCCTAACAACGTCTGGCAACTGCATTGAATTTGAACCCTAAGGTAATTATTTTGAATATCGCTCACAAAAGGGGGGTATTTCTTCCCACTTTAATTGTGGACGGTTCCCTCCACGTAGTATTAACAATTCAAAAGCCTATCATTAGTTTTAAATGCAAATACATATAAACAAAACTATTTAATACTGGGAAATCTTTATTTTTAAAAATAGTGTGTGATCAACCACAGTATTTAGCAAGTTATTTGATTTGTAGTAATAGGACTAGGGGTCACCACTTAAAAATTAAAAAAAGAGGTGCAGGTTGATGTTATAAAATATTTTTTCACCAATAGAGTGGTAGATTAGTGAAGTAGTTTGCCATCTGAGATGATAGACAGTCCAAACTTGAATCTATTTAAACTCAGATTAGATGATTATATGGGGGGGGGGGGGTAACGGTAATTGTGTAGAATATGCCCAGTTCCAAGCCCTAGCTTATTTTGGGCTATTTTCCTATCTACTTTTTCTCAGCTGAAATCTATGTGGAGGAATTTTATGGCAATTTCCAATTATATACTGGGGGGGCTGTGCCCCCATCCCCACTTAAATGATTGAAATCTCAGGATCATTGTAGGCCCATCCCCCCTGACGAGCCATCCCCAACAACAAGCCAATCCTCAAATTGCACTGGCCTAACAAACCCGTCCCCCCCACCCTCCAGAACTTTCTTTTCTAAAATTTGTCCCCCCCAAAACTTTGTCTACATTAAAAAACAATTGTTTTTAAACACATTTATATATGAATTATCCCCAAATCTAAGGGCAGGCATTTTCTCAAATTTGACCCTAGAATAAAACCAACTAAAATTATGAATTGGATATTTTACTGTCAAGAACTTTATACTGGTGGATAGAGGAGAATAAGTACCTACTTATGGTAAATTTTAATTTGCCTAATGTAGATAAATTTGTTAGATATAAAAAAGAATGATAGATGTTTCAGACTTTTTATTCATTGTTTTTTTGATATTTTCCTCCACTGTGCATTGGATCAAATTTATTTTTAAGCAATTTGCATCCATTTCTCTTGTAATAAAAGAGAAATGTATTTCTATTTCAGGGAACCGATTTTTCATACTCACCTGGTACGGCTACCCAATGGCATTGCATGGCGCTATTGACTAGGCAGCCCAGTATATTAAATATGACATGCCAGTCAGATTTACTTTTGAATATGCTATAAAAAAGTACCTTATTGCCTGGTATATTGTGTCCAGCAATGAGTTGTTATAATTTCCATGTGATCACTAGTGCTTTGATCATTCATTAGGTAAATAAATTAGGCCAATGGCTAGTGGAGATAGTGGTGTTAGGACTGGGGATGAAAGAAAGTGTTTTAGGGGTTGAAGAGTGTGTTGTGTAGATGTTGTGAGAGTTTGACTTTGAACATATTGAGAGAAGTTGAGGTGACAACATCACTGGGGAGGGCATTCTATGTTTTTATGACTATGTGAGAAAAATCTCTTCCTTGCTTCAGTGGCCGTGTGAGGGACATATATTTTATAAGCATGTCCCCTCATCCCCTGATGAGGAGCTATGGTAAATAAGTCATGGGGTTTAATTGGGGACAAGTTATTAAATATTTTAAAGCATTGGATTAGGTCAGTCCTCAAGAGCCGGCCTTTAATTGCAAAAAGATTTAGGTTAGTCAGTCAGTCTGGGTAGGGTAAGTTTTGGAGGTTGGATGTTTACTTGGTCCATCATCTTTGTACAGATTCAAGCAAGTGAAAATCTCTGATGAAACCTGTATTCCAGATGACGGAGGCATAGTCTATTATTGGTCTGATATTGGAGATGAGTAATGTATTCATAAATGTAGGTGTGCTGCAGACTGGACTTGAGAAGGTTTGAAGCCATTCCATCTGCTTTGTTAGCCCTTTCTCTGATGTGAGAATGGAACCTTAATTTGGAGTCCACCAACACCTAAGTCCTTGGGGTAATCAATGGTAGGCAAGTCGTTCCCGTCAATTTGGTAGGTGCCATGGATAGGAGGGTTAATGCCATGCTGGAATTTGAGGTGGGCACATTTGTTGGAGGCAAACTTAAGGCTGCAGGAGGAAGCCATAGCAGATAAAATATTTACATTATGTAATACTGTGGAACTGTGTGTAGGCTGCAGATTGGACTTGAGAAGGTTTGAAGCCACTCCATCTGCTTTGTTAGCCCTTTCTCTGATGTGAGAATGGAACCTTAATTTGGAGTCCACCAACACCTAAGTCCTTGGGGTAATCAACGGTAGGCAAGTCGTTCCTGTCAATTTGGTAGGTGCCATGGATAGGAGGGTTAATGCCATGCTGGAATTTGAGGTGGGCACATTTGTTGGAGGCAAACTTAAGGCCGCAGGAGGAAGCCATAGCAGATAAAATATTTACATTATGTAATACTGTGGAACTGGGTGTAGGGAAGGCATAGGGTGGTGGATATATAATTTTAGATCGTCTGCAAATAGCATGTATTTGCACGATAAATTGGCACCTAAATGATTAACAAAGATTATAAAGAGGAGGGGTCACAGGTTTGGGGATACTTTGAATGTCACTGATGATAACACTCATTTTTCTGTTGGTAAGGAAGCTTTTAATCCATTGCTATAAGCTGCCGGACATGCTAATGTGTTTAATTTGGTAAGGAGTGTCTGATGGTAGACCCTGTCAAAGGCCTTTACAAAGTCAAATAAGATTAAATCCACAGTGAGTCCCTGATCATACCACAAGGTTATTTGGTTATAAGTTAAGAGGAGTTGATCTGATACTGATCTACTGCCACAGAATCCAAACTAGGCATTATCAAATAGTGCGTGATCTTCCAGGAAAGAATATAGGGTTCTGGATATGATCTTCTCTATTGTTTTACAGGGAATTGGGGTAAGGCTAATAGGGTGATAATTTAGGGGTCAGTCCGAGAACCTTTCTTGAATATTTGTGTGACATTGGAATGTGTCCATGCAC
This sequence comes from Ceratothoa steindachneri, assembly GCA_963969495.1. Taxonomy (NCBI): domain Eukaryota; kingdom Metazoa; phylum Arthropoda; class Malacostraca; order Isopoda; family Cymothoidae; genus Ceratothoa; species Ceratothoa steindachneri. The sequence continues at coordinate 64,844,507 of OZ018330.1, forward strand.
TGGGAACAGTGCCGGAAGTTGGGGATTTTTGAAAGATCAGGTAGAATGGATAAGCTATTCTTCAGAAACAAGGGATTTAAATTATTGGGGCCCATGGTGCTGTCACTGTTTAGATAATTTGATGTGTCTTGACATTGTCAATGGTGTGGTCTGTATCAGAAATTTGATGTGGACTTTGTTGGTGGAGCCTAGGGTCAATTGGGTCCTTACTAGTATTTTATATTTGGGGAATGTTTAGTTACTTTAGAAACTTTTCAAGGAGAATGTATACTGCAAAGAAATTAGTAATACAAGATAAAGAAAACCTACATGCTGGAATAGTGAAATCAGAAATAAAATTGGTGTTAAAAGGGTTGCATTTATCACATTTACAGATAAACAAGGAGCTGATCTTAGAAAATATAGAATTATTAGAGCCAATCTCAATAGATTAGATCAAGCAAAAGAAGAGTAGAAATCATCAGCCAGAAAATGTAAGATTTGAAATTTTTTTTGCTTTTTATACATACATATAGAGAATAGGTCCCCTTGAGAAATTGCAACTTGTGAACCCTTAAATGGTGTGATGATTTGCCTTCTTAGCTGCCGTGCTGATGGGACTCAGCACCCCCTTCCGGCCCCAACTTAACCTCTTCACCTTCTTTCAGACAGCCTGTATTTCTCCCCTACAACCTCTCCCATAACTTTCTCTGGTCCGCCTCTATTTTCACAGGGTAGATGCTGACCTTCTTCTCAGCCAACTATCTCATATCAGGGCTGAGGGGGAGGGGGCAATGTTCCCTAACCCCTGAGCTCCGGTTTGGTATGGTGAGTTTTTAACAACCTGCTTCATCCCCACCCATACCTTCCTCTCATCCCTTTTCTTTCTCACTTCACTATCTATTTTTTTATGCTGTGTCCAAGGTGGAGCTGCCATGCTGAAGGGCTACCAGGTCACCAGGCAGGAAGGGTGGCCGTAGATGGTGGCACCTGGCTCTGCCAGCCCCATAAGCACCCCTTGCAGAGCGGGCTACTGCTAGAGGTGAGGAGCGTCTGCATCCCTTAAGAAAATTAGGTTCACCATGCCCAATGATGAGAAAACAAAAAGTATCCCCTCAATTTCCTGTCATCCATCGTTGGAGCCGCCCTTGGGCAGCTCCACAGCAAAAATGGAGGTCCCCCCTCCTGTGCTCTTGCACGGGACCCTCCAATTCTCTCTAACCGGAGAGGAGGCTTACTCCTCTCCTTCGCTTACGGGTGTAGGGGACTCCCCCTCACCTCCTTGTCTGGCATCTCCCTTTTTCCAGCGGTAGTCCCCCCTTTACTTTCCAAGGGGACTGCCAAGAAAGCCAGCAGGCAGCCCATAGTCGACTGCTCCCCATTGAAGCGGCTCGGTAAAGCAACCTCCCTTAGGGGGCAGAGGTAAGCCAGGCCCCATCAGTCACTTCCTTCAAAAGACCTGCTGGCTAGAATATCAAACCTAGTGGGGGTTAAGGCCTGTGTCTCCCCAGACTCGACTCATGACTGATGCCAATGGGACCTGTGATGTCCTGGGAGGGGGGGGGGTGATGGCCAGGCGCCTCCCTTGGTCACCAACAGTTCTCACTGCATCCACTGCTGATTTTGACAGTGCCTATGCCACCGAGAGACACCACTCATACTCTTAAGCCCTTTGGGTTTAGGGCTAGGAAACTCCTTCAAAAGCTAGAATTAGCTCTCGGGCTGGTGGTGCCCCTGGTTCTGCCCAGGATGCCACCCTGGAGGGTATCACCTTTGGCTATTTGTCACCACACCTCTGCTCCCAAAGCTTGTACAGTGCCGGGAGTATTGTGTTCGACCTTTTAAAGCATACCTCGTGTCATGCTGGAACCGTGCCTGTGTTTACAGATAGCTCCAAGTCCCAAGAGGGGGTCGGCTTCCACACTGTTTCCCCTCTGTTTGAAGTCAGCGGGCCCTGCCGGCACTGCGTCTGTCGTACTGGAGATTACACGGCGTGCCCAGTTCAGGGACCTGATTGTGATCTATAGTGACTCACAAAGCCCCCGAAGTGCTCTTGGGGCATTGGAATCTCCACATCCCCTGGTTCGCGATATCCGTGATGCCACAGTTTTGGCATACCGGGCGAATGGCAAGATTATCTTCTGCTGGGTTCCTGGACATGTAGCGAGGCTCAAACACCCAGGTGTGACAAATTGTGCAACTGTGCATAAATTGTCTTTCTGCATGCATTTGGCACGAATGGTCGCGGGAACTTTGAAGTTACCTCACACCACAGTTGTATCCCACCTGCAAAGGGGAAGGGTTTTAATTTTGATTTGAAGTCCTCCAATTCCTCATCCTTTACTTGTGCAGCTGCCAGCTCTTGCAGGCCAAAGGAGTCAATTTGCAACCATGTTAACATCCCTTGACAGGCAGTCTGCGACCACATTATCTTGACCTTGTATGTAGGCCATGTCAGTCACATACTCCAAAATGGCGGTCCAATGTTGCTGCTCTCTGTCGGTTTTCGCGCTCAGTGGAGAGGAGAATGCCAACACTAATGGCCTATGATCGGTGCATAGCGCTATGTGACGTCCTTCAATCATATGCGTAAAATGCATAACGGCTAAGTATGCGGCGAGAAGCTCTCGATTATAAGTCGAATAAGCGTGATGTGTATCAGTGAGCTTCTTTGAGAAAGAACGCAATTGACCGTGCAACTCCATCTACCATCTGGTGCAGGGCAGCACCTGCTGTGTATTAGGAACAGTCGGTCACCAGTTGAAATGGGGAGTTATTTTGAAGTGGATGATAGAGCTTCTGACAGGCCTTCTTTGTGAGTGCAAATGCACTTTCTCGCTCCATTTGATCTCACAAGCTTTTGACTGTGCCCGTAATAACTCGGTTTAGTGGGGCTGCCATCGCTGCGAAGTTGGGCATCATTCTTTGGTAATAGCCCATCATGCCCAAATACTGGCTAAGCCCCTTTGAGTCCTTAGGTCTTGGCATGTCCTCAATTTCCTTTATTTTAGTGGCAGGAGGACATATTCCCCTATGCAAAATTAGGGGCCCCAGAAAGGCGATCTCCTCCTTTGTACATTTGCATTTTTCCAAGGAGATCCTCAGGCCACATTGGTCCAGTATTTCCAAGTGCCTCAGGTGTTCCAGATTCTCTGAGAATATCAGGATGTCGGCTATGTACACATAAACGAATTCTAGATCTCAGAAAATACTGTTCATGTACAGTGGTACCTCTACTTACGAAATTAATTCATTCTGGAAATCATTTTGTAACGTGAAACTTTTGTAAGTAGAAACGCTTTTTACCCTATAAATGCCCTAATCGGTTCCAAGCCCTTTAAAAATCGGATATAAATTTTTTATAAATTACAAAAATGCATCAATACCTGTAACAAATACATGTTAGAATTAAATTACTGCACAATAAACATAAAAATGAGAGTTGTACATAATGTAAAGAATAAAGTTTTTTTCTTCTTTTTTACTTTAATGGTTCTCTTGTTTAACTGCTATCGTTGTCACCTTTCGCCTTCTTCAGTTCAGGTTCACTCTCAGCAGTGGTTTTTGCCTGACATTTTGTAAAGATCTGATCCATGGTCGTTTGCTTTTAACGGCTTTTAACAATCTTTCGAAAATGTGCAAGGCAAATATCATCATAGTGAGCGATAGCCCGATTATTGAACACTTTTTCTGGGTGATTCTTTTCAACAAAGTCCGAAACTTCATAGAATTTTTGTAAAATGTCTTTTATTCGGGCTGTCGGAATAATGGCTGCCTCCTCTTTGTCTTTAATGAACTCCTCCTGCACTGACGTGTGTTGCATCGCCTCCAACTCCCTCAGCTCCTCCGTCGAAAGCTCCTCGTGGTGCTCCTGAATCAACTCATCGATGTCCTCGTCATTCACCTCAAGCCCCATGCACTTTCCCAGCAAAACAATTTCATCAACTTCAGGTCCAACTTTACCCTCCAACTCCACCTCGAACCCCTCAAAATCTTGTGGGGCAACAGCATCTGGCCACAGCTTTCTCCAAGCCGCATTAAGGGTACTGCTGGTCACCTCCTGCCAAGCCATGAGGCAAACAACAATGTTGAAGTGCTGCTTCCAAAACTCACGAAGGGTAAGCTGGGTGTTTTCAGTGATGTCAAAACACCTCTTGAACAAGTGTTTCGTGTAGAGTTTCTTGAAGTTTGAAATGACTTGTTGGTCCATGGGCTGGAGTATAGAGGTGGTGAGAACTCCTCCAGGATATCATCTTTGAGGCCGGGTGGGAGGGCAGGTGCATTATCGAGAAGGAGGAGGCACTTGATGGGGAGATTGTTCTCCTCTAGGTACCTCTTAACAGCAGGGCCCAAAACCAAATTGACCCACTCAACAAAAAATTGTCTGCTAACCCAGGCCTTGGCATTGGCTCTCCATAGCACCTGAAGTTTTTCTTTTAATATCTTTTGGGCCTTAAATGCTCTGGGATTTTCAGAGTGGTACACCAGCAGGGGCTTGATTTTACAATCCCTACTGGCATTGGCACAAAGGGCAAGTGTAAGGCGGTCCTTCATGGGCTTGTGGCCTGGCATTTTTTTCTCTTCTACTGTGATGAAGGTACGACAAGGCATCTTTTTCCCAAAAAGGCCAGTCTCGTCACAATTAAAAACTTGCTGTGCAACGTATCCTTCATCAATCACCAATTGTTAAAATTTTCGCACAAATTCGTCGGCCGCTTTCTGGTCAGCGCTAGATGCCTCGCCATGCCGAACAACAGAGTGAATTCCAGTCCTCCTTTTGAACTTCTCGAACCACCCACGCAATGCCTTAAACTCCTGGTGTGGATCTTGCACCGAAGTTCCCTCGCCTGCATCCATCTTTACGAGGTCATTAAAGATGGCGGTCGCCTTTTCGCAAATTATAGTCTCGGTCACTGTGTCTCAAGCTATCTCTTTCTCCTTTATCCACACGAGGTCTCCATCTCATTGTTCACTGCTGACCTCCTCTTTGAAATGACAGAGAGGCCTTTGGAAGGAGTCGTAGCTTTTCAGGCTTCCTTTTGTTTTAATATTGTGCTGATTGTTGATGGATTACGGTTATATTCTTTGGCGAGATCAACCAAACGCATCCCTTTTTCGTACTTTTCTATTATCTCTTGCTTTGTTTGTATGGACAAAACAACTCTTTTCTTCTTCTCACCACTTTCTTGGGGCCCATAGTGAATAAAAGTTAATACACACACATAAAGTTGCAATAAACACTAACAAAAGCTGACAAAAAACTGTCCGAACACTTTGTGCTTTACTGAATTTCGCTAGCGTGAGACTGAGGCTTCGGTGATCCTCGTGGGCCGACGGGAAAATGAAGGGGATTCTGGGTATACGCACATATACACAGAAGTCGATCCTAGCCAATGGGATGCCAGGAAGATGCTGGGCAATAGCCAATGGCAGAGCAGCTCGGATGTGCCACTTTCAAACCAAGATACAGGATGCTACAAGTGTGTTTACGTTCAGTGGACTCTGGGAGCTGTGAGTAGCAGCACATATTTTGAAATTTTCGCCTTTCGCATCCTGAAATTTCTTTTGTAACAAGAGGCAATATTTTTCCGAACAAGTGTTTCGTAACCTGAAAATTTCGTATGTAGAGCCTTTCATAAGTAGAGGTACCACTGTACCTTTGAAATGTACCACTTGCATTTCACAAGCCAAACGGGAGCTTCACATATTCCCACAAGCCAAATGGAGTGGCAATCACCGTTTTCTTGATGTCTGCGGGACTCATGGGGATCTGGTGGTAAGCATGAATCAGATCCAACCTTGAGAAAATCCTCTTCCCGTGCAGTTGATCCGCTAGGCTTTGGATCCGTGGCAATGGATATCTATTGGGCTTAGTAATAGTGTTTAATGATCTAAAATCCCTGACCATCCTGTATTCACCAGGGGACTTCTTGGGTCCAAGTGACTTTGAAAGCCGAATGATGCCTTCCTTTAATAAATCCTTGATCGTCTCTTTCGCCACTTTGTTTCTCCGTGCTAATTGAGTGCACCACTACCCGTTCCATCGCTGGCGCTGGCTGAGTGGAAGTGGGACTATATAACACACTAAATTCCTCTATAATTTTTCTGCATTGCCGGGATATATTCAGTAGATCACTCCTCACCACGGCGACAGGCGACCCCTCAGAAGTTTTCATCACTGAAGCGAGTCTGGTATGTCGGTCCAGTAATTTATTCTGAGCGCAGTCCACGATGAGGTTGAAATGCCTTAAAAAGTCCATCCCCAGGATTGGCGCGGTGGTCTCTGCCACTATAAAGTACCACCTGAATGACCTGAGAGTAGGATTAGCTATATCCGCGAGCACTTCACCATAGACTTTAATGCTCCCGCCATTAGCGCTTGAAATTTGTACATTTGATTCTTCTATATTGTTTTGATTGGCTAAATTGGCGGGATTATTGAGACACTAGCCCCCGTATTGATGAGGAAGTTGCACCTCTTGTCGTATATTTTTGCGGCGATTTTGAAAACAGTCAGCATGCCTGCTAATGTGCTGGCTAGAGCATGTCTCTCGAGTTTTCCGGATTGACCAGTGATGACGGTCTGGAGGAGGGCTGCATCTGAAAAGCCTCAGCCTTCTTCGACCACTTACCTCATGGCTTGCACCACCTAGCCGTGTCTTCATAGTGTAGGTGAGCGTGACACTGGGAGGCAACGACTGTATGAATTTGTGTCTTACTAATTCCTCACCTACACCCAATTGCATAACTGTTCGTCTGAGCTCTTCCAAGTTGATCGACGGGCGGCCAGTAAGTGTCAACGAGTCTGTGATTTTATCGAATAGCTCCGTCTTCGTCTTCTCGTATAGGCCAATTACTTCAGTTTTGAACTTATCATATTTTGACCTTCAAAAATGTCTGCAGGAAGGCGGTTCACCGTTTCCGGAGGCAACGAGGCTAGTACTTGGTAAAATTTAGTTTCTTCTTTTGTTATCTTGGAGTTGTGAAGTTGTGCCTCAATAATTCTGAACCAGCCCATCATAACATAACATAACATAATTTCACGGATGATAAAAGCCACAAGGTCCTATCAAAGGTCATCCGTCTCCATCAAAACCCACCCACAAAAAGCACCATCACCAGGGGAAGACAAAATCAAAGTCCCCCACAATATAATATAACAGATGACAAAAGCCACAAGGGCTCATCATAGGTCATCCAAGTCAAATGGCCTCTTTTTTAAGGCACCCAAACTCCCAGGAAAACTACATCCAGAGGATTGCGTCCAGAAACAAGGGTATCACCAATCAAGGCTTGTCAAGAACTAAATCATGCAGCTATAGATATATACAAACAATATTAATATATACAAAACTTAGGAACCATCACAACCTTCCCTCCCCATAAACTCATCCAACCTACTCTTAAATACATTTAGAATTGGACTACCTACTACCCTCGGTGGCAATTTGTTCCAGAAATCTACCACTCTATTGGTGAAAAAATATTTTCTTAAATCCAACCTACACCCTTGCTTTTTAATTTTCAAGTGGTGACCTCTAGTCCGATTTCCATCATCTAACTAAAAAACTTGCTAACATCCAATTTATCTATCCCCAAATTTTTTTTAAAGAGCTCAATCATATCCCCTCTCACACACCTCCTTTGGAACGAATGAGAACATATTTAATACCCTCAGTCTATCTATATATTCAAGGCGCCTCAGGGAAGGAATAATCTTTGTTGCCTTCCATTGCACTGACTCAAGAAGGTTAATATCGTGTCTAAAATGTGGGGACCATGCCTGTATACAGTACTCTAGATGTGGCCTAACATAAGAGTTATAGAGTTTAAGAATAACCTCCTTACTTTTGTAACTGACATTTCTCTTAATGAAACCCAGCTCTCTATTTGCCCTATTTCTTGCTTCAATACACTGCTTAGAAAACCTTAATGACTTATCTATTACTACTCCTAGATCTTTCTCATCCTCTACTGAGCTCAGCCAATGCCCATCCATTTCATTGAATAGTGGTGCTTTGATTGCCACATCATTCACCATATCCCACTCACCTTGTTTACTTTGCTGGTTCTCCATCATTAATCTTCCCTCTTCTCTTCTTAAATCCTTGGATCTTCCCTGTGTTACAATTTTGTGAAATGACAGCAAAAGGTCACAGTTATTTGGGGGAGGGGAATGATGATGATTACTTTATTGCTTTTCTGTTATTGTAGACACCCCCTATATGTTAATGGAGCTATCCTCTTAAGTGGTAATCCTTCACACCACTAGGGGATTTGCTTGCCTGGTTAGTGGTAAACATTGCCACTCAAAAGGGTGAGCTTAGTAGTATTGGATAATGCTTGCCGCCGCCAATGGTAACAAGTTATTTAAATGCACAATGGAAATATCCCTTTAGATACCCTTGTACTTGATCCGAGAAGAGGGTACCAGCTTGGATTAATAAAAGAATCTGTTTATAGGTGTAAACGAGTCTCGGCCTATTTATTTTACTTTGCACCAAAATAGGAAGTACTCCGAGTATAATTTCATAATTCGATTTTACACCAAAGTAATGTTGGAATATGGTAGAACAACCGGGCGATTATAATGCTTGACTTATTGAATTAATGAATGCGTAACAATTACTATAATAATAATGAAAGACACTCTTTTAACCTCTCTGCACCCCTTTATAAAGGAGGAGAAACTTTCATCGTCAGCATCATGCCTTGCCTACAAATGATGTTGGCGCACATAATTGGCTGCTCATTCCTTTATCTCACCTCCTGATTGGCTTAAATTAATCCTTTATTTAATTTTGATTGAATGGCATCTACACTGCCGTACCTCGTTATTGGCCAATATTTCTAGAAGGTGGAGCTTTATTATTAACCTTATATTTGTTTAATTTCTAGCTATCTTTGTTACAGAATGGTGAAATGCTTTTATCACACGCCATTTTATTACCTCCAGACATTCTCAGTTTCCTAATGTTTACTTCTTTGGTGCCTGTCTGATTTAAGCCCAGATATTGAGACTACCACTTTATTACTGTGAGAAAATTGAGCCTTTATCTCAACCTTCTAAACTCGCTCTCTCTTCCTTACCTCAGGTTCCGTTGTGTAGGGTGTCTACATGTACACCCTTCAGGTGAATACATGTGTGCCCTACAGTCCTGCCTCAACTCTTGTGAGAGGAAGATGTTATTTCTCCATACAGGGTGTGTAAATACCCCACAGTACTAACCGGGTATGTGTGTCAGTTTATCATTTTGGGTTTATTTTATTTTTCTTTCCCTTAAACATGCAAAATTGATGACTGAAAAAGAGATGGAGAGGATACAGAAATTGTTGTCTGAAGCTGACATTGCAAGTGATTGACAAGATGACAGTGAGTTGGATTTCTCTGCGGAGGATGAACATATTTCTGACTCTGGTTGCTATAATCAGAGACTGATACTCAACCACAAGAACCCCAATGAAAACAAGCCCAACATGGAAGGTGACTAAGAAAAGATAAAAAAATGTAGTGGGTAAGTAAAGTACCTAGTACATTAGTTCTTAATTGTCCTCATAATGTATTCTGGGGGAGACGAGGCCAGAAAGGGCCAGCCCTTTCTGGTGCCTCTTCATCACTCCTGAAATTAGATTTATTGGCTGACAAGACTAACAAATTTATCAGTGATAAGAGACTGAATTATGCTCAGGGATAACAACAGTGTGGAAAGGAAAGGCTTACTACTTTTAGCTCACTACAGATTGAATGATGATGATTTGTAGAATGCTATTGGCACTGGTGTAGAGGTATTCAGATTAACACTGTCATTATATTGCTTCCATTTCCTCTTATGCTGCATAAGATTTGATCCTAAAGTAACACGCCCTGCAAGAAGGAAAGTGTATAAGCTTGCCCCAATTAGAGACTGCTTTGTGCTGTTTGTTGCCAACTGTGTGAAAAATTATTCTTCATCAGATTTTTTAAAAATTGATGAGATGCTGGCAGCCTTTCAGGGCTATATGTTCCTTTACACAATATAAACTGAGCAAACTATCTGAGTATGGAATAAAGTTTCAGTCATTGTCTGATGCAAAAAATTATGTATGTAAAATCAAAATATATACTGGAAAAGAACCTGATGACCTATTCAAGGTAGACAATTTGGCCATTTGTGTAATCTCAAGGCTTACCTCAGAGATCTCAGGATCAGGTAGAGCTGTCACTACTACTTTCCTGCTAGTCAAAATGCTTCTTGATGCCCATTATTTGAGTGCGGTGGGCACACTTTGGCAAAACAAGTGTGAAATTCCTAAGGAGTTCTTAGAGACAAAGAATAGATGTAATTATGACAGTATGTTTTTGTTTTCACAGACAAAATGACACTGATTTCATACATTCCACCCAAGAAAAAAAGTGTTTTTCTTGTGTGCAGCATGCACAATAATGATAAAATTTATCCAAATTCTGGTAATTAGAAGAAACCTGAAATTCTCACCTTTTATAATGCAACTAAAGGAGGCATTGATATGGTTGACCAGTTGGCAGCCATGTAAGACACTTCAAGAAATAGCCATCATTGGCACATGAGCGTTTTCTATAGTCTTCTGAACATCTCAAATATAAATTCCTATACCTATAATGCCAAACCCCTCAGGAAAAGCCAAACAGCCGCAGATAGATCAAGAAGGTAACTATGCAACTTATAGATGATACTCTGAAGAGGAGAATGCAAAACATACATCTGAAGAAGGATCTTAAGGAAGGAATAAATAAATATTGCCTGCCTCACACACCACATGGGGCAAAGAGTGTGTATACTGTCCCAGGTCACATGGTTATAAGTTGAAAAGTGTGGTAAACGTGTGTGTAGAGAACTTAACAATTTGCTTGTCAGTTGCATTGAGTGCCAAAGTACAATATCAGGCGATGAATCAGAGTGATTAGGATGTTTAAAAAAAAAGGCAAGATTTGTGGTTATATATATATATGGTTTTGTAAAAGAATCTGTTGTAATGAGTTTTGATAAATTTTGTTTTCTAATGTCTTGATGTATTTATCTACTAATGTACTATGTAATCATATTGAAATATAATCATGTGTATAATGCTGCATGCCTTTCCCAAATAAATGAGTAAAACTTAATGCCATTTTTACTTACATGGGTGCTCAAACAACCCACTTTACTAATGGCAGAAAACCCCCCATGTTACCTATGCCTGGTTTAATGTGAAAAAATTGGTAGATTGAATATGGTATTCACTTATATGTTAGATGAAAAATATGAAAATAAATATTTTTTTTTTGTTGATTATAATAGCCAAAGTCTCTGCCTTCATTTTTGACATTTCTAAAAAATTCACACTTGAGCTCAAAATTTGATGCCGATTCATTGCGATGCTCACTATATATATCAAAGGGTGTGTTCTTACAAGTTTCTTTTTTCAAGTAGTAGTTTGTTATTAATTCTCATTCTAGAAATTATATAAATGACCATATTTGTTTTCTCAATGGTCAGAAGGATACTCTCACCCTCCATGACCTTGCCACAACTGGAGAGAGCACGGAACAAAGAATAGATAGCCCAGATAATGACAATATGGAGACCCTCCCCTTAGATAGCCAGCATTGTGAGATCCACTCACCAAATGATGAAACAATCACCAACTCCTGAGAAACCATTAACTCCACCTTCCTCCGTACTGATCGAGCACGCTTCTGAAGACCCATTGAGTGCTACATGCCACCTTGATTCTGATTCATTGCAATGATCACTATGTATATCTAGAGGTGTGTTATTGCTGTAGCCTTTCTTTTTTTGAGAGGGAGAGAGTAGTGGTTTGTTATTAATTCTATTACAGAAATTATATAAATTCCTATATTCATTTTCCCACTGGTCGCAAGGATACTGTCACAGAACAAAGGATAGATGGCACAGAGTATGACAATATGGAAACCCTCCTCTCAGCCAGCCAGCTTCACGAGAGCCACACACCAGATTACAAAACTCAATCCCCAGAAAAACCTCCAGCTTTCTTGCATGCGAGTTTACCCTAATCACAAATCAGCATTCATTCTCCTACATGTTAAATTTTGACAGGGAGGGAAAGTGTATTGGTTTTCATTATGCAAGTCAGTTGTGCTAAAGAACTTTTAGCCCCAAAATCTTGTTGACAAGATTTGCCAAGGTTCAGCAGTGGGTAGGCATTGAGGTAGGTAAACTGATCGATAGTTCAATAGTAGTTAATGACCAACCTTTTCTTTTCTGATATTCACGACATGCACTTGTGCCCTCCATGGTTAATCTGATGGTTTGATGATCCCCTCTTAAAGCATGAGAGCAATCTTCAATGAGATGGACTCACATTAGACTCCCCAAACTGTCGAACTTGCTAGCAATGGGATGGCAATCGGGAAATAGATGCCAGAAGACACTTGGGGATCTATTGATATTGCTGTCAAAGAACACACTTCCAAGTTAGAATGTGAGCCTGAGGATGACATCAGAGCAACAGGGTTCTCTGGGAAACCAGAGAACCCTGTGGCGAGAATGCACTACTCCTGGAGTTCGCGAACAACGAGTTCCTGACTCAATGGGTGAGAGAGCCAATGAGAGGAGACAATATCCTCGACTTGGTTTTCACCTCTGAGGATGACATCGTTGAGGACCTCTATGTTGGTGAAGAGCTCGGTGGCAGTGACCACCGACTAATTAGATTTGTAGTCAAAGTCCCGAAGGCAGGGCCTGCAACTAGTAAATTGAGGAAACTCGATTTGAAAAGAGCAGACTTTGCAGCTAGAAGTGTGCGATGTTATTGAAGACTCGTGGAACAGTTTCAAAACCACATTCATGAGTCTTCAATCACGTTTCATCCCTCTGAAATGTCCCCGTCGGTCTTCTGTTCAACCAAAGTGGTTTAATCAAGAAATCGTCCAACTACTTAGGAAGAAGAGAACTGTGCACCGGCAATCGAAGATCTCGGGTGACTTTGACGAATACCGGAGGCGAGCCAGGAGAGTGAAGTCCAGCATAAGGGTGGCTAAGCGGTCTGAGGAACTCCGAGTGGCAAGACTCTGTAAAGAGAATCCCAAGGAATTTTTTGGATATGTGAACAGCCGTAAACCAATCCGTCAAACGATTGGCCCTTTGAGAAATGAGGAGGGGGCATTAAAGCACTTAGATGCAGAAAATGCTAACCTCCTCAATGACTACTTCTCTTCAGTGTTAACTGAAGAGTGTGGTCCCATCCCCCAGCCAATGGATTCCTACTTGGGGGAAAAGCTAGAGGATATGGACTTCACCGAAGGGGAAATAAAAAAGATCAGTGACCTAATGACGAATAAGTCACCTGGCCCGGATGGGTTTCTACCTAAAGTGTTGAAAGAAGTGCGCGGCAAGTGTCACGACACCTGAGCGCAATCTTCAACATGTCAATCCGGACCGAATGCGTTCCTAGAGACTGGCGTGAAGCGGAGGTGACTCCTATCTTCAAGAAAGGAGACAGTAGCCAACCGTTAAACTACCGACCTATCAGTCTGACTTCGATAGTCGGTAAACTCATGGAAAGCATGATGGTGGACAAAATGATGTCGTATTTAGAGTCAAACCTGCTACTGAGGAGTTCCCAGCACGGCTTCCGAAGGCAACGGTCATGCCTGATGAACCTTGTGGAATTCTTCCACTTCCTGTTCAGTGAGCACGATCGGGACCAGTCGTGGATGTGGTGTACTTAGACTTTCAGAAACCCTTTGATAAGGTACCACACCGCCGCCTTCTCCGGAAAGTGCGAGCGCTGGACAAAGACGGAAAAGTAGCCGGCTGGATCGAGAACTGGCTAAGTGGGAGACGGCAATGGGTGGTGCTGAATGGACAGGCTTCTGAGTGGGTGCCCGTTACTAGCGGGGTGCCTCAAGGTTCTGTCCTGGGACCACTACTATTCATCATCTACGTCAATGACATGGACGGTGACATTGTGGTGGGGCGAATGTGAGTGTGTGTAAAAGGGCCATTCTCCCACCCCTTTTCTCAGTACCCTCTCCCTCCCTCTGTAAGAATGTGTGTGAATGGGAATGGGTTTGTTTTATTTTTGTTTAATTCATTTATAAAATGATTACCATGTTTTTCTTTCTTTCCAGGCATTATTCTGGAAAGATAATAGCTAATAATAAGATATTACTTTGTATTAAGAAAATTTAACGAAGCGTTATTCTGGAAAGAGGTAAGCTAGTCAATGTATTTTCGGGTAATGCCCACTTATTAGTTTCGCCATCCATGTAAAAATAAATGGGTCACTGAAGGAGGATATATCTCTTCTTCAGAGAGAGTGGAAGTGTGGACTGGAAGCAAGAGGGGTTCTGTAGAAGAGTGCTCCACCCAGCCCTGAGAGGAGGGCTTTCGTGTCTCTATCCACCTGAACCGCCATACCTGCCTTCGTTGACAATCCTGCCTCCTTCTAGTTAACCAACTACCACCCACCTCCAGCAAGACATAGCGTGTGTCCCCTTTTCGTTCGGTTGTGGTTGTGTTTTTTGTTTTGTCTAGAATTTACGTAAATTGTTGTATCCGCCCGTTATAAGATTCTCGTTTGGTATCATTATTTTTATTTGGAAATTTAGCCTCATTTTGAAGTGTGCACACTTCCCTAGTAAAATATAAAATTTTTGTAAATATAAACTGTAGCTATCATTGTATTTTTTTTGTAAGTAAAGGGACTGTATATACAATCCGTTTTATTCTCCCTCGATTTCTCACGTCCGGACAGTGTAGGAAGCGGGTTGGATCGATTATCGATTGGGATTAGAGATCTATTTTCGGCCCGCTACAACATGGTTGCCAAGATTTCAAAATTTGCTGATGATGCCAAGCTTGGTATGAATGAGCAAAGGATGGAAATACTGCCTGCCTGCAGGAAGATCTTCGGAAGATTGGGAGTGGTCGGACACATGGCAAATGCCTTTTAACGTGAACAAATGCAAATAATGCATATTGGCCACCGAAATCCCCAATCTCAGTATATCCTTAAGGGCACTGCTATTGAATCCACTGACACTGAGAAGGACTTGAGTATAACAATCACTAGTGACCTCAAGTTCTCGAAACAGTGCATTGAGGCAGCAAAAAAGGCCAAAGGATGTTAGGCTACATAAAGTGCCAGTTTGGATACCGTAACAAGGAGATAGTACTTTGTCTGTACAACTCCCTCGATCGGCTGCACCTGGAGTATGCCGTACAATTTTGGAGTCCTTTGTTTCGAAAGAATATTGCAAGATTGGAACGCATACAAGCTAAGGCAACCAAGCTGATCCCCTCTATCTGACATAAAAGTTATGAGGATAGACTAAGGGAATTAAATCTGTTCTCGCTGAAAACCCGTAGACTGCGTGGTCAGCTCATCAAAGTTTTCAAAATACTTTGAGGGTTCGACAATGTTGACTACCGGGATATTTTCACACTGAGTGAGAACAGAACGCACAATCACGGCTTCAAACTTGAACTGAAGCGTTACAACTGCAATCTGTGTGTAAATTTTTTCACTTACAATATCTGCGGTAAGTGGAACGCACTTCCAGTGGAAGTTGTCACCAGTGAATCTGTTGACCAGTTCAAGTCAAGACTAGACAAGGTCTTGAAAAGTTGCCATTTAGGGACGCAAAACAATTGAGCAGCCATGTGCCTGCTCGATTGCTAGTCTAAAGGTACCCTCCTTGAATGGACCGTAAGGTCTCCTAAGGTACCTTCTTTCCTTGTTACCAAGAAGTGAATTTCTCATCGTTTTAACATTGAGATAAGCAACACTGGGTAACTTTGGTTACCAGTTTACTGGATGCCATAGTATGGGTCGATCAAATCTGCTGAAGGGTTGCTTATTGCACACAATTTTGCTAGAGATGAAGCTCTCCGATTCAGTCTGTCCAATGAACCTCATCAAAAACTGATCAATAGACTTGGACTGGACCTATCTGTGAGTGGCCAGTTATTATTGTGCAACAACTTCATTGGTTGGCTGAATAAAGACACTTCATGGTTTTGAGGGCTTTAGAATAAGTCTGACATTTGGCAATTACCTCAAAGTTCCCAGGCTCACTAGGAACCCAGTGCAGAGTCTGTTGCATCACCCGCAATCTCCACATATCAAGTGAAAATGAAGAGCCAGTGGTGGAAGAGTTGCACAGTTATGAGGCAGTCAGACACACTTCCAGCTTTTGAGGCCACAGACACCTGCCCAAATCCACCATCTCAAAGTCACTTAAATTGTTGGGACATTTTGCTCTGGTGGTAGGTGGAGAACTTACATTTTTCTTTGTTCAATTTTAAGTTGTAGGTGTGTGTGGTTTCAAGAAATGGGCTAGATTAGAGTCATGCTCTTGTAAGGCACAACAACAAATCTTGACATCATTCAAGTAAGCAAAGGTGTCCTCGAGTCATTTGGAAGGATGAAGTCTCTCATGATTCCTTGGAAACAAGCCACCCCATTTTTAAGTCCGATACTTAGGTACTTGAAATGAAAAAATTGTCCATCAACCTAAAAAACAGTGTAGATTTTATCCTCTGGGTGTAAGGAGAAAATGAGAAAGTCGCAGGAACAAAAGGCAACCTAGAGTTATAAAACTTGAATATTTGGATTCGTTGTCTTTTTCAGATTCTAAACTTATATAGGTACTTTTATATATAAATGACCATTATTATCCAAGTGTGGTCCGATTGAGCTTTAATTTTCAAAAATGGATTCAGAGTCCAGAAACTACTGATAAACCAAATTTTTTCAGCAAATTCAGAGGTTTGGGGTGGGGGGGGGGTGATCTGTCAGAGAAGGACGCTATTACTATTCCTAAGTCCTCATCCTCTACTGTGTTCAGCCAATGCCCATCCATTTTGTAACTAACTCCATATTATTCTTTTACATGTTATTGTTAATAATACTCTATAATTTTTCTTCTTGAAAATGGACACTACATTCTCTATTTTCCTCTTATTAGGTATTTCTCCACCTCTAGTGACCTATCTTCTCAAGAGCTACTGCAATACTTTCTACCCCTCCTTTAAGTTTCCTAGAATGAATGTTATTAGTGACAGGTCTTGTTACCATTTCACTCCCTTGTAAGTCTTTTAATGGTTTCCTATCTAAATCAATGGTAGTCAACACCTCTTTCTCTGCCCCTGCAGTGTAATATGTTAAACTGTTTAGATTCTCTTCCTTAAATACTGAAGCAAGATGATCATCAAGTACCTCAAGTATTTCTTCATCAGTTTCTCCCACTATCCCTTCCTATTTTTATTGGTCCTATTTTATCTCCTAGATTTTTTTATTATTTTACAACCAAAGAACTTTCTTGATCTTTTTTGCTATTTTGAGCTAATTTAATTTCTGATATCTTTTTACTTTTTATAATCCTATTTAACTCGTTTCCTAGTCCAAATTTTCAAGAGTACTTTCTACCTGTAATTTTTTAATTTCTGGTGTCTCCTTTTCCTCAGAGAAATTTTTATAGTTATCTCCTGATTCTGCCATAATGGTTTCCTACTTCTTATGGTACTCATTGGTATACATTGCTCCTGGATTAAATTTAATCCATGCTTGAAAGTAGTCATCTCATAAGCATTCTTTCCTCCGAATTCTCCATCTCACTTAACCAAATTTAGCAGTTTTGGACCTTTCCATAAGGCTGAGCTTTTGTAGCATTTTCAGATATTCAACATTTACCAGGTTCCATGTTAAAATGAACTATCTGATTATCACTATTTCCTAATGGTCTCTGGTTGGCTGAGTTAATTTCAATCTTTGACAGGGCCTAGTGAAGCTGGTCATTATACCCCTGTACTCTGCACCCTTTTTTCTAAGAGTATTAAGTCCTGACCAGCTATCTCATGCTATATCAGAAGAGAGGCTTTAGAACTTTAAACTATCTGTTCTAACATGTTGCCTGCAAATTGGGCCCTATATTATTTACCAACAATGAAATATTTAAAAAACTTTGTTTCATTATTTAATTTATAAAAAGATTAATTATTGCTATGAGAAGGATCCAAGAAGATAACTGGTTCCAGTGCTCAAATTTTAATTAAAAAATTGCACATCTTAATGAACTATTAAAAATGAAAAATTTAATAAAAGTAAGAATAAAAACATTAAAATATTCCTTGAAGTTTTTTAACTCAATTATTAAATTATTTT
This sequence comes from Ceratothoa steindachneri, assembly GCA_963969495.1. Lineage (NCBI taxonomy): Eukaryota > Metazoa > Arthropoda > Malacostraca > Isopoda > Cymothoidae > Ceratothoa > Ceratothoa steindachneri. Next base: position 64,862,636 of record OZ018330.1, read on the forward strand.
TAATTGTCATGCTTCTTGGAAAAGCATCTAATTCAAAGATGGGGATTTCCCCTGCATTTATTACAAAGTTGAAACTCTTTGTGCCTTGTTTATTGCAACTTTGAAGTCCTCATTCAGAGGAATTTGTTTATAGCAGTAATGATACATTTTCTTGTCTTATGCTTTGGCTCATCTTTTTCTATGAGTGAATGATATTATTATTTTTTATTACACTCAAAGTAGCTTTTCCAGCCTTCAGTATTTCAATTGGTTTTTCTGTCACTGAAAACACTAAAGACTAAAATGTCCTAGATCCGTTTTTCTTCTGAATATTTATTATTCAATGCATTCAAATTTATTGCTGATATTCCAGCAAACAAACTATTCAATTGCCAATTTTGTCTTTTCTTACTTTTCAGGAGTGGTCTATAATATGATGTGAGCTGATCAAACATGTGGAGCTACTTGAATGCTGGTAAAGGGGGAGATTTTTTTAGATTCATTCATGGGCATGGTGACCCTGGTATTTTCTCAGGATGCAAACGCTAATCACCCCAAGTAGTAGCCCGCTCTGCAAGGTGTGAATATGGGCCGGTAAAACCAGCTGCTGCCATTTGGGACCACTCCTCCCGGCCAGTGGCCAGGCAGTCCTTCGCCATGGGGGCTCCACCTTGAGATGGGCGTAAAATTTATAGACCATGGAAGGAGGTGCTACTACTGCCACTTATTCGGCCATACGAATCGCTCCTGTAGACGTGCATAGGGTTTGTATCTCCTTGAGAAGGAAATCCTGGCCATTCAGGCCCAGGATCGTCTCTCATTTTGCGAGGCGAAGGACTTGGCCCTGGTGTGCCCGGTGCTGCCTGGGCTGGGACATCTTATGCCTCAATGTTAAAAAGGCACGCTCTGCTCATAGCCCATTCATGCCTACAAGCATGGTGGTTTCTGCGCTTATTCGGAACACTTCTGTGGGTTCTACCCACCCCGGAAGAGCTAGCAGCATAAAGGGTTCACACCCATCACTGGCTAAAACCAGGACTCCCCTCCCTTATACCAGCATGACTGTTTCCTCTAAGGTGAAATGGCTGTCCGTCTCCACCAAGTCATTAGGTTCACAGGAGGCAACACCCCTAAAGATGCTCATGAGGGCATCTTCCAGGTTTCTAAAGCTGCCTCCTGAAAAGACAGCACTAAAGGATTTTCTGCTCCTGCAACCACACTGAGCACTAGGCCTGTCAACTTGAGGGACCATCTCCTAGCCTGCCTAAGGTTTCGAGGCAGAGGGAGAAAAAGACACATGGTGAGCCAACCTCACCCGATAAGTCCTCAAGGTGACACTGCCTTAAGTATATTGTCTGGCCAACAGTCGCAGGAGTTACTTCTCCCAGAAACATGCAGCCATTTCCTTGAGGGTCTTCTCTTTGAAGAGGGCCCCCACATCTCTGAGCTAGGCCTGGAAGGCATATTCGTTCAATGGAATAGCCATGGACTCCAGTCCAACTGGGAGGAGCCTTGGAGGCTTGTCTCGTCCCATTTACCCTTAGCTATCTTTTTGCAGGATATCATGCTGGACATGTGCCCCTTTCCCACCCTCCCATGGTATAAGGGTTTTTCAACCCCACCATCACAAGATGGGGGCTGGGCAGGAGGATGCGCCATTTACACTTGGCATGATGTCTGTTCTTCTCTTTGCTCTAGATACCTCCTTTCAGGCTCTAGCTGGGCAGCTGCACCTGGTTTGGAGGTATACTGTTTTTTGCTGTCTACATTCCACCATCATCCGTTCATTGACCCAGGGGACTTGCATGGCATCGTGGCATAGTTGCCTAGGTCATCTCTCTTGCTCGGGGATCTGAACGGTAGACACCCACTCTGGGGAGACTACTCAATCAATCCCTCCCATGCTCTGGGTCATTGCCAAACTTGAGATAAGTGTCTTAAATGTGGATGAGTTTACGCATCAATGCTCGATAACCGCTTCATTTTCCTGTCTTGATCGATATTTCTGCTTTACAGATACACAGGCTGATTTTGGGTGGAAAGGTAGTCGATGACCTTCATGGTAGTGATCACTATCCCATTCAAATATTATTTTCTGGGCTGCTGCGGCCTCAATGCCTGTCCCAGTGGTGCTTTGTGCAGGAAATGACTGATTTCTCTATCTCAGTCAAAGAGATTAGGTCTCTAGATGAGGCTGTTGAGTTATCTCCCGGCAACCTCATCACTGAGCACCTAATACTATTCCTAGAATGTCTGGCCATTTTGCCACTGACTGCTTCCATGGCGGTAAGCCGAGTGTGAGGTGGCCCTCAAACTGAAGTGTCTTCCTACCTGTGATATAAGCGCTGGCCAAGCAATTTCATTGTCAGTGAATTTCATCGAGCTAGGGCTAAGTTCTGGTATGTTTCAAAGCATGCCCGGTGCTTTTCTTGGCGGGCATATGTGTATTCACTTAATGGGAAGACCCCTCTAGCAGAGGTGTGGAAGTGAGTCAAAAGTATTTGGGTCAAGTTCTTGCAGGCCTCCCCTCCTGTTCACCAGGAGAATGGCACTACAATCTTGGACCCTTAGTCTGGAAGAATCCTTCTCAACCACATTCTCTAGCCAGGATGCTGCTATGATACAGATATTGAGATGCCTCCCCATCTTTATATCTGAATTTTTGCAAGATCATCGATTCTGCATATGGGTTGGGGGAGTTCTCTCCGGCCCAATGGAGCAGGAAGAGGGTGTCCCACAGGGAAGTTTCCTCAGTGTCACACTCTTTGCTGTGAGCATCAAAGGCATCACCTCTGTGCTGCTGGAGGATGTCCTCGCTATGCTCTATGTGGCTGACTTTCGGATAGCTTTTGGTGTGGCCCAGATGCCAACTCTGGAGCATTGACTCGAACAGGCATTGAACCGCGTCTCTTGCTATGCCAAAGCTCACAGTTTCAGTTTTCTTTGGCCAAGACTAAGGTGGTGCACTTCTACTGCCATCTGCAGCTACACCCTGGCCCAGACTTTTTTCTAAATGGGGTTTGCCCTGAAGTGGTGGACTTGCACCCTTTTCTTGGTCTTGTATTTAACCAACACCTCACCTGGGAGGCTCATATTTGTAGCCTTAGGGTCTTTTATACCAGTGCCATACATATTGGTTGATTCATGACATTCAGTGCCTGGGGCACTGATAGGGCACTGCCTTACTTTTTTATCAATCCTTTGTTCATTCGAAGCTCACTGAAGACTTCATCTTCAGTGAGCACGATTGGGACAAGGCGGTGGATGTGGTCTACTTAGACTTTCAGAAAGCCTTTGATAAGGTACCACACTGCCGCCTTCTATGAAAAGTGTGAATGTTGGGCATAGATGGAAAGGTAGCAGGCTGGATAGAGAACTGGCTAAGTGGCAGACGGCAATGGGTGGTGCTGAATGGACAGGCTTCTGAGTGGATGCCCGTTACTAGCGGGGTGCCTCAAGGTTCTGTCCTGGGACCACTACTATTCATGATCTACGTCAACGACATGGATGGTGACATGGTTGCCAAGATTTCAAAATTTGCTGATGATGCCAAGCTTGGTATGAATGTTGCAGAGGATGGAAATACTGCCCGCCTGCAGGAAGATCTTTGGAAGATTGGGAGTGGTCGGACACATGGCAAATGCCTTTTAACGTGAACAAATGCAAAGTAATGCATATCAGCCACCAAAATCCCCAATCTCAGTATATCCTTAAGGGCACTGCTATTGAATCCACCGACACTGAGAAGGACTTGAGTATAACAATCACTAGTGACCTCAAGTTCTCGAAACAGTGCATTGAGGCAGCGAAAAAGGCCCAAAGGATGCTAGACTACATAAAGCGGCAATGGGATATTGGAACAAGGAGATTCTACTGTGTTTGTACAACTCCCTCGTTCGGCTGCACCTGGAGTATGCCGTACAATTTTGGAGTCATTCATTTTGAAAGGACATCGCGAGATTGGAACATGTGCAAGCCAGGGCAACCAAACTGATTCCCTCTATCAGACATAAAAGTTATGAAGATAGATTAAGAGAATTAGATCTGTTCTCGTTGGAAACCTTAGACTGCGTGGTCAACTCATCAAAGTTTTCAAAATACTTTGAGGGTTCGACAATGTTGACTACAGGGATATTTTCACACTTGCTGAGAGCAGAACAAGAAATCACAGCTTTAAACTTGAACTGAAGCTTTACAACCGCGATCTGTGTGGAAAACTGTTCACATACAGTATCTCTGGTAATTGGAACGCACTTCGAGTGGAAGTTGTCAATAGTGAATCTGTTGACCAGTTCAAGTCAAGACTAGACAGGCTCTTGAAAAGTGGCCATTTAAGGATGTAAAGCATTTGTGCAGAGATGTGCCCGCTCGACTGCTAGTCCAAAGGTACCCTCTTTCAATGGACTGTAAGGTCTTCTAGGGTACTTTCTTTCCTAGTTACTCCTTGTTACCTGTAATCCCAGTGGCTCCCTCAGTCACCAACAGATCTCTGCATCCGCAGCTGATCTCGACGGTGCCTATGCTGCCAAGAGATGCCAGTCATGCCCTAAGCCTTTTGGGTTTAGGGCTAGCGAACTCCTTTGAAAGTTTGGTATAGCTCTCAGATTGGTGGCACCCCCTGGTTCTGCCCAGGATACCACCTTTGACTATTTTTCACCTGCTGTTGCTCCCAAGGCTTCTACATCGCTGGGAGTATTGTGTTCGGCCTCTTTGGACCACACTTTGTGTCATGCTGGAACTGTGCCAGTGTATACGGATGGCTCCAAGTTTCAAGAGGATTTCAGTTTCCACGCCATGTTCACTCGGTTTGAAGTCAGCGGGGCTTTGCTATGTGCTTCGTCTGTCTTAATGGCTTAGCTAGTTGCAATACACCGCTCGGTATGGGAGATAATGCGTCATGCCTGGTTCGGAGACCTGATTGTAATTTATAGCAACTCACAAAGCTCCCTAAGTCCTCTTGGGTCATTGGAATCTCTGCATCCCCTGGTTTGTGATATCTGTGATTCTATAGTTTTGGCAAGCTGTGCGGATGTTGAGATTATCTTCTGCTGGGTTCCTGAACATGTAGAAATTGTGGGGAATGAACACGCTGATGCGGGCGCCAAAGAGTCTGTGAGGCCTGGGCAACCAGACCAGTGTTGCTCTTCCTCACACGAAATACATTGCAGGAATATGGGCTACTCTCCGGGCGACTTGGCAAAGAAGATTGGAGACAGTCAAGGGAAACTTAAAGTTACATGCCATAGTGAAGCGTCTGTTCCCATGCATAAGATGACAGTTCTGTGCAGGACAACTCAGTGTAAAGATATAGAATTACTAGTTTTTGTGACAATTTATTGACATAAAAAATTAATAATCTAAAAAAATGTATAAAATAATAAAAAACAACTAACAAAACCAACCAACAAAGCTCAGCCAACTAACAAACACAATGTGATAAACTTGATGGTAAAAATGTAGTTTGTAGTTTAAGCACAGCCGTGAAGATAGACAGTCTGAAAGTCCTGTGAAATGAATATGAAAACTGCCTTAAAATACCCTGATGGAGATCATTTCATCAGAGAAAGGAAAAAAGCAAATTTTGTTAAATGGATTTTTTATCATTTGGATAGAACCCTTGCTAATGGAAAAGTCATGGTGATGCACAGATGATAGTGTAAAAGATGAATTCACATTTATGGAGATACTTGGGAGAAAAGAGATCATAGTCACGTGCCACATCCATCCGAAGCAGCAAAAGGAGGCATGCAATCCAAACTTAGACAGAAAGCTGCTGCATCAAATGATCCTCCACGACGCTTAATTAAAAAAAGTAGACTCAATTTGGCAGACGAAGCAACCGCTATTTTTACCTAAATACACATCACAGAAAACAACTAGAAAACCCAATACCAGCACGTAGTAGCTTAAATGAAATTCAAATTCCAGATTGGTTAGCAAAAACACAGGCTCAGCAGATCCAAATAGAATTATCATTTTTTTTCACACAAAAAAAAGTTGTGCCCCCTCCTACTAGAAAAACACTTGTCTTGTCTCTCACTGGATAAAAAACCCTACACTTCAGTATTCCAAAGGCTTCTAGAATCAACCTTTTTTTTGGTTGAGGATGGTAAGCTCTGGCAATGAGCCAGAGCCATTCTGGCCGCCATGCTGACGGGACTCAGCACCCCGTCCGGCCCTAGCTTAGCCTCTCTTCCTTCCTTCAAAACACTTGTTTCCTCTCTTTTCATACAACCTCTCCCACAACTTTCAATGGTCAGCCTCTAATTTCACAGGGTAGATGCTGACCTTCTTCTCAAGCCAACCCTCCCGGATTGGGGCTGAGGGGGGAGGGAACAATGGTCCCTAACCCCTGAGCTCCGGTTCGGGATGTTTTTTTTTTAACAACCCACTTCATCCCCACCCATACCTTCCTCACATCCCTTTTCCTCTCCTCTTCACATTCTATCTATTTTTACGCCGTGTTCAAGGTGGAGCCACCATGCCGATGGACTGCCAGGCCACCAGGTGGGAGGGGTGGTCCGAAATGGCGGTGCCTGGCTCTGCCAGGCCTGTAAGCACCTCTTGCAGTGCGGGCAACTGCAAGAGGTGATGAGCTATTGCGTCCCGTAACACAAATTGGGTCACCATGCCCAATGATGAAAATAAAAAAAACAACCAACCCCCAACTTCCCCAAGAACATCAACGGAGCTGCCCTCGGGCAGCTCCACCGAGGAAATGGAGGTCTCCCCCCCTTGTGCTTGCGCAGGGGACCCTCCATACTTCTTTAACTGGAGAGGAGGCTTACTCCTCTCCTACGCCTATGGGTGTAGGGGACTCCCCCTCACCCCCTTCTTTGGAGGTGCTTTTGGGCACCTCCCTATCTCCAGCGGCAGTCCCTCCTTTGCTTTCTAAGGGGACTGCCAAGAAAGCCAGCAGGCAGCCCATTGCCGACTGCCCCTCGTGTAAGCGGCTCGGTAGGGCAAACCCCCTTAGGGGGGAGAGTGAAGCCAGGCCCCTTCGGTCGCTTCCCTCAAAAGACCTGCTGGCAAGAATATTAAACCTTGCCAGGGTCAAGGCCTGTGCCTCCCCACTAAAGACTTATGACGCTGCCAAGGGGACCTGCGATGTCCCTAGGAGGGGATGGCCAACTGGAGGCCCCTTCTGGGATAGACATGGTCCTTGAGGAAAACCAGCCTCAGACGGTAAGGCCTTCCATGGAGGGGAATCCGGGCTCGGCGCCAATCCCCGAACCCCAATCCACCCCTATGCAAGGTCCTCCTCAAACGGCTGGGGATTCTCAGGCAGTACAAGGAGGAAAGGGATCTCCTCCGGATGATGCCCCTGCAACCTCCAGAACCTTCTCCATTTCAGAGAAGGACCTGGCTGAGTCCAGTCCATCTGGCCTGGCGTCTTCTACCGGCGGGGGTGAGAAGCGAGTTCATTCCCCGCCCTCCTCTCCAAAAAAGAAAAAGACCAAGACCAAAAAGACGAAGAAGACTCGGGGCTCCTCTCCATCCGCGCGGGACGGATGGGTCTGCTGCCACTATGGCAAGCAACCAAGCCAAGATCGGCACATCCGGCCCCTCTGCCCCCCCCGGTTGCGGAGCCCCTGACCAAGACCAAAAATGCACAGGGCGGAGCCTCGATGACATCGGGGCCGACCATGGGGCGGTCAAGGTCGAACGTGTGATGAGAAAACTGGGAGGGGCCGCGAGACCCACCCCTACACTCTTCGTCACGTTCGACTGTGACAAGCTCCCTGAGTCGGTGCGTGCCGGTTGGTACCGCTACCGCGTGAAGGCATTCGTGCCACTGCCGCGGCGGTGCTATTACTGTCACCGCTTCGGCCATACGAATCGCTCATGTAGACATGCAAAGTCGGGGTCACCCGAAGTCTGTGTAAATTGCTCCAAGGTCGCACACGATAAGTCCAAATCGTGTGTGGCCAAGTGTGTCAATTGCGGAGAGCCGCACCCCCCTTCTTCGAAGCAATGTGGTGCATATCTCCTTGAGAAAGAAATCCTGGCCGTTCAGGCCCAGGATCGACTCTCATTCCGTGAGGCTAAGGACTTGGTCTTGGCGCGCCCGGCTCTGCAAGGGACGTCATATGCCTCAATAGTTAGAAAAGCACCCTCTGCTCCTGCCCCATCCAGGCCAACGAGCACTGTTGTTTCCGCGCCCATTCGGAGCCCTTCTGCGGGCTCTACCCAACCCAGGCGCTCCCCTGGTAAAGCTGGCGGCAAAAAGGGTTCATACCCAGCCCCAGCTAAGACCAGGGCTCCCCCCTCTTCCCCCAGCGTGACCGTTTCCCGTAAGGCGAAACGGCCACGCGCCTCCACCGAGTCGTTAGACTCACAGGAGGCAACACCCCTGAAGTTGGTCGCTAGGCCATCTTCCGCGGTTCCTAAAGCTGTTCCCCGAAAGGAAGACAGCAACAAAGGAGCTTCGGCTCCTTCGCCCACGCCCCGAGGTGGAGCGAGTGGCTCGGAGACGGTGGTTCCTCTAAAAGAGGGCCCCCCGCCTCCGAAGCCGCAACGCCCGCCTAAGGTTTCGAGGCGGAGGGAGGAAAAGACTCGCATGGTGAGCCCAACCTCCCCCAATAAGTCCTCGAAGGCGACAGCGCCTTCAGCGCTTTGTCCGGCCAACAGCGCCTGGGGTTCTGCCTCCGGGAAGCGTACGGCCATTCCCGTGAGGGTCTTCAGTTCGAGGAGGGCCCCCTCGTCTCCTCCGAGCTAGGCCTGGAGGGCATATTCCTTCAATGGAATTGCCGTGGACTCGGGGCCAACTGGGAGGAGCTGCGGAGGCTCGTCTCGTCCAGTTCCCCGTTAGCTATCTTTTTGCAGGAGACTATGCTAGGCTCGTGCCCCCTTTCCGCCCTCCCGGGGTATAAGGGTCTTGCGACCCCACCACCGCGGGATGGCCGGGCTGGGGATGCGCAATTTACATCCGGCATGATGTCTCCGTTCTTCCTTTCTCTTTAGATACCTCCTTTCAGGCAGTGGCTGTGGAGCTGCACCTGGATAGGAGGTATACTATCATTTCTGCTGACTTTGACGCGGGGGACTTCCGCCGCGTCGTGGCACAGGTGCCGAGCCCCTATCTCTTGCTTGGAGATCTGAACTGCAGGCATCCTCTCTGGAGAGATTACTCAATAAATCCCAGGGGACAAGTCCTTGCCGATCTGATCGAAGAGCTTGAGATGGGTGTCCTAAACGTGGATGAGTTTACGCATCACTGTCCGAGAACCGCTTCATTTTCTTGCCTTGACCTATCTTTGTGCTCTTCGGATGCACAGCCTGATTTTGATTGGGGGGTGGTCGATGACCTCCATGGTAGTGATCACTTTCCCATTCAAATATCATTTTGAGGGCAACTGCCGCCTGAGAGACCACCTCGGTGGTGCTTGGCGCGGCCGCAGTGGCCTGCATTTCAGGAAATGACTGAATTCTCTATCTCAGTCGAGGAGTTTAGGTCGGTAGATGAGGCCGTTGAGTTCTTCTCCGGCAACCTCATCGCCGTGGGCCTGACTACTATTCCTAGGACGTGTGGCCGTTTTGCACGCCGACCACTCCCATGGTGGTTGGCCGAGTGTGAGACGGCCCTCAAACAGAAGCGTTATGCCTACATGCGATATAAGCGCCTCCCGAACGATTTCACTGTCGATGAATTTCGTCGGACTACGGCTAGGTTTCGGTATATTTCGAAGCACGCCCGCCGCTCTTCTTGGCGGGCATACGTGTCTTCACTTAACGGGAAGACCCCTTTAGCTGAGGTGTGGAAGCGAGTCAAAAGGATTTGGGGTAAGTTCTCGCAGGACCCCCCTTCAACGACAAGTTTACTGTGAGTGAGTTGCGTTCCGCTCTCGCTTCGTGCGCGGACACCGCCCATGGTCCGGACGATGTCCCGTACGCCATGCTTCGACACCTGGGTGAGCGAGGCATGGCCTTTCTGTTAGATTTGTTCAACAGGATCTGGGTGGAAGGTCTTCTCCCAGACTCCTGGCGAATCGCTACTGTGCTCACCTTTCGCAAACCGGGGAGAGATCACTCTACTCCGACCGGTTTCCGCCCAATCTCTCTAACCTCTTGCGTGTGCAAGTTGATGGAGAAATTGGTAAATGTTAGATTAGCCTTTTTCCTGGACAGCGGAGGCCATCTGTCTTCCGCACAGTGCGGCTTCCGCAAGTTCCACTCCACGTCGGATGCACTGCTCCGACTGGAAAATGCCGTAGACAGCACTACCCCTCGGTCTTTTTCGATCTGGAGAAGGCCTATGATTACGCATGGCGATACGGTATCATGGAGACTCTCCACACGAAGGTGCATTCGATCCACCACACCGGCCTTCGCCTTGCGACCGGTGCCTTCCGCACTTCTCCCAATGAGAGCCTGTTGGTCGATGCTGGGGAGATGCCACTCGCTCTGCGTGCGTGCAGTGCATCACTCGCCTGTACGCGCGAGCCCGGTGCCTCCCTCAGTCGCCAACAGCTCTCACTGCATCCGCAGCTGATCTCGATGCTGCCTATGCCGCCGAGAGACGCCAGTCATAAAAGCGTTTATGGCCAGGAAACTCCTTCGAGAGGTAGATATAGCTCTCGGGCCGGTGGCGCCCCTGGTTCTGCCCAGGACGCCACCCTGGAGGGTGCCACATTTGGCTATTTGTCGCTTTTTGGAGCACACATCGTGTCACGCTTGAACCGTGCCAGTGTATACGGATGTCTCAAGTCCCAAGAGGGGGTCGGCTTCCACGCCGTATCCCCTCTGTTTGAAGTCAGCGGGGCTCTACCAGGCGCTGCGTCTGTCTTCACAGCTGAGTTGGTAGCAATACACCACTCGCTACGGGAGATTACGCGACGTGCCTGTTTCGGAGACCGGATCGTGATTTATATCGACTCACAGAGCGCCCTGAGTGCTCACGGGGCATTGGAATCTCCGCACCCTCTGGTTTGCGATATCCGTGATGCCACAGTTTTAGTGAGCCGGGTGGATGTCAAGATTATATTCTGCTGGGTTCCTCGACATGTAGGAATTACGGGAAATGAACGCACCAACAAGGGTGCCAAAGATTCCACGAGGACCGGGCGACCGGATCAGCGTTTCGCTCTTCCACATACAGACTCCATGGCTCTTCGGACTGCTTGGCAAAGAAGATGGTAGATGGTCCAGGGGAACTTAAAGCTGCGTGCCATGGACCTATCCCTCAATGCTGCGACGGCTTCAGGTCGCTTTCTGTCGTCTCCGAATCGGGCATAATCTTGTGACGCATCGTCATTTAATGGAGCGCTCGCCTACGCCTTATTGTGACGACTGCGTCGTCCCCCAGACTGTTCAGCACATTCTTGTTGAATGTCCCAGTCTGGGTGATCTTAGCGCACGTTACCTGTCCCAGTACTGGGATGGGTGGGGTCACTACTGCCTGTCCCTTGCACTCGGTACGAGTGCGTGCACATTGCCTGGTGGACTTGTAGACTTTTGAGGTGAGGCCGGCTTTCTCCCTTTTATTTAACTAGTTTTTTTTTTTTTGTTTATAGGTCGCATTTTCCTGCACCCACCGGTAGCACCTTCCCCCGATGCAGGAGCTTGCTTCCCGCTTATTCCCTTTTCCTTTTTTTATTTTAGTGTTTTTTTTTTGTTTGTTTTTTGAATCTTATTTTAAAGTAGACTAGTACTAGGCAGTTTTTAATATGGCGACTAATGCCCAAGTAGGCAGTCGCCAGATGGCTCTTAAAAAAAAATAAAAAAATAAAAATATCCAGTCCAATAGGACAGTTGGATGGTTCCCTGCAAGGAAGTGTCCTCAGTGTCACTCTCTTTGCCACCAGAAGATATTCTCACTATGTAGATGACCTTTCAATCTCTTTTGCTGCTCCCCAGACATCAATTCTAAAAGGCCCAGAACCACCACTCTCACTATGCTGCCTGCACAGGTTTGTTTTCTTTGGCCCAGACCAAGATTATACACTTATGTCACCATCCACAACCTGACTCAGAATTGTTACTAAATGTAGTTTGCCTGGACACGGTAGAGTCACTGTTTCCTTGGTCGTGCATCCTTGGTGTCTCTTGTATCCACACCATAGACATTCTTAATTTTGTGGTTTTCAGCACTTGGGATGCTGATCTGGCTACCGCCTTGCTCTTGCTCACTCAATGCTAGGCCACAGATGAATGTAAATTGCAAGAAGTGGATTCAATTCCTCCATTACACTAGTCTCCATTTGCTGACTAGGACCTTTCACATCACCTATAGAAACCCTCCTTCTTGATGTCTATGAGATGTCACTCACTCTGCACCATGCACAGTTTATTATGCGCTTCTACACAGGAGCCCAACATCTCCGATAGTCATAAATTGTGAAGTGGCTGAGTTTTCTGAGGAGGCAGGATTCCTCCATTGTATATAGTTTTCTTTCTCTTGTTTCAGGCCTCACATTACGGGATCATGCTTTTTCTTTTTTTATTCTAGTTTTGTTTTAAGTTGTTTTTTTTTTCATTTTTAAATACATAGCCTATTTTTGTGTAGTATAAAAAATAAGTTTTACACGAGTAATTTTGGTAGCTATGCTCTTGTTGGAAATTGCTACTATGCACCCCTTAATTAGGAAAATCAAAATCACTAGAATAAAATTTTGGAGGGAATCATTTGGAGCTGCCTCAACTACTTGTCGCTTGAGCTAGTCATTGAGGTATTGCCTGTGTACTGAATATTTGTGTTAATAACTCTCTGAGATGGCTACATCCAGTTTGACCTATGTATATTTCCTTGCAATTTTTGCATTATATTTTATATGCACCTTCTTTAGTAGGGCAAGAGGGATTATTTACACTTGGTTTATTTTTAGTAGAATTTGTGAAACTAAAGTCTACTAAGATTTTAATTTTTCAAATGACTATTAAAACATTTAAGGGAGGGGTTGTAAGAAAGAACAGTCCTTTTAGGTTTTTCTTTTTTTTCCTAGCTTGTAAATGCACTACCTCATTAATAAAAAATGCAAAGTATGAGAGGCTACCTAATAAAGCAGTTGTGTATAAAATTTCCTGTAAAAATTGCAATGAAATGTACATATGACTAACATGGTCCAGACAACTGGTTTCTTTATTGTATCACTGACCAGAGTAAAAGTGCATATAAGCATTAAAATGAGTAGGTTTATGCTAAGTAGTAATTTGGAGAGAGGATCAATGTCAAGGATAAGCACATCAAGGAAGGGAAGAGTGAAGTTTGATCCCCATTCAAATTTAATGGAGAGATAGAGATTATTGAGCTGCCTTAAGAAATTATTAACATTTTTATTTTCTGGTCATTGTATAAATGGCTCATCTACGTAATATATAAGTTTTATTTCTGAAATATTCGGCCATAGTTTCAAATCAAACTATTACATGAAGAGGTAACAAATAACAGGGGACAAGGGGCTCCCTGTGGAGAAGCCATATTTTTGCATGAAACATGCTCCTAATAGTTTTCATTTGCATTAAATTATCAATGTGTACACTATGCTACTACCTCAAATATTCACTTGATTACTTTAGCCCATTCTGAGAAAATGTGGCATCAGTGTGGGATAACAATTGTATGATAAAGAAAAGGAAGTCCTGTTTATTGAATTTAATTTTGTAGATTTTTCTAGGAAGTTCTGGAGAATTACAATCTGCCAAAACCCCACACAATGATTTATTGGATATAAAGTTTAATTCAAACTATGCATTTTTAGAAATTTAATTGGCATATGTATACATCTGACTATAAATATAATAACCATACTAATATTCAAATTATATTTATTTAATGTGGACAAATAGAAGCACCAGTCGGTGGAGAGAACATCTCTATAGTGCTTATTAGTACAGAGATAATTGAATATCTGATTGTGGAAGGTGATGGTCTTAGTTTAGATATGGGAGAGGCTGATAAGAGTGAAAGGTGCAATTTAATTTAAAGTGAAAACCAATAAGAGCATCTCTCACAAGGTTTGTAAGGAGAGAGATGTACAGAAATTGGTGTAGATAGAGGAAGTGAAAATGTTAAGATATGCAGGCATTGAGGCTGAGATGGCATAATCCTCCAGATGTCAGCTGCAGTATGCTGGCCCTTTATATCCCTGACACACCCTTGCATGGTATATACATGGCTGAGAGGGCATTCTATTCCTCCAGGTTTCAGTTTTAGCAAAGGCTGTAATTCCTGTTACATCATCCCCCCTAGTAGGTGAGAAAAGTAGGGAGAGGTACAAAGAAGAGGTATGTGTGGATAAAATGATGAAAGGAGATCAAGGATCATTGGGGTCTTCCAGAAACTTGCTGTGTGGGGCAAATGGTGATATGCACACACTTAAAAAGCTGCTCCACTGCTGTGGGTGTGGCAGCAGAAGCAGGCCAAATTAACCTCATAATATATCTTCCTCCTTCAGAACTTATAAATGCCTTATCCCTATAGAAAGGGTGGCATAACAACCTGAAGCGAAAGATTCAAGTTAATAATGGCTGATGTGGATAGGTGGATTGAATATGCAAAAGATTGCAAATATCTGCCAGAATATGACTTAAAAGTGAGTAATTATATATTCATTCCATTCTCTAACACTACTTAGGTAGGTTGGTTTCTATCTTCCATTGAATAATTGCTTACATTCTTTTGTTTATTGTATATAAAAAAAGATTATTTTGATGTAACCCTTGGCTTAGGATCCTACCCCCAAGCTTACTACCTTCATGAATTCCACTGATGACACCCTGTAAGGGGCAGGTGATATGTGTTCCTGGCTGCCATGCTGACAGGACTCAGCACCCCATCCATTCCCAGCTTAGCCTCTCCTCTGTTCACTAACTTCTGATTTCTGTACTAATTCTTCTCCACTCCTTCACCACAGGGAGATAACCTGTGTAGTCTGTTACACTTGGTACCTGGGTACAAATTAAGGAAACTCCATCACTAGGTTGACTTGAACTCTCTTTAAGGGTTGTGTGAAGTTGTGCTTCCTCCTTGTTCCCTCTCACCATTCTTTTTTTCTCTAACTATCCCCCCAACCTGGGAGCACATTCATTCTGTTGGGGTGCGTTGTTCGGTTCTCTAAACTTGGTGCCTGGGTGGATTGCACACTATCCTGTGATAACCTAGCACCAGGGTATGATAATAATAGGTGATCATGCACCCTTCTTGTTAGTGGACCTGCCTCTTTATACATACCTGGATATCCCTTTCTGAACTTACACTTCTATCCACAGTGGTTCTGGCTGCTCGGTGCACTTTCATTGACTTACTAGAACTTAGTCAAGTGGCACTATATACTGTGAGGTCACTAATTGCTGCAAAGGCTAAAAGCTCGCTGGCTGAGGGAGATATTAGGCACAGGGTGTATCGTGCAGTTGACTGGGCACCTCCAAAGGTGCTGGTGTGCTTTCTCTGCATTAATGGCGGTTCCCCATTTCCTTTCATAGGGGACTCAAGAAAATCAGTCAGGCATCTTAATAGGGCCAATTTCCTTAGAGGGGCAAGTGTTAGCAGTTCTGTTCAGCCAGGCCCCCTACTGTCCTGCAGAAATGCATCAAGCTTGCTGGAGTCTTGCGTGCCAGCCCAACTCTTTTCCCCTGATGGAGGTGAGTTTGCCTTCCCAAATGACTATAGACCACAGGACTGAAGAGTCCTTGATTAGGATCTGTGACACCTTAGGGTAGGGGGGGATGGCCACTTGGTAGCTTCCCCTGAGTTGGACATTTTTCCTGAGGTGACCCCACCCCAGATGGCTGGATCTTGCATGAGGGTGAACCTGGGCTCGCTGTCAAACATTGAATCTGAGTCTGCCTCTGTGCAAACTTCTCATGTGGCTCAGCCTTTGAAGACTCATAAGAAGAGGAGGGATCTCCTCTCCCAAATGGTGCCCCTTTGATAGCCAAGCCCCGTTCCATTTCGGCGAAGGATCTTGCTGAGGCTGGTTCATCCTGCCTTGGGACCCCATTCCAGGGTAGAGAGAAGTGGGTGCACTCCCTGCCTTCATCTCTTAAAATGAAAAATAAATTCAAGAGGACTAGAAGCTCCTCTCCCTACACTGGGGCTCTGCGGATAGATGGTCCGCTGCTGTTTCGGCAGGCAACCAGGCCAAGACCAGCACGTCCAGCCCTGTGCTGCTCTTGGATGTTTTGAGCTCAACAGCTTCAATCTACTGATGGGAGTATGTTGTCCAAATGACATGTTGCTAGACACTAGCTAAGGTTGTAGGTAGAGAACTGAAGGCATTCCATTTCTTGGATGGGGCCCTTCTGGTGAATGCGGTGGCAGCCCCTGCCCAGGTCGCCATGGTGGGTGCTCTCCAAACACTTGATAGCCGCCTATACAGGTGACACCACACTCTCACTCTACCATGAACTTTGTGAAAGGGGTGGTATATGCCAAGATATCACAGAAGAGCTGGCTGACCAAGGAGTGGTTAAGCTCAATCTCTGCACAGTTCATACACCAGATGGCTCACCAGGTAGTCAGGAGGTTCTCTCCACCTCCTCAACTGATTCTGATGAGCCCGCCCTCTCAGTCACACCTTCATTCAAACTCTCCAAAACATACGTTACACCATTCTCCCAGACACTCAC
The DNA here is from genome assembly GCA_963969495.1 of Ceratothoa steindachneri. Taxonomy (NCBI): domain Eukaryota; kingdom Metazoa; phylum Arthropoda; class Malacostraca; order Isopoda; family Cymothoidae; genus Ceratothoa; species Ceratothoa steindachneri. Next base: position 64,879,181 of record OZ018330.1, read on the forward strand.
AACTCTATACAGACCTTCAAACTTTTCATTCATCTTTGACACATTCAACCTACCTTTTACTTCTTTTATCTTCAATACTTTTGCCTCAATTTCAAATGAACGAACCTTTCATGCACCTCATGCCATACACTCTGCTCACTTTCACTCAAATGAAACCTATCTTTCATTGCCTTTCAAAATTAATAACTAACTGACATGGGGACATCCCAGTTGCACTATGCACCATTGGGCACCAAATGTAGCGGGCACCGAACCTACACTCTAACCTCAATCTATCCAACCCGCTTCCTACACTGTCTGATGTGAGAAATCGAGGGAGAAATGAAACGGATTGTATATACAGTCCTTTATTTACACAAATATGGCTAAATATAATTGCAGTCTTGGGTATATATATATTTATATATATATATATATATATATATATATATATATATATATATATATATATATATATATATATATATATATATATATATATATATATATATATATATATATATATATATATATATATATATATATATATATATATATATATATATATATATATATATATATATATATATATATATATATATATATATATATATATATATATATATATATATATATATATATATATATATATATATATATATATATATATATATATATATATATATATATATATATATATATATATATATATATATATATATATATATATATATATATATATATATATATATATATATATATATATATATATATATATATATATATATATATATATATATATATATATATATATATATATATATATATATATATATATATATATATATATCCAAGACTGCAATTATATTTAGCCATATTTGTGTAAATAAAGGACTGTATATACAAATTAGGTGCACTTGGTGGACAGTTCCCTTGTACCTTTGTAGCACATTTTTGTTGTCTCCTAGTATGGTGACTCTTTGCACGTTACCTGTTCCTGTACTGTGACAAGTGGCGTCGCTAAGCTTCTTCCTTTTACTTGGGACAGATTTGTGCACTCCTGACTTTGGACTTTTTACAGGATGATGTCCTACATTTTATTCGACTCTCTTGGTGTTGGTTGCATTCTCGGACTCCGGGAGGACTCAGGCCTCCCTCCAATGATGGGCAATGCCTTCTGCTTCTTTTTGTTTGTTTTAATTTTTTCATTTAGTCTGTTTTTTTTTTATTTTTTCAATTTTTTTAATATAGCTGCCTAATAATAGGCTGAATTTATTATAGCATCCTCTGCCCTATAGGTGGCAGTCACCTGATAGCCCTTTAAAGAAAAAGAAAGAGAATAATGATGGAACACTCCTTTGCACCTTACTCCGATGACTGTATTTTCCTCCAGACTTTTGGCACATTCTTGTTGAGTGTCCAAGTCTGTTGGATCTTTGTGCATACATGTTTTCTGTCCTGGTACAAAGGGCGACTAGGGTCGCTCCTACTTGTCCCTTGTGCAGTCCTGACTTTTTTAATGAGGCTGGCTTGCACCATTTTATTTGATTCTCCTGGTGTTGAGTGCTTGCTCAGGTGCTGGGAGATGTGAGAGCATGCCTTTGCTTTTTTGCATTTTCTTGGTTTGTTTCTGTGGTTTATTCTTTAGCATTAGTTTTTTCTTGTGTGTTTGCGTTCTTTTTATTATTTGTTATTTGCAGGCTAGAATGGAAGAAATGTTTTAAACTTCAGGGACTTGTACCCTCCAAGGCAGTTGCCAAATGGAATCACCTTAAAAAAATTATGATAATGTTGGGATTGCCGGGAATGAGGGCGACAAATTCTGTGAGGACTGTGCAACCAGAACAGCTCTTCATTCTTCCTCATATTGACTCCATGACACGAAATAGGTCACAGCCCAAGGTGCCTGGCAAAGGAGTTGGGAGAGGGATGATGGGAATCTAAAGTTGCATGCTATTGCACACAATTTTTTTTCAAAATCCCTCGTTAACTACTGGAGGTTTCCTCTTTGTGCCGAGTCGCATTAAAGCTCATTCAAAATTTTAAAAAACATTTAGTCAGTGAATGCAGCTATTTTATATGAGACATGGGTTGGATGGAAGGTTTGATATACAGGATTGTTAAGTTTTGTCCAGGCTAAATGAATGCAAATCATATTCGTCCACCTTAACCAATATCCAGCTTAATGGGGTTCATCTTAACCAGTGTGCACCAGATGGAGTCACACACAAATATTGTCCTGTGGCAGTCTGGTACATGTGAGCCATTTAGTGAACATTCACAGAAGTACTGACCCTTGCAGTCATTTTAACATAGATTTTGTTCATTATAACTGATATTTGATTCAACACTGGGGACTACATATATATAATGTATTCTGATTTTAACAAAGTTAAGCCAAATTAACTGTGTTTAGTTGCCAGATGTTGTCCTGATTCAGGTTGCCTTCATGGCAGCTGTCATACACTGTAGATACCTGTGGTACGGATCCTACATTAATCAGTAGGTCCCCAATAAGACATAAAAGCACCTTAAATGAGTGCAGGGGGGCAGGGGGCATAAAACCCCTGGCATTAAAAAAAATATCTTCTAGTCTTTGTTTTTTGCATTTCAGAAATTGTGTGAATTAGTATGTGAGCTTTTGATTGAAGAAGGTAATATACAGCCAGTGTCATCCCCCGTCACAGTATGTGGGGATATTCATGGACAGGTTAGTAATTTTGAATAATAGAAATGGTTTAACTAACTTTGGTACTCTTAACACATTAGTTTCTTTGTTTTCAATGTAGGAAAATAGCTGGTTTCCAATAAATATTACCAAAACTAATTTCAAGATTAGGAAAGTTATTGTTACTTAAACATAATATATTGATTTGGTTGTTCCTCATAAATAAATAGACTAGCTTGTCTGAAGTGGAGCAATCATTTTGCCAAAACTCAAGTGGAGAGAAAAGGGCTTTTTCATATATGATAATCTAATATACAATTTCAAACACAAGTTTAAATACACTGCACTGGTGTATGCTTTTTAATTATTTACTCTAATATTTGAATAATTTCTATGATATAGTAAATGTTGCATATTCATTTTAAGGGTAATCCCAAAATCCATTTTAATGTATTCAAAAACCCCCAAACCAATGTTTACATAGAGAAATTTTTTTGTTCCATTCTTAAAGACTAGCCTAACCAGGCAGCATGTCCCAATCTATTACAATTACCACACATTTATTCTGTTTCACTAGAGATCCTTGCTAAATACATAGCCCTTGAGAATACCACTTTTGAACATTTTTGCCTCACCTCTGCTCTGAGTTTGCAGTTCACTGCATGTACTTGCAAGGGGGGGGGGGGGAGCATTTGTAGACTCTTACACCTGGTACCAGGAGGAGATGCTCATCTTCCTGGCCTGATTGTGAATAGGGAATGCCCTGCTCACACTGTAGAATTGAACTCCTCTGATGGGAACTGGAGAAGCGGCGCTCTTCCTCCTCCACATTACTCAAGCACCCACTTTGTTCAATGACTTTCCCCTCTCTATTTTGTCTAGGCTTATAGACCTGACTGGCTACCTCATGTTGATTCAGAAGAGAGGCTTTGGAATCTCAATCAACAATGTCTGCATGTTAAAAGAGACCAGGCTTGAGGGGTCCTGAAGAGAATTAGACTGCAATCTCGTACCCTGCATCCATCGCAGAATATTTCATGACCCCTTTCTCCACATTCTCTAGCTTGGCTGCTGCTCTTCCAACATTCCATGTGTGTCATGATGTCGCTGAAGGCTCCAAATGGACTTTACCTCCAGAGCCGGAGAACCCTTCATTGACAGGTTTACATTTCCTAAGTTGCATTCCGCTCTTGCTTCATGTGGGGACAGAGTCCCAGATGCCATGCTTGAACACCTAGGTGAGTGATGCATGGCCTTTCTATTAGATTTGTTCAATAGGATCTGGGTAGAGGGTATCCTCCCTGACTCCTGGAGAATGTCTACTGTGCTCACTTTTTGCCAACTGGGGAAAGATCAATCTACCCTGGGTGGTTTCTGCCCAATCTCTCTAACTTCGTGTGTGTGCAAGTTGATGGAGAAATTGGTAAGTGTTAGATAAGCTTTTTTTCACTCCATATAGGATTCTCTGCTCCAACTGGAAAATGCTATTTCCCATGGCTTCCTTCATAGACAGTATTAGCCACTGTGTTTTTTTTATCTGGATAAGCCCTATGATACCGCATTGCAATATGGTATCTTGGAGACCCTCTGCACATTGGAGGTTAGGGGATGTCTCTCAATGTTCAAGATCATCAATTTAGCAAATGGATGGAGGGAGCCATCTCCTGTCAAATAGGAAAGGAAGATGGCATCCTGCATGGAAGTATCCTCAGTATCACCTTTTGCAGTACTGGAAGATGTTCATGCTATACCTCCCTGCAGGGTGGGACCCTGTTACACTTGGTACCTGTAGGAGCCACACATTTTCTCAACCTTTTGTCTACCTACATTTGTTATCATGAGCAACTGTTCTCACTAGACAGAATGCAAATTAGGGACAGTCACTGGATTTACTTGAACTTCCTGACAGGGCCTGGAAAAGTTGTTGGTGCCTTCCTCCTTGCTCTCTCTCAATGTTATTTTTTTTCTACAACTCTCCCCTCAACCCTTGTCTACCCGTAAAAAGTTCTATGGTGTATCTTTGGTTGAAATCCCCTGCTACAACCCAAATCTAGAGGAAAAACTCGACCTCCCATTCCTCGTAGTGTGTCACAGGGAGGTACCCTACTTTGTACCTGGACGAAAAGCACGTCCTCTCAGCTTCAGTCCCTGCAAGGATAGACCCAACACAAAGGGAACCTCGACTCTGGGTCTAGCTCTAGGGGAAGCTGGTGCATTCCCTGATAGTTTATGCAGCCTTTCCACTGCTACATTTTCATCCCCTTTCATCGGCCCCTTATACTACCCATCTTGGACTATGGATCTGGCTCCTCTTCCATCAGAGGAAGAGAAAAGATAAGAGATAGCAAAGGGTGAATTATCGTAGAAGACTTGAAAGGGTGACCTAGGTGGTTGGTGGACACACAGCTTCACGTGGAATCCGAACCACGGTGTGTCATATATCCTTTTACTATTAATTTTTTCACTAGTGCCCCTGTCTCACATATTCCGTGTTTGGCCCGTTCGATGTGAAGGATAGAAGAAAGGTGTAGGGTTGCAATTGAATGCTAGGGTGCATGGAGGTCATGCTAATCTCTGTCATTTTAGGTATGTATAGTTATTAAGTTTAGCTTAAGTTAGGAATTACCCGAGTTACAGGTCTTTATCCTTTGTTTTGTGACATGTTAGTGTTATTTAACGTGTTTTTATTGTTGTAGAGTGGTGTTCAAACCTTTCTAGCTGTTAGTGTTTATTACTACTGGTAAAGTTTTACTCTTTCTATTGCAATTTGTTTTTCCATTTTTTTTATCTGTTAATAAGTAAATTCTCATTTACTACCTTTAATACTTACTCTCTTGGTCAATTCTATCCTGTGTAGATTTCTAGTTCCTTCTGGTCGATTCTTGGAGTCGTGCCACATCAAGTCGAAGATTTGATTTGGCACGACTATGGGTTTCATGCCATTCGCTTTTAGTAGGGCATTTAGGGTATTCTGGTAAGTCCCTGGTTGAAGAGTGTTTTGCACATGCGCGTGTATCCTGCATATGTAAATTTTTCCTATCATGCCTCCGGAAATATTTGGTAGTCCGTTTGGTGTGTTCACTTGGTTCTTGGTTACTGATGCGTAGATGTTGGTCATGTTTTTCTTTTCTTGAAGTTCCTTTTCTCTTCTTTTTATTGCCTCTTCAATCATGACAGGTTTCGTGGTTTCCCCTTACTTTCTTTCAGAGTGGCCTACATTAGATATTGGGTGTGGTGACCATGACCTCTCTGATGTCTGTCACTAAGCCAGATCCCTTGCTCCAACCTGCCTACCACACCATTTGTACGATTTGGTCTGGCATTACCATCGACTGGGGGTGATGGTGTATACTGCTTGTCTTAGCAACATTGGCTGGGGCATGATAGAGTCCCACACTCAGCCAATCCTTTGTTTGGGTCAGTAAGGACAGATGGGCATGGGCAGTGAATTTTAACTTTTCTGGCCATGAGAAATTATGTCCCCCTTAATTCTGCACTCAATCTTGGTGCAGGGGCTCCCTTCTTTCCACCCTCAACCGATAGAAGAGCTTCACCTCTATCGCTTTTGGAGCTGTCCTGGGTAGTTCCACCTTTTCTAAGGAGGTAGCCACCTTTTTTCTCTCTCAGGGGCCCCTCTAAGTTTCTCCTATTAGAGAGGGTGTTTCCCCCTGTCCAATAGATACAGGTCCTTTGACCCCTTGTGCAGAGTTACCTTTGGGTGACTATTCTAGTGCCGGGCCATCCTATACTTTCTCATGGGTGCCCCGAAGATTCTGTTAGTGGAGAGGGCGCTTGCTCCTCTTCAATCATAACAGGCTGGCAGTTTTCCCTTACTTTCTTTCAGAGTTGCCTACAAGTGACCTTCCACTTGCGTCATGGCCTCTTTGCTTTCTCATGGGCCCATCAAGCACATAGCGAGGCAAAGGACACGACTCCTCGGTTCTTGGCCCCCTTTAGGGAGGGAGCGCAGGTGAAGCACCTCAGCTCCATTAGACAGGTAAGATGTGGCGTTGCTCCCTGGGGAATGGTAAGATAGCTTGTCGACGCAGGTTCATGACAAGCGCAAATGACCTTTGAGTGCTGGGGCAGTTGGAGGCCCCTCCTGAGGTAGAGATGATAGGGTCTTCCATTGGGGTGAACCTTGGCCCACTGCCAGACACTGTACCTGAGTCTGCCAATTGTGCAAGCTCCTCGGGCTGCATGGGCCCCTGAGGACTCACAAGGACGGGAGGGACTCCTCTCCCGACTGGTGCCCCCTTGACATTTTTTAGTCTGCTGGCTTCAAATGCTTTCTGGTTATTCGCTTCCTGATGACAGCATGTTAGATAAAGGCCACATGCTCCCTCAGAGGAGATGAGAGCATTAGCTAGTTTGACTGGTAGAGAGCCGAAGGTGATCGTTTCTTGGATGGGAGCCTTCTGGACCCTGGCGAATGCATCGGACCCTTCCGATGCGGCCATGATTATTTCCCTTTGGACATTCAATGGCTCACTAGTGAGTGTGACTCCGCTCTCTACCATGAACTTTTGTGAAAGGAGGAGTATATGCGAAGGAATTCGTGGACGACTACTTAGAAGACATCACAGAAGAGCTGGCTGACCAAGGAACAGTCAAAGTCGAACGTGTGAGGAAAAAAACAAAGAGGAACCTCAGGCCACACCTGAACACTCATTGGCAGGTTCGATCGGGACATGCTCTCTGAGTCGGTGTGTGCTGGTTGGTATTGCTCCTGTGTCAGGGCATTCGTACCACTACTGCGGAGGTGTTACTCCTGCCACCACTTTGGCCATATGAATCACTCATGTAGATGTGCAAAGTCGGTTTTACTCTTTCTCTGTGTGAATTATTCTAAGACTGTAGATAAGTCCTTATTGTGTATGGCCAATCATGTTAATTGCGCAGAACTGCACACTGTTTCCTGAGGCAATGAGGACTACTACATCTCTTCTGACCTATGCCTACATATCATTCCTTCACTGGAATTTCCACGGACCCTGGGCCAATTTTTTTGCACCTTTCTGGCCTTTTCCATCATCCTTCTTCTGACATTGAGGAAGTCTTAAATCTTATTTGTTCATCCAGTGCAGATTTCAAGGACTCCATGACTCTTTCACAAATTGGGGGTGTTCACAAAATTTTCCATAGTCAATTATTCTGAAAAAAACTAAGTAAAAATGGTCATTGTTTTTAAGAAGAAAAAGGCTAACAATGAAGGTAAATTTTTTTCTCCAAAATTAGCAGTGGAAATTTGTGAATGAATAGTGTCTGCACCCTGTATTAATTTTTATATTGTGATGTTCTTCTTATTTCAACTAAATGTATTAAATTTTTATTTAATTAAATCCCAATCAGAAGAAGAAGCAAAGTATAAAAGGCTGTGGTGAGATTTTATATATCTTACAAAGTATTCATCTTGTTAAATATGTTAATTGAGGAAAAGGCCAACCAAACTTGAATTGATGGCCACATGTTAAATTTTGTTTCTACAAGCATATTTTTGATTTACAGTTCTATGACCTTGAAGAACTTTTTCGTACTGGGGGTCAAGTACCTGATACAAATTATATATTTATGGGTGATTTTGTCGACCGAGGGTATTATAGTCTTGAAACACTCACACGGCTACTTACATTGAAAGCTAAATGGCCTCATAAGATTACTCTTCTTCGAGGGAACCACGAATCAAGACAAATAACGCAAGTTTATGGCTTTTATGGTATGTTCGTAATACAAATTAATTTTTTTCCTAATGATTTATACCTTTCCTTTCCCACACATATGTGTCACACTAGTGTGCAAATTACTTTAAAAAGTGATAAATAAAACACTTGTTCATAAAATTAATGTTAATCCTGAAAATACAGCTACGATATGATTAATTCACTCTTTGAAGTTATAGACACATTTTTTGGAAGTATTGGACAGAGTGAGATCATGCTGGAAAATGCCTTTGCCATCAAGAAAGCTTCTAGTTACCATTATGAGCAAATGATTCCTAGTATTTCCTTATATATGTCTCTGTTTATCATTTCCTCTACAATAACAAACCATCCATGGTTGTTTGCAGTAAAACTATGCCAAAACATCTTCTTAGGTGGATTTTGACACTTGTTGAATGTGTCCTGGCTGAAGTGGTTCACATTTGATTGTATCTCACTACTACTGATCTGCGCTTCCTCTGAAAATATAACTTTTCTCCATTGATCTGTTGTTCATCCTTCATGAGTCACATGCCCAATGCTGGCCTTTTTACCTCATAGCCACAGTCAATAATTGTTTCCATAAAGGCTATCTGGCAGTTCTACCAACTTCAAGAAGCGTTTATTTAAAAGCTAATGAATCAATATTTACACCAGCTGAAGCCAAAACCTTCTGCTTGTTTTTGTTTTTTTATCTTGTACAGTATTTATTATCATAACCTTTTCATCAAGAGGCATTGCTTGCTTTTTGTTCCATATTTTCCTTGATGCAGTTTTATAACATTTACAACTCTCATGAGCTCTTTTTACAATATTACCAATAGTTGAATTTGCTAGGTTATAAATTTTTCCTAGATTTCTCAGATAGTCAGACCAGAATGTTCTTTAACAACTACAATACTTGCACAATTCTCTAGGTATAACCAATCCATCATGAATTTAAGCAGTAATCAATGTGAACACATATGAATAGCATTATACGACAACTACTAACTGCACTTAGTTCTGAGAATTTAATTGGATAGTTTCCAAAAGTGACTATTACTAGTTGGATAGTTTTCAAAAGTGACTTACACTATTTTGAAAAGAAAACAATATAAACTTTAATAGTTTTGCCCCAAAAATTAATTTGCACACTAATATAGTATATAACTATGTCCGGCACTATAGTTTATTTTTCTTTACAGATGAATGCCAAAATAAATATGGAAACAGTGATGCATGGAGGTTTTGCTGTAAGGTTTTTGATCTTCTCACACTTGCTGCGGTAAGTTAAAATCATATAATTCATGAATATTGACCAGCTGTTTTTCAGAGGTTGAGAGTTAAGAAAATAAGAACATAAGAAAAGACTGACTTGACTTGACTTAAGGGCGCAGGTCGTAACGACCCCTTCCTCTGCTTCTGCCTGCTGTCAGTTATTTCTAGCAGACATGAAACAGAATTTGAGTGTGGTATATTTTGGCATTTGCCAAAAACTTCCCAAGCACAGTGCTCTACTAACTTGAGTGTGTCCCCCCTCTTCATGAAGAGTAGAGGAGACAACCAAGGTATAAATCTGTTTATACTCTCCCCCTCCCTCTCATCTACCTGCTGCCATAGATGAGTTCCCCTCACATGGTTTAGTCCACCTGCTGTAGGGGTTACCGGGGTGTGGCGCTTGGAGCCAGCATGTGAGAGTTGGGAAGAGAATGAGGACCAGTCGACATGACCATCTTACACTCCAGTGAGATGCAGCAGTCAGGAATCAAAAGGTGCTACCTCTACTCAGCTAATCAATAGCCTATATGAGGCAGCTCCTCTGCCCATCACGCAGTTCACTCCCAGTTCCCACCTAGCATCCTCATCCATAAATATATCTAATCTATTTTTAAGACTTTGCAGGGAGGATGCTTGCATCACATGACTAGTGACACTTTTCCGTTCATCTACCACTCGATTTGTATACCAATATTTTTCCTAAACCTAAACTTGTCCAGCTTGAACCCATTGCTACATATCCTATCCTATTGGCTAAAACCCCCTCCCTCTCTGGGATCTTTTCTTCAGGGGTTATTCCCAGAGAGGCTCTGGCCTCGTGGCGAGGTGGGTCAGCCCTGGGCCGCTTAGGGGTCCCATGGTGCTGCCAACAAGACTTTTAACATGCCCCTCTTTCTTTCCTCCCCTATTAAGTTCTCCCACTGCCTTTTATTTCATTCTCTTCCTTCACCTATCTTGTGGCCCTTACGGATACCCGACTTCTGCTCGTTTAATGGATTGATTCCGAATTGTTCTTTCGTGAAGGTGGAAGAGGCTGGGCATCTCCACCGCCTTTGTCTACCGAATGTCCAAGGAAAAACTCCGTGCGTAGGAGAACTCGGGCAGCCTCTTAGGTTTTTTCTAAAGATGGTGTGGTGGATCCGTATCCATTCTCCAAGAGGACATACCGGATGTAACTGATTGTAGAGTTGCAGTAGTGCCAGGCCCTTGTAGGACTCCATGGTGGGGAGTCCCGAGGAAGAATGCGAAGTTTTTTCTTTTTGCAATGGCTAGCCATAAACCAAAAACCTCCCCTTCTCGTGAGGGTTCTCGTGCCAAACGTTCCTTAGCTCCCCTTTCAGCCTTCCCTCGCTCGTTGGACCCCTATTCCAACGAAGTAGACCCAGATCTAGATTATCCTCGCTTTCTTGTCATGAATTCATCATCCGATACCCCACTTGCAAAAGTCGATGTGTTTGACGCCAATGAATCTTTTGAGTCCCGCTGTAGTGAACGCCGCCGGATGTGGTCAAGAGGTAGTGGTGATGTCGTAGTCGACGTTTCATCCCACTCTCAACACAACCTTGTGCGAAACCTATCTTCGATAGCTGAAATTCCAATAACTGTCTCGCCCCATCCGCGTCTGAATTTTGTTAAAGGTGTCGTCCGTTCAAACGAACTAAGGGACTGTGACCTCACCCCCCTTCAGAGCAAGTTTAGTATCCAACGTGTCACACACGTACACAGGGTGACTAGAACATTAGGCTCCACTAGAGTCTCAACCGCCACACTGATTTTAACATTCGAACGACAAGAACTGCCGCAGTATATTAAAGCTGGGTACCTTCGTGTCCCGGTAAGTCCCTACATCGAACTACCCAGGCGCTGCTTCAATTACAATCAATTTGGACATGTTGTCCGCGCTTGTCGGCACCCCTGCTCCTGCGTGAATTGTAGCTCTGACTACCATGGCCCCGAATGCACCAAAGCACCTCGCTGAGCCAACTGCGGAGGTACCCACAGTACTGCGTCAAAACTCTGCTCTATATTTTTATATGAAAAGGAGGTGCTCGCTTTGCGCGACTCTATACGTCTAGATATAAGAGAGTCCCGCCAGCGTGCTCGAGCAAAAACCTTACCACTCGGCCGTCTCTTCTATGATGTTTTACGTGACGTTGGACGAAATCGACCATCACGCTCGAGTTCCGACCAGCCTGAAGCACTTCATCCTACATCTACTCGCAGGGGCAGAAACATTCAAGATATGCATTCGAAGCATCGCTTTCACACCGAGATAACCAATGTACCCCCCTCCCCTCTCTACAGCAGCTGTAGCTGGGAGAGACGCTCAGGTTGAGACACTTGAAGACATCAGACGCTATTTGAAAGAATCCTCAGCATCGACTAGTGAAGGTTCATCAACCCGGCCCCGAGACCCAAACCCAATGGTAAGAGGAAGGACTCCTCACCTGGGTCATCGACCACCAATAAGCGGGCAGCCTCTGGAGCTGACTCGGCCGAACCCCGAGAATCTTCAATGGACTCTTTCCCTATGGCTTAACATTCTATGCCTTTAAGTCCGCCCCAACCTTCACACGACTTAAGCCCCATCTTGATCCAAACGATGGCAGATATACACCCAGCTCCACACACACCTCGCTCAGATCGCCTGTTCGTTCCACTCGCCCTTCTACCCATGATCCGATGGAAACAGCTGATACTCCAACATCACCAATCGCGGCGGTTGGACCAACCCCTCAGATACCGAAAATACCCTTGACCTATGAATCCGGATCTACCTGCCCAAAGTCCCTTCTCGACCTTCCTTTTCCGCTAGGTGTTGTGAGCCCGAATTACAATCAAAGGCCTCGGTCGGTTCTCCAAAACCCTCGAAAAAAAACCAGCTACTGCTCCCTCTAGGATCTCTCCTCCTGCAAAAGAAGGCTCCTCAAAATCTGCTCTCCGTCTCCCAACTCTTTGGGACGACCCTCAAAAACAATATTGACTACAAAAGAGAAAAAGATATCCACAGTGGTATTTAACCGTCCCACATAATATCATCCATTTTACAATGGAATTGTCAAGGAGTTCTTCCAAAGTGGGAAGAAGTCAAAATTCTTTTGACCAATATCCACCCCGCTGTTATTTGCCTTCAGGAGAATAAACTGGATATACGTCCCTTTCCGCCGGTACCCGGCTTTCTCACTTTGCTCTATTTACCTACCCCCTTGTTTATCATTGTCAAGACCCGACCTTTTAGAACTTATAGAGCAGTTGCCCTCCTCATTCTTATTACTAGGAGATTTCAACGCCCGTCACCCATACTGGGGCGACATCACTCAAAATGCCAAAAGGCAGTGTTTTAGAGTCTCTTTTATTATCTTTGTGTTTTAAACACTGGCGATTTTACCTCTTATCATGTCCAGAGAGACTCTTTTAGCTGTGTTGACCTGTCTATTTGTTCCCCAGATTGCTTCACGGAATTTCGATGGTCAATTCTTGACGATCTCCATGGGAGTGACCATTTCCCTATTTTCTTGTCGGCCCTTCAAGCTAGCCCTCATACAACCATGCCAAATTAGGTTATGGCTGTCAAATTTACTCATCGGCTTCCCCTTCAGCCGTTAAAATGCGGAACTCCATTCAACACCTCGGAGTTCGCCTTTCCAGTGGAGCCTTCCGTACTTCTCCTGTCAACAGCCTTTACTGCGAGAGTCGGGTACTCCCTTTGCCCTACCATAGACTTCAAATCTGCATGCGATACCTCTGCCGAGTACAGCAAGCCCCTGCATCAGAGATCTACAGATGCCTATATGCTGCCGAATCAACGGCGGCATACGATAAGTTGCCATCTTTACCCCGCCCCTTGAACCTTCGCATAGGAGGTCATCTCTCTAACCTGGGTGCTCCAAGGGTCCTTACCCTTCCATCCTTACTGACCCCTAGTTGCCGTGCTCCTCTCCCCACAGTATTTACCAGCATGTGGAGCCTGGAGAAGTCTTCTATGGACCATCGCATCATTAAGAACCTGTTCTTAGAGTATTTGACCTCACACAAACAATGCTGCCCATTATACACGGATGGCTCTAAGTCGGTCGGTGGCGTGGGCGCCGCAGCCATCTACCCAGGAGGAGAATTCCTAACTTTATCTTTGCCGCCAGCAGGATCCATTTTTACCGCTGAACTCCCATCAATCATTTTAGCCTTTAGACTCATCCAAATTATACCTTTTAGTGATTTTGTCATTTTTTCCGACTCAATAAGTGTTTTAAAGTCAATTAGATCTTTTAATGCGTCCCATCCCCTAGTCACAGAAATTTGCAACTGGCTGATCCAAAATGCATCCCGATATAGAATTATTTTTTGCTGGGTCCCTGGGCATGTGGGGGTCCTGGGCAACGAGAGGGCTGATCGGCTGGCCCACTCAGCATATTCTGTGTCCCCGGAGAACACAGCTCTTCCTTTTAGGGACTACTTTCCATCAATAAGAAATATTTTTCAACTGTGGTAGAATGAATTGGATGACTGTTCATCATCCAAACTGTACAAAATTAAAAATTCTGTTCACTCTTGGCACTCGAGCCGTCATAGATTGCGATCGGTGGAGGTAGCCCTTCGCCGAGTTTGCATTGGCCACACAAGACTTACTCATAGCCATCTTGTTTCAGGTGATGTTCAAATCAGCCCTTGCTCTCGGTTTTGTGGTGAGGACCAATCGGTCGCCAACCTTTTATTAGATTGCAACCATTTCGCCACTCTCGGGTTGGCCTGTTTCCCGACCCTTTTAACTATCCCTCAACACACCCGTATTCGATTCATATTGGCGGAAGAATCTTTTAACCATTCCTTCTTTAAATTTTTGTCACAAAGTGGTCTTCTCCACCGTTTATAGATGATTTGCCTCGTTTTATCTTAGCTGCCATATAGAATCCACTTGGATTGGGCAGCAACCCACTGGTTCCTTACCTTAAACCTATTGGCTAAAAATAAGAACATCACACGTCTCCCCTATTATAACCTTTTACTCGCTAAATCAAGTCCCCTCAGACTCTCCTAAGTCTTTCACCATAAGGAAATCTCCTCAACCTATGAATCATTTTAATCATTATTATTTGCAGACTCAAGTAAATCAATATCCATCCTATAATATGGGACCAAAATTGCATGCATAGTCAAGTGAGTCCTAACTAATGTTAGGTATAGTTTCAGAATGACATCAGCCCTCCTATTACTTAAACTCCTCCCAAGAAAGCCCAATACCCTATTAGCTCTATTCCCGGGGCATCCGGGAAAGAGTGGGTCTGCTGCTTTTTTGCCAAGTGACCAGGCCAAGATGGGTACATATGGCCCCAAGGCGACTCCAGGTAGGGGGCGTCCCAGTTCAAGACTAAAGTTGCAAGTCTGCTGAACGGAGCCTTGATTACATCGGGCCCTTCAGTAAGAGTCTACCTGGCGTGTTCAAGTCCTCTGGCTTTAAATGCTCTCTGGTTATTCACGCCAGTGATGGCAACATCATCCATCAGATGAGAGCATTAGCTAACTTGATTGGTAAAAGGGCTACCCCCTCTCCCAGCATGACCATTTCCTGTAAGGTGAAGAGGCCACGCACCCTTAAAGGTGGTTGTGCAACCGTCTTCCAGGGTTCCTAAAGCTGAACTGCGAAAGGAGACAGCATCAAAGGAGCTTGGGCTCTGACACCTTATTCGACCAACAGCCCACGGAGTTCTGCCTCAGGGGAGCTAAAGGCCATTCCCATGAGGGGCTTCTCTTTGAAGAGGGCCCCCGTATCTCCTCCTCAAGCTAGGTCTAGAGGTCATATTCCTTGGATGGAATTTCTGCGGACTCCAGGCCAACTGGGAGTAGCTGCCTTGGCTTGTTTTCTCTCATTCCTCATTATGTATCTTTTGGGAAGAGACTGCTGGCCCCTTGCCCCCTGATCACACTTCCTGAGTCACAGGGTTTGGCGACCCCTCCACCCTCGAAGGGCATGTGATTTGCTTTCCTGGCCACCGTGCTGACGGGACTCAGCACCACGCCGCCCCCAGCTTAGCCTCTTCTCCAGCTTTTTGACACCCTCTCTTCTTTCTTACCCTACTTCCTCACTTGCCCTACTTCCTCACTTGCCCTACAACTTTCTCTGGCTGGCCTCTAATTTCACAGGGTAGACACCGACCAGCTTCCTCTCATCCAACCATTCCAATAGGGGCTGAGGATACAATGCCCCCTCACCCCTGAGCTCCTGTTTGGGGTGGTGAGTTTTTAACAACCTGCTTCACCCCTACCCCCACCCTCACCTTCCTCATATACCCTTTCTCTCTTCTTTTACTGTCTATCAAGTTTACGCCTCGCCACAGACCACTTAAAAGCTAGACTAAGCTCTGAATATTGGCCAATTGCCCCAAGACCATTTTCAACATTATCTGATGTTACTCAAAAAACATATATATATATATATATATATATATATATATATATATATATAAAAAATTTATTGGTGGTAATTGGTAAAATAAGAAAAAAAAGTTAACTGTATCTAATTTATCAATCTCTGCTACATTACTGCTGAATGAAAAAAAACCAATATATTATTAGGTTTTAACTTCTCATTGGTTTCCATAGATTCTCAGATGATGAATGAACACTAAATATCAGTACAATGAAGAATACAAATAATTCTGACCCCCAACACTACCCTGTGTCATTTTGTCAAAGTTCTGGTCACGAGAAACAAATTCACTGTCCTCATTACGTACCCACGTATTGAATCTTCGTGGCACTTCTGTAATTTTACATTGCCCAAATGAACACAAGATTAATACTGAAATTTTTCCTAAACAATGTTAACCTTCTCCAAGTGTATCTATTTCTTGAAACCATTCAGTTTTAGTTTCTTATCAGTGCTCTTGTTGCGAGCTGCATCTGAATCAATTTTGCATTTAGAATGCACTTAACTGTTTCTTTCTCTGGTGTAGTTAGATGTGAAGACATTGAACAGACTGGTCGCCATTTTGGGGCGCAGAAATCCATTTCTTACGGATCTCTTGCCTGTCAGACTTGGGGAAGGCAAACACTGCCTGCTTACAGGGTGCTTGGCCACCCGCTGCAATAGCCTCCTTTACTGCTTTTGTGGGTCTGTACCCAGATCGGCAATTGACGGCAGCACATCATTCGTAATCATTATCATAAGTCATAGCAACAATAATGATAATAATACTGAAAATAGTAATAAAATTATTAATATTATTGAAGAGTGCTAAAATATATAAAATATTTTGCTAGTTATCAATTCTTACTATAATAGCGTAAAATGGTGACATTATCGATATAATACTACTATAACTATGTACTCAACAATAGTAGTTCATCGAACCCCACCACTCTCACACACACACACACACACACACACACACACATTGTTATGGTGGAGAGTCAAAAACAAAAGTGTTGTCCTTAAAAGTTTCCAAACAATTTTGCCAGAAAAACACAAAGAAGAAGACACAGACTTCATAAAACTTCTTTAACATTAGAGAAACAAGCATGCAGTTTGGGTACAAATATACAAAAATAATGTAAACTTACCATAGCTTACAGAGACAAGCGTGCGTGACTTGTGGTTTAATCACTGATGAACTCAAACTGGTGCTCCCTGCGGCCGGCGGCGCGTTTGAATTCAGTGGTGCCGTTATGCACAGGCAACATTCAAAACATAATGCAGTGGACAGTCCAGTGTTAAAGAGGTGGAGCTGCCATGCCGAAGGGCTGCCTGGCCACTGGGCGGAGGTGTGCTCCCAAATGGCAGCAGCTGGCTCTCCCGACCCCCCCGTAAGGGGTGCGGCGATTTGCCATCCTGGCCGCCGTGCTGACGGGATCCAGCGCTCCGTCCGGCCCCAGCTTAGCCTCTCATCCTTCCTTCAGATAGCCTGTATTTCTCCCCTACTTTGTCGCTTTTCATACAACCTCTCCCACAACTTTCTCTGGTCAGCCTCTAATTTCACAGGGTAGATGCTGACATTCTTCTCAAGCTAACCGTCCCTGATCGGGGCTGAGGGGGTTGGGGACAACATTCCCTAACCTCTGAGCTCCGGTTCGGGATGGAGGTTTTTTTAACAACCTGCTTCATCCCCACCCATACCTTCCTCAAATCCCTTTTCCTTTCCTCTTCACACTCTATCAGTTTTACGCCGAGTCTAAGGTGGAGCCACCATGCCGATGGACTGCCAGGCCACCAGGCGGGAGGGGTGGTCCTGAATGGCGGCGCCTGGCTCTGCGAGGCCTGTAAGCACCTCTTGCAGTGCGGGCAACTGCGATGGGTGATGAGCGGTTGCATCCCGTAATAAAAAGAGGGTCACCATGCCCAATGATGAATCCAACCCCCCCCCCCTCCTCCTTTAATTCCCCCTGAACAAACAACGGAGCCGCCCTCGGGCAGCTCCAGCGAAAAAATGGAGGTCCCCGCCCCCCCCCCTCTGCTTGCGCAGGGGACCCTTCATATTCCTCTAACCGGAGAGGAGACTTACTCCTCTCCTTCGGTTATGGGTGCAGGGGACTCCCCCTCACCCCCTTCTCTGGAGGTGCTTTCAGGCACCTCCATTTTTCCAGCGGCAGTCACCTCTTTTCTTTCCAAGGGGACTGCCAAGAAAGCCAGCAGGCAGCCCATATCCAACCGCTTCCCATCGAAGCTGCTCGGTAGGGCAAACCCCCTTAGGGGGGAGAGGGAAGCCAGGCCCCTTCGGTCGCTTCCCTCAAAAGACCTGCTGGCAAGAATATTAAACCTTGCCTGGGTCAAGGCCTGTGCCTCCCCACACAAGACTGGTGACACTGCTAAGGGGACCTGCGATGTCATGGAGGAAATGGCCAACTGGAGGCCCCTCCTGTGATATACATGGTCCTTGAGGAAACCCAGCCTCAGACGGTAGGGCCTTCCATGGGGTTGGAATCCATGCTCGGTTCCAAGCACCGAACCCGAATCCGCCCCTATGCAAGGTCCTCCTCAAACGGCTAGGGTTTCCGAAGCAGTATAAGGAGGGGAGGGATCTCCTCTGGATGATTCACCTGCCACCACCAGGACCTTCTCCATTTCGGAGAAGGACCTGGCTGAGGCCGGTCCATCTGGCCTAGGGGCTTCTGCCGGCGGATGTGAGAAGCGGGTTTATTCCCGGCCCTCCACTCAAAAAAAGAAAAGGACGAAAAAGACCAAAAAGACTAAAAAGACCGGGGTTCCTCTACATCCGTGGGGGCTGCGGGGACGGATGGGTCTGCTGCCACTTTGGCAAGCGACTAAGCCAAGATCGGCACATCCGGTCCCTCTACCCTACCATGTGCGGATCCCCTGACTAAGACCAAAAGTGCACAGGGCGGAGCCTCGATGACATCGGGGCCCCTCATTGCAGAGGTTACCTGGCGTTTTCGAGCCTACTGGCTTCAAACGCTTCCTCATTATTCGCTCCACTGATGGCACCATGTTGGTCAAGGGCAACATGATCCATCAGAGGAGAGGGTTAGCTAGTGCGATTGATAGAGAGCCGAAGGTGACCCCTTTCTCGGTTGGGAGCCTTCTGGCGAATCCCGCCGAGGCGGCCAAGTTAAGTGCTCTTCGGACACTTCATGGCACCCCGGTGAGTGTGACGCCGCACTCTACCATGAACTTTGTGAAAGGAGTAGTTTATGCGAGAGAACTCGTGGACTACTCCATTGAGGACATCACCTTAGACCTGGCCGACCATGTGGCGGTCAAGGTCGAACGTGTGATGAGAAAACAGGGAGGGGCTTCCAGACCCACTCCTACACTCTTCGTCACGTTCGACTGTGACAAGCTCCCTGAGTCGGTGCGTGCCGGTTGGTACCGCTACCGCGTGAAGGCATTTGTGCCACTGCCGCGGCGCTGCTATTACTGTCACCGCTGCAGGCATACGAATCGTTCTTGTAGACGTGCAAAGTCGGGGTCACCCGAAGTCTGTGTAAATTGCTCCAAGGCCGCACACGATAAGTCTAAATCGTGTGTGGCCAAGTGTGTCAATTGCAGAGAGCCGCACCCCGCTTCTTCGAAGCAATGTGGTGCATATCTCCTTGAGAAAGAAATCCTGGCGTTCAGGCACAGGATCGACTCTCATTCCGCGAGGCTAAGGACTTGGTCCTGGCGCGCCCGGCTCTGCCTGAGACGTTATATGCCTCAATAGTTAGAAAGGCACCCTCTGCTCCTGGCCCGTCCAGGCCAACTAGCACGGTTGTTTCCGCGCCCATTCGAAGCCCTTCTACTGGCTCTACTCAACAAGCGCGCTCCCCTGGTAGAGCTGGCGGCAAAAAGGGTTCATACCCAGTCCCGGCTAAAACCAGG
Source organism: Ceratothoa steindachneri (assembly GCA_963969495.1). NCBI lineage: Eukaryota > Metazoa > Arthropoda > Malacostraca > Isopoda > Cymothoidae > Ceratothoa > Ceratothoa steindachneri. The sequence continues at coordinate 64,899,099 of OZ018330.1, forward strand.
GCTCCCCCCCTCTTCCCCCAGCGTGACCGTTTCCCGTAAGGCGAAACGGCCACGCGCCTCCACCGAGTCGTTAGACTCACAGGAGGCAACACCCCTGAAGTTGGTCGCTAAGTCATCTTCCGGGGTTCCTAAAGCTGTCCCCCGAAAGGAGGACAGCAACAAAGGAGCTTCGGCTCCTTCGCCCACGCCTAGTGGTGGAGCGAGTGGCTTGGAGACGGTGGTTCCTCGAAAACACGGCGCCCCGCCTTCGAAGCCGCAATGCCCGCTTAACGTTTCGAGGCGGAGGCGTGCCCCCTGCCCGCCCACTTGGGGTATAAGGGTCTTGTGACTCCATCACCACGGGATGGCCGGGCTGGGGGATGCGCGGTTTACACCCGGCATGATGTTTCCGTTCTTTCTTTCTCTTTAGATACCTCCTTTCAGGCAGTGGCTGTGCAGCTGCACCTGGATAGGAGATATACTATCATTTCTGCGTACATTCCACCGTCAGCTGACTTCGACGCGGGAGACTTCCGCTGCGTCGTTGCACGGTTGCCGAGGCCCTTTCTCTTGCTTGGAGATCTGAACGGCAGGCATCCTCTCTGGGGAGATTACTCAATAAATCCCAGGGGACAAGTCCTTGCCGATCTGATCGAAGAGCTTGAGATAGGTGTCCTAAACGTGGATGAGTTTATGCATCACTGTCCGAGAACCGCTTCATTTTCTTGCCTTGATCTATCTTTGTGCTCTTCGGATGCACAGCCTGATTTTGATTGGGGGGTGGTCGATGACCTCCATGGTAGTGATCACTTTCCCATTCAAATATCATTTTCAGCGCAACAACCGCCTGAGAGCCCACTTCCGTGGTGCATGGCGGGGGCGCGGCGGCCTGCATTTCCGGAAATGACTGAATTCTCTATCTCAGTCGAGGAGTTTAGGTCGGTAGATGAGGCCGTTGAGTTTTCTGGCAACCTCATCGCCGCGGCCTGATACTATTCCTAGAACGTCTGGCCGTTTTGCACGCCCACCACTCCCATGGTGGTCGGCCGAGTGTGAGACGGCCCTCAAACGGAAGCGTTATGCCTACATGCGCTATAAGCGCCATCTGAACGATTTCACTGTCGCTGAATTTCGTCGGGCTACGGCTAGGTTCCGGTATATTTCGAAGCACGCTCGCCGCTTTTCTTGGCGGGCATACGTGTCTTCACTTAACTAGAAGACCCCTTTAGCAGAGGTGTGGAAGCTAGTCAAAAGGATTCGGGGCAAGTTCTCGCAGGACCCCCTTCCCGTTCTCCAGGAGAATGGGACCACAATCTCGGACCCCGCGTCCGTGGCGGAATCCTTCGCGACCGCTTGTTCCGCATTCTCTAGCCGGGACTGCTCCGCCAGCATTCAATGCACGTCGTGATGTCGCGGAAGGCCACCGGCTGGACTTTACCTCCAGAGGCGGAGAACCCTTCAACGACAGGTTTACTGTGAGTGTGTTGCGTTCCGCTCTTGCTTCGTTCGCGGACACCGCCCATGGTCCGGACGATGTCCCGTACGCCATGCTTCGACACCTGGGTGAGCGAGGCATGGCCTTTCTGTTAGATTTGTTCAACAGGATCTGGGTGGAGGGTCTCCTCCCAGATTCCTGGCGAATGGCTACTGTGCTCGCTTTTCGCAAGCCGAGGAGAGATCACTCTACTCCGACCGGTTTCCGCCCAATCTCTCTAACCTCTTGCGTGTGCAAGTTGATGGAGAAATTGGTAAATGTTAGATTAGCCTTTTTCCTGGACAGCGGAGGCCATCTCTATTCTGCAAGTTAACTCCACTTCAGATGCTCTGCTCCGACTGGAAAATGCCGTCTGCGAGGCATTCCTTCGTAGACAGCACTACGCCACGGTCTTTTTCGATCTGGAGAATGCCTATGATACCGCATGGCGATACAATATCATGGAGACTCTTCATACGATGGGTGCGAGGGGACGCCTCCCAATGTTTATATCTGAATTTTTGCGAGATCGTCGATTCCGCGTACGAGTGGGGGGAGCCCTCTCCGGCCCAAAGGAGCAGGAAGAGGGTGTCCCGCAGGGAAGTGTCCTCAGTGTCACACTCTTTGCCCTGAGCATCAACGGCATCTTCTCGGTGCTCCTGGAAGATGTTCTCGCTACGCTCTACGTGGACGACCTTTCGATCTCTTTTGGCGCGGCCCAGATACCAACAGGCATTGAACCGCGTCTCTCGCTATGCCGAAGCGCACAGGTTTCGATTTTCCTTGGCCAAGACTAAGGTGGTGCACTTCTGCCGCTATCCACGGCTCCACCCCGACCCAGACTTGTTTCTTAATGTGGTACGCCTGGAAGTGGTTGAATCGCACCGTTTCCTTGGTCATGTATTTGACTGACGCCTCATCTGGGAGGCTCATATTCGCAGCCTTAGGGTCTCTTGTACCCACGCCATGGATATTCTACGTTGCGTGACGTTCAGCGCTTGGGGTGCTGATAGGGCTACTGCCCTACTTTGTTTGTTCGAAGCTCGACTACGGATGCGAGTTTTATGCATCCGCAGCCGAGCGTTTATTGCGGAAGGTGGATTCGATCCACCACACCTGCCTTTGCCTTGTGACCCGTGCCTTCCGCACTTCATCTATTGAGAGCCTGTTGGTCGATGCTAGGGAGATGCCACTCGCTCTGCGCCGCGTGCAGTGCATCACTCGCCTGTACGCGCGAGCCCGGCGCCTCCCTCAATCGCCAACAGCTCTCACTGCATCCGCACCTGATCTCGACGGTGCCTATGCCAGTCATACCCTAAGCCCTTTGAGTTTAGGTCCAGGAAACTCCCTCGATGGCTAGATATAACTCTCGGGCCGGTGGCCTTCCTGGTTCTGCCCAGGACGCCACCCTGGAGGGTACCACATGTGGCTATTTTTTCGCCACGCCTCTGCTACCAAAGCTTGTACGGCGCCGGTAGTATTGCGTTCGACCTTTTTGGAGCACACCTTATGTTAAGCTGGAACCGTGCCAGTGTATACGGATGTCTCAAGTCCCAAGAGGGGTTCGGCTTCCATGCCGTATCCCCTCTGTTTGAAATGAGCGGGGCTCTGCCAGGCGCTGCGTCTGTCTTCACGGCTGAACTGGTGGCAATACACCACTCGGTACGGGAGATTACGCGAAGTGCTCGGTTCGGAGACCGGATTGTGATCTATAGCGACTCACAAAGCGCCCTGAGTGCTCTCGGGACATTAGAATCTCCGCATCCCCTGGTTCGCGATATCCCTTACGCCACGGTTTTGGCGAGCCGGGCGGATGTCGAGATTATCTTCTGATGGGTTCCTGGACATGTAGGAATTGCGGGGAATGAGGGCGCCAAAGAGTCCGCGAGGACTCTGCGACCGGACCAGCGTTTCGCTCTTCCTCACCGACTACATGGCAGGAATACGGGCAGCTCTTCCAATGGACCTATCCCCCAATGCCACGACGGCTTCAGGTCGCTTTATGTCTTCTCCGAATCGGACACACTCGTGTGACGCATCGCTTTTTGATGGAGTGCTCGCCTGCGCCCTATTGCGACGACTGCGTCGTCCCCCAGACTATTCGGCACATTTTTGTCGAATGTCGCAGTCGGTGATCTTCGCGCACGTTACTTGTCCCGGTACAGGGATGGGCGGGGTCGCTACCGCCTGTCCTTTGTATTCGGGACGAGTGCTTGCACAATTGACTTGTTGACTTTTTGGGGGAGGCCGGCCTTCTCCCTTTTATTTAACTAAGTTTTGTTTTTTTTATTGTTATTGTTTCCTAATTGTTATTTCTTTTTATTATTATTTTCTGTTCAAATTTTTTAAAGTAGCCTAGAACTAGGCTGTTTGTTTACGGCGACTTATGCCCAAGTGGGCAGTCGCCAGATAGCCCCTTTAAAAAAAAAAAGAAAAAAAAGCGCTCCCGCCCCAGTATTCACCCCTTGTCCCGTGACAATAATAGGGTCCTCATGCCCATATATGATAACTAATACTTCGCCTTTACCTTCCCATCTACCATCGCCGCAGCCGTTCTCAGGTAGCTCCAAAGCATCAAAGGCCCTGTGCTTTCACAGAGGACCCTCCAAACCTCTCCTATCTCTTCTGGTGCAGGGGACTCACCCTCACTTCCTTCTCTTGAGTCGGGCGACTCTCTTTCTCAAACGGCAGTCCTCCCCTTTACTTTCCAAGGGGACTGCCAAGAAAGCAGGCAGGTGGCCCATAATTGACGCGCGCGTGACCAGCTTGCCGTGGATCAGTATAACTGCCCGCCACTTTTCCTCGACGGATGACGGTTCTCCGGCCCAAGACAAGAAAATAGGTTCCTCAAATGGAACCTGTGATGTCTTAGTGGGGGGGGAGGTGGTCACATCGAGGCCCCCCATGAGATTGACAGGGTCCCTGAGGTGACCCGTGCCAAGCACGGAACCCGATTCCGCCCCCATGCAAGCTTCTCCTCAGACGGCTCGAGCCCCCGAGGATCCAGAAGGAGAGGAGGGATCTCCTTCCCTGGCTGGTGCCAAGATAGGCACGTCCGGCCCGGTGCTCCCCGGGTGGGGAGTCCGAGACTGAGACTAAAACCAAAAGTGCAAGTGCGCAGAGCTGAGCCTCGATTACGTCGGGGCACCGCATTCAGAGGTTACCTGGCGTTTTCGAGCCCGCTAGCTTCAAGCGCTTCCTCGTTATTCGCACCACTGATGGCAGCATGTTGGCTAAAGGCAACATGATCCACCAGAGGAGAGTTCTAGCTAGCGTGATTGGTTAACAGTCGAAGGTGACCCGTTTCTCGTACGGGAGCTTTCCTGCGAATGCTGCTATGATTAGTGCCCTTCGAACACTTCATGGCACGCCGGTGAGTGTGACGCCACACTCTACCAACAACTTCGTGAAAGGAGTCGTTTATGCGAGGGAACTCGTGGACTACTCCATACATGACATCACCTTAGAACTGGCCGACTGTGGAGCGGTCAAGGTCGAATGTGTGATGAGAAAACAGGAAGTGGTCTCGAGACTCACTACTGCACTCTTCGTCACGTTCGACTGTGACAAGCTCCCTGAGTCGGTGCGTGCTAGTTGGTATCTCGACGCCGTGAATGCATTCGTGCCACTGGCTCGGAGGTGCTACTCTTGCCACCGCTTCGGCCATACGAACCGCTCCTGTCGACGTGTAAAGTCGGGGTTACCCGAAGTCTGTGTAAGTTGCTCCAAGGCTGCACACGATGAATCCAAATCGTGTGTGGACAAGTCTGTCAATTGCGGAGATCCACACCGTTCTTCTTTGTATTAATGTGGTGCATATCTTCTTGAGAAGGAAATCCTGGCCGTTCAGGCCCAGGATCGTCTCTCATTTCGTGAGGCTAAGGACTTGGTCCTGGCGCCCCCGGCGCTGCCTGGGATGTGCTATGCCTCAATGTTAAAAAAGACACTCTGCTCTAGGCCTACGAGCACGGTCGTCTTCGCGCCTATTCGGAACCTTACTGCGGCTTCTACCCACCCTGGGTTCTTCCCTGGTAGATCTGGCGGCATAAAAGGTTCACCGCATCTCGTCTGAGCTAGTCCTAGAGGGCATATTCCTTCAATGGAATTGCCGCGGATTCCGGGTCAAGTGGGAGGAGCTGTGGAGGCTCGTCTCAGCTCGTCCCGTCCCGTTTTCCCTTAGCTATCTTTTTGCAGGAGACCATAATGGGCGCGTGCCCTCAGCCTACTTTCCTGGGGTATAAGGGTTTTGCGACCCCACCACCCCGGAATTGTGGCCGGGCAGGAGGATGTGCCATGCCATTTACACCCAGCATGATGTCTCCATTCTTCTATATGCTTTGGATACTTCTTTTCAGACAGTAGCTGTGCAGCTGCGCCTAGATAGGAGGTATGCTGTTATTTCTGCGTACATTTCCCAGTCAACCGACTTCGACGCGATGGACTTCCGCCACGTCATGGCACGGTTGCGGAGGCCCTTTCTTTTGCTCGGAGATCTGAACGGTAGACACCCCCTCTGGCGACACTACTCGATTAATCACAGGGGTCAAGTCCTTGCCGACCTGATCTACGAGCTGGAAATAGGTGTCCTAAATGAGGATGAGTTTACTCATCACTGCCCGTGAACCGATTTTCATGTATCGATCTATCTTTGTGCTGTCTGGATGCCCAGCCTGATTTTCGGTAGGGGGCGGTCGTTGACCTCCATGGTAGTGATCACTTTCCCATTCAAACAATTACATATCCTGAGACTACCCATTTTACAAATTTCATTTTCTTCCGGATAGTGGTAATATTTCTCGCATATTTTTTTCCTATTTTGACTTGATTCCTTTTCCCCAAGAAAGCGAGATGATGCATTTTGAAAATGCTCTAGGCTAATTCGGAGAGTTCTTGAAAATAAATGGTTTTATTTCAGATAATTGACAATGAAGTATTGTGTGTTCATGGGGGTCTTTCTCCTGAAATTATGACTCTTGATCAAATTAGATCCATTGACCGAAATCAAGAGATTCCACATAAAGGTATGTTGCACAGTTTGGTAAGATAATAATTTAAGGTGGCCAACCCTTTTGCTAAAGCATCATTAAAGGAAGTACTCATCACTCATCTCTACTATGTGCTTTTCTGTACAAACTCATACTCCCTTTCAGATCCTTTAGTTCAATGGAATGGAGCTGCTCTATCTTGGAGCGGACCTGTGAGAGTTAGTAGTGAACAGGGAGTTTGATATTCTGAGCTTGGATCCCCAAGCAATACCTGCGGAATATTGGCAGCTACCAGAACTAACTTCCTCTCACTCTCTCTTTGTATCTCCATTGAAGGGTTGAAATTTCAGTCAATGTATGGTCATGGTGAAAGGACCTGAACCATGAGGGGATGGGGAAAGGGTCAAGCCCACCTGGTTGTCTGTTAATTGATAGCCACAAAACGTTTACGTTATCCTGCGCTGTCCCCCTTAGCTACCTTAGGGTGCCCTTGCGGTGAAGTCGGTGACCCCTCTACATATCGCCCCGCTCTCCTGGCTGCACGCCGACTACGTCATTCAAAACTAGTCGTCCTCGGTGACGGGTATTTGGGTTGCTGGAAACCAAGCTTCTGGTCCTTTTCGTAGGCTTCGGGTTCACTTGCCGATGAAAACTAGCAAACTGGACCCTTGACAGGCATGAGTTCATTTGGTTTTGTCTTGTCTTTTGTACCTTAACTCCAATAAAACTTAATGAAAGAAGTTAAAATAAATCTAAGTTCTCGAATGCGACAGCGCCTTCAATGCCATGTTCGGCCATAAGCGTCCGGAGCTCTGCCTCCGGGAAGCGTACGGTCATTCCCGTGACTGACCTCATTTCGAAGAGGTCCCCCCGCATCTCCTCCGAGCTAGGACTTTTGGGCATATTCCTTCAATGTAATTGCCGCTGACTCTAAGCAAGCTGGGAGAAGCTGCGGAGATTCATCTCCTGCCGTTCCCCGTTAGCTATCTTTTTGCAGGAGACCATCCTGGGCGCGTGCCCAGCATGGGATGTAGGCAGGACAGGAGAATGCGGCATTTACACTAGACATGATGTTTCCTTTCCTCCTTGCTTTACCACTTGGATTGGGCAGCAACCCACTGGTTCCTTACCTTAAACCTTAAACCTCCTTGCTTTAAATACATCCTCTCTGGCAGGATCAGTGCAACTGTACCTGGATAGGAGGTGTAGAGAAATAGATACATTAAGCATCCCGGAGGAGGAGATGTACATTAAAGCCCCCCCCTTCCCTTGCGGAGAAAGCCGGAGGAGCGAGCCCCCCCATGAGGAGAAGCGTGGGAATGGTAGCCGGCGAATTACAGTAACTGCCTACCCTGTTTGATCTCCCCGCCGCTTTGGGCAGTTGGAGCTAACATCTGTTTTAAGGAGACCACATAAGGCCCTACGAGACCCATAAACCCGTGGTTAGGTCACAATAAAAAGCGGTGCTAGTCAAAAGACACGCCAAGTAGCGGTTCGGTGTGGAGTGTGTCTAATTAGCGAGCCGACTTGGGCACCCCAGTGCCAACCTCTGCACTTCTCGCTCTCACCATTCGCGTTCCCCTCCCTGTGGCCTGGTCACCTCCCCCTTAGATGGGGCGGTGATCCGCCTATAAATAAGCCCCGCAAAGAAAGAGAGAGATTAGAAGTCGATACGATAGAAGATGGATCAGTTCGTGAAGATCGATCCTTCACCAGACACGAAGATTAGAAGTCGATACGATAGAAGATGGATCAGTTCATGAAGATCGATCCTTCAGCCAGACACGAAGATTAGAAGTCGATACGAAAGAAGAAGAATCAGTTCGTGAAGATCGATCCTTCAGCCAGACAAGAAGATTAGAAGTCGATACGAAAGAAGAAGGATCAGTTCGTGAAGATCGATCCTTCAGCCAGACAAGAGGATTAGAAGTCGATACGAAAGAAGAAGAATCAGTTCGTGAAGATCGATCCTTCAGCCAGACAAGAAGATTAGAAGTCGATACGAGTGAAGAAGGTTCAGTTCGTGAAGATCGATCCTTCAGCCATACAGGACTATTTCCCGGGCTGAATTAACATAAATAGTCAATCTTGATATCGGTGCCATACCGAAGAATCCTTGACAGACTGGAGAAAAGTCTGACTGAAGAAAAGTAAACCCGCTCACACTCGAGTGACTCTCACTTCTCAAGCTCCGTAAGAGTGAGAGGAGAAGAACCCAGCCACAACGAGCTCCCGTTCTTTAATTAGAAATTACATCGTCTCATCTCTCTCCCGCCATACTACCTCTACGAAATTCAAGGATCGGCCAAGACAACACTCCAAAGTGATAGATAAGCCCTCCAGCGACATCCGGCAATCCCTAATACCTCCTGTCATGTAAGTTAGAAAGAACCTTTATATTCATATGGCGATAGTAGAAGTTTAGTACGTCTCACATTTTAAGGGGAGTAGAAACCCTTGTTCGTGAATCTCGGTCATATTTGCTTGTAGACGAGCGTACGTTAATTTAATGTTTAACGCTAATCAAATAGAGTCGCGATAATTATACTAATCGGCAATTGGTGTGTTATGTGTAGCCTATTTGTTTATTTTTGCCATCGCATCCGTGCGATAGGCCTAGATGCCAACAGGAATAGTCGAGTTTAGCATTGAGACAAAGATAGAAATGTGTTAACTGTTTGTTTGTCATAGTTAAGTGTTTCATTTAAAATGTTTATTTTGGTATAAATCCTGTGTTTCCTCTTATCCTTACGTGCTGAAATAGCTCTTGGCAAGAACAAAACTACCGAATTAGCACTCTTAGATCAAAGCCTACTTCATCAAAGAAGTATATGACGACCACAAAGAATACCACGACATTTAAAAGTGGTGTCAAGAGTGAAATGATCAGAAAAGGCCATACTGCTACAGGAGGTATGCTGTCTATTGTTTTTTTATTTCTGCGTACATTCCACCGTCAGCCGTCTTCGACGAGTGAGACTTCCTCCGCACCGTGGCACGGTTGCCGAACCCCTTTCTACTGCTCCGGAATTTGAACGGTAGACAACCCCTTCTGGGGAGACTACTCGATCATTCCCAGGGATCAGATCGACGAGCGAGAGATAGATGTCCCGAGAACAGCTTCCTTTAGCCGCCATTGTCTATCCATCTCTTTCCGGATTGGGTAGGGACTAGTCGTTGACCTCCATGGTAGTGATCACTTTCCCATTCAAATATCATTTTCTGGACCGCTGCCGCCTCAGAGACCACCCCGGTGGTGCTTGGTGCCGGCGCGGTGGTCGCATTTCAGGAAATGACTCATTTCTTTGTCTCAGTCAAGGCGTTTAAGTCGGGGGATGATGACGTTGAGTTCTTCTCCGGCAATCTCATCGTCGTGGGCGAAACTACTATTTCTAGTCTGGCCCTTTTGCATGTTGACCGCTTCCGTGGTGGTCAGCTGAGTGTGAGACGGCCCTCTTGTTAAGAACGTCTGCGCACGCTTACCTCTGAATAACGACTGCTGCGGAACGAACATCCGGTCGCTATTACACCACTGGCTGTGACGTCACACTCGCCGGCTGCACGGCTATGACGTCACGCAATGCAATAAACAAATGAACAGCACGCAGCGTACAATTGCGCGCCATTATTACTCCGCCAGATATTAACACAACTCTTCTCACTGCCTGATCTTGTTTGCAGTGAAAGCGGCCTGATAAACAACCATTAGTCTCTACTGATAGCTGCTCGTACCGGCTGAGTGGACGCTCCACGCTTGGTTAGACTGTTTGCTAGTTCTTGTGACGTCTCAACCCAAGTCACCGATGTTATATCCTTTCTAGCAAGCATTCGCGTAGAATAGCCACATCAATTCTCAGTTTTTGATCTTCAACCTTTTCAGAAGAGTACAGAGAATCAACCAAACTCTTGTTCTCCACAAAACAATGAATGTTAATACCAGCGCAGCCAGATATTTCAACAATGATAGTGGCGATGTACACTGCAGCTTCAGCGCACTCAAGAAGAGCCAGGGTCTCATTAGACAATGTTGACTTGACAACACGCCGGATTTTCCTAGTCTGCCAGTAGATTGGACAACGAGCACCACTATCACCCTCCAGGAATACAATAAACGCTCCTTGAGAACCACCATCAGCCAAATTAGCAAAAGCTTCATCTGAATAACACTTTAGAGAACGGGCTTCGAGTGGCTCAAGCTTAGGAAAGTCTAATCTCATGTTGTCTCTTATCACTTGAACTATTAACTTATTCAATCTTAGCAAATCACCAGGCCGCCGTGCTGACGGGACTCATTGCCCCAGCTTAGCCTCTTTTTCTTCTTTCAGACAGCCTGCACTTCTACCCTACTTCCTCACTTTCTCCACAACTCTCGCTGGTCGGTCTCTAATTTAACAGGGTAGACGCCGACCAGCTTCCTCTCACCCATCCATCCCGGATCGGGGTTGGAGTGGAGGGGGCAATGACCCCTCACCCCTGAGCTCCGGTTTGGGTTGGTGGGCTTTTAACAACCTGCTTCAGCCCCACCCACACCTTCCTCACAAACCCATTTCTCTCTCCTTTCAATCTCATCAATTTTACGTCCAGCCCATGGTGGAGCCGCCATGCCGAAGGGCTGCCTGGCCACTGGGCTGAAAGATGTAGTCCTAAATGGCTGCTGCTGGTTCTGCCCAGAGCGTGCTACTGCGGGGGGTGATTAGTGTTTGCTTTCTGTATAACGAATAGGGTCCCCATGCCCGATCATGAGAAGTCTCAGATTTTAGAGACTTCAGTCGTTGCCCTTATGGTAAGTGGCAACGACCTCTACCTCAGAGGAGGTAGGGTAGGCCCTACAGGTGAGATTATGAGGACAGTTATGGGCGCTGTCGACGACTGTGGATTGAAAACCCGCAGACGCGTCGTGGTGGGGATTCTCCCGAGAAGGGGTCCAAGCCGGACTGCCCACTTGAGGAACATGTCGCTAAACAGGCGCCTTGCAGACCTCTGTACGGCGGAAGGCGTCTTTTTTGTCGACCCGTACGCTGTATTCTATGGTAGAAAAGACCTCTACCAAAGGGACGGGGTGCACCTCTCCTTTAAGGGCAAGGCGTTCCTAGCCAACCTCATCCAGGATGTCGTGGAGCGCACCCAAAGGAGTGTCCGGCCCATTGGGAAGGCGGACGTACGCCAGTACGCCCGAGTTACTCCCCAAACAACCTTCTCGGAGGTTGTCAAAAATGGTGCCACCGCGACAAACAAGAAGCCGGGAAACGGAAGAGTATAGGGAGTCCTACATTAGGGGACTCCCTGAAAGTTCTTCTGTTCAATGCGAGGTCAATGAGGAACAAGTTTCGTGAGCTCCGTGGCCTCGTAGCGACGGAAGAACCCGAAATGGTAGCCATAACAGAATCGTGGATAAAAACCTCAAACCGAGACTTTGAAGGCGAATTCACGGTTCCTGGCTACCAACTCTTCCACAAAGATAGGCCAGACAGAGAGGGTGGCGGTGTAATGTTGTATGTCAAGGATACAATCAAATCTACGAACTCCAACGTTATATCCGACCACGAGCTCCTAGGCGTTGACCTAGAGATCGGTCCTGTGAGATACAGGACCCTGCTGCTTTACAGACCCCCTTCCCAACCCGTTGAGAAGGACAGGGAACTGTACCAGCTGGTGGGTGAGCTGGTTCAAGGCAGAGTGTGCATCGTTATGGGCGATTTCAACAGCCAAGTTGACTGGGAAACCAGAGCAGCCTGTGGCGAGAGCGCGCTACTCTTGGAGTTCGCCAACAACGAGTTCCTCACTCAATGGGTCAGAGAACCGACGAGAGGAGACAATATCCTCGACTTGGTCTTCACCTCTGAGGATATCGTTGAGGATCTCTCTGTAGGCAAAGAGCTCGGTGGCAATGATCACCAGCTAGTTAGATTTAGCGTCAAGATCCCGAAGGTAAGGTCTGTTGCCAGTCAATCAAAGAAACTTGACTTGAGAAGAGCAGACTTTGCAAGCCTTCGAGCTGGACTGACTGACGTGAGGCTAGAAGTGTGCGATGCTGTTGAAGACTCGTGGAATAGTTTCAAAACCACATTCATGAGTCTTCAATCGCGTTTCATCCCTCTCAAATGCCCCCGTCTGTCTTCTGTTCAACCTAAGTGGTTTAATCGAGAAATCGGCCAACTGCTTAGGGAGAAGAGAACTGTGTACCGGCAATCGAAGATCTCGGGTGACTTTGACGAATACCGGAGGCTAGCCAGGAGAGTGAAGTCCAGCATAAGGGCGGCTAAGCGGTCTGAGGAACTCCGAGTGGCCATACTCTGTAAAGAGAATCCCAAGGAGTTATTTGGATATGTAAACAGCCGTAAACCAATCCGTCGAACGATTGGCCCTTTGAGGAATGAGGAGGGGACATTAAAGCATTCAGATGCAGAAAATGCTAACCTCCTCAACGACTACTACTCTTCAGTGTTTACTGAAGAATGTGGTCCCATCCCCCAGCCGACGGATTCCTACTCGGGGGGAAAAGCTGGAGGATATGGACTTCACCGAAGTTGAAATCAAAAAGAAAATCAGTGACCTAATGACGAATAAGTCACCTGGCCCGGATGGGTTTCTACCTAAAGTGTTGAAAGAAGTGCGCGATCAAGTGTCACGACACCTGAGCGCAATCTTCAACATGTCAATCCGGACCGAATGCGTTCCTAGAGACTGGCGTGAGGCGGAGGTGACTCCAATCTTCAAGAAAGGAGATCGTAACCAACCGTAGAACTACCGACCTATCAGTCTGACTTCGATAGTCGGTAAACTCATGGAAAGCATCATGGTGGACAAAGTGACGTCGTATTTAGAGTCAAACCTGCTACTGAGGAGTTCCCAGCACGGCTTCCGAAGGCAACGGTCATGCCTGACGAACCTTGTAGAATTCTTCCACTTCGTTTTCAGTGAGCACGATCGGGACAAGGCGGTGGATGTGGTCTACCTAAACTTTCAGAAAGCCTTTGATAAGTTACCATACCGCCGCCTTCTCCGGAAAGTGCGAGCGCTGGGCATAGACGGAAAGGTAGCCGGCTGGATCGAGAACTGGCTAAGTGGCAGACGGCAACGGGGGGTGGTGAATGGACAGTCTTCTGAGTGGGTGCCCGTTACTAGCGGGGTGTCTCAAGGTTCTGTCCTGGGACCACTACTATTCATGATCTACGTCAACGACATGGACGGTGACATGGTTGCCAAGATTTCAAAATTTGCTGATGATGCCAAGCTTGGTATGAACGTTGCAAAGGATGGAAATACTGCCCGCCTTCAGGAAGATCTTCAGAAGATTGGGGAGTGGTCGGACACGTGGCAAATGCCTTTTAACGTGGGGAAATGCAAAGTGATGCATATCGGTCACAGAAACCCCCAATCTCAGTATATCCTTAAGGGCACTGCTATTGAATCCACCGACACTGAGAAGGACTTGGGTGTAACAATCACTAGTGACCTCAAGTTCTCGAAACAGTGCATTGAGGCGGAGAAAAAGGCCCAAAGGATGCTAGGCTATATTAAGCGCCAGTTTAGTTATCGGAACCAGGAGATTGTACTGTGCCTATACAACTCACTTGTCCGACCGCACCTGGAGTATGCCGTACAATTTTGGAGTCCTTCATTGCGAAAGGACATCGCGAGATTGGAACGCGTACAAGCCAGGGCAACCAAGCTGATTCCCTCTATCCGACATAAAAGTTATGAGGATAGACTAAGAGAATTAGATCTGTTCTCGCTGGAAACCCGTAGACTGCGTGGTCAGCTCATCGAAGTTTTCAAAATACTTCGAGGGTTCGACAATGTTGACTACCGGGATATTTTCACACTGAGTGAGAACAGAACGCGCAATCACGGCTTCAAACTTGAACTGAAGCGTTACAACCGCAATCTGTGTGGAAATTTTTTCACTTACAGTATCTGCGGTATGTGGAACGCACTTCCAGTGTAAGTTGTCAACAGTGAATCTGTTGACCAGTTCAAGTCAAGACTAGACAAGGTCTTGAAAAGTGGCCGTTTAGGGACGCAAAACAATTGAGCAGCCATGTGCCCGCTCGATTGCTAGTCTAAAGGTACCCTCCTTGAATGGACCGTAAGGTCTCCTAGGGTACCTTCTTTCCTTGATGTTACTTCACCACCGATGGAGCAGCCTTCGGGCAGCTCCACTGAAAAAAATGGAGCCCCCTTTCCCCTGTGCTCTAGCAGGGCACCCTCAAAAAGTCTTTAGCTGAGAGGAGGCTTACTCCTCTCTTTGCCTACGGGTGTAGGGGACTCTCCTTCACCCCCGTCTCTGGAAGTCCCCTCGGGTGCCTCCCTCTTTCCACCGACAGTCCCCTCTTAACTTTCCAAGGGGACTACTAAGAAAGGCAGGTAGCCCATAATTGACCGCGGGAGCGGCACGATAGGGCCAACCCCCTCTGGGAGAGGAGGGAAAACAGGGCCCGTCGGCCTCTTACCTCCAAAGATCTGGGGGCTCGAATTTTGAGCTTAGAGGGGTCACCCTACCGTCCCTCCCCCGTCTTACCCAACCAAGGACGATGGGACCCTTTGATGCCCCTAGGGAAGATGACCACATGGAGGACCCCTGAGATGGACTTGGTCCCTGAGGCAACCCAGCCCCAGACGGTATTACCTTCCATGGGGACGAACCTAGGCTCGATGCCAAGCACCGAACCCGAGTCCGCCCCTGTGCAAGGTCCTCAGACGGATCGGGTCTCGAAGGCTGTACAAGGAGAGGAGGGTTCTCCTCCTCCGGCTGGTGTAACGGTGAAAGCCAAGACCTCCATTTCGGAGAAGATCTTCTGAGGTCGGTCCATCTGGCCTTAGGGCTCCTGCCAGCGGAGGGGAGAAGGGGATTCATTCCCCGCCCTCCTCCTATAAAAAACACACAAACAGAAACTCGGGGCTCCTCTCCATCCGTGGCCCCGTAAGGGGCGCGATTTTTGCCATCCTGGCCGCCGTGCTGACGGGATCCAGCGCTCCGTCCGGCCCCAGCGTAGCCTCTCTTCCTTCCTTCAGATAGCCTGTATTTCTCCCCTACCTCATCGCTTCTCATACAACCTTTCCCACAACTTTCTCTGGTCAGCCTCTAATTTCACAGGGTAGATGCTGACCTTCTCAAGCCAACCGTCCCGGATCGGGTCTGAGGGGGAAGGGGACAACGTTCCCTAACCTCTGAGCTCCCGTTCGGGATTTTTTTTTTAACAACCTGCTTCATCCCCACCCATACCTTCCTCACATCCCATTTTCCTCTCTTCAAAATCTATCTTTTTACGCCGTGTTCAAGATGGAGCCGCCATGCCAATGGAACTCCAGGCCACCAGGCGGGAGGGGGTGGTCCCAAATGGCGGCGCCTGGCTCTGCCAGGCCTGTAAGCACCTCTTGCAGTGAGGGCAACTGTGAGAGGTGATGAGCTATTGCGTCCCGCAGAAAATTTAGGGTCACCATGCCCAATGATGCACAACCCCCCTCCAAAAACAACCCTCAAATTCCCCTGTATTATCAACGGAGCCGCCCTCGGGCAGCTTCACCGAAAAAATGGAGGTCCCCCTCCCCTGTGCTTGCGCAGGGGACCCTCCATATTTCTCTAACCGGAGAGGAGGCTTACTCCTCCTTCGCCTACGAGTGCAGGGGACTCCCCCTCACCCCCTTTTCTGGAGGTGCTTTCGGGCACCTCCCTATTTCCCACGGCAGTCCCTCCTTTTCTTTCTAAGGGGACTGCCAAGAAAGCCAGCAGGCAGCCCACTGCCGACCGCCCCTCGTTTAAGCGGCTCGGTAGGGCAAACCCCCTTAGGGGGGAGAGGGAAGCCAGGCCCCTTCGGTCGCTTCCCTCAAAAGACCTGCTGGCAAGAATTTTAAACCTTGCCGGGGTCAAGGCCTGTGCCTCCCCACACAAGACTGGCGACACTGCCAAGGGGACCTGCGATGTCCTGGGAGGGGATGGCCAACTGGAGGCCCCTCCTGTGATAGACATGGTCCTTGAAGAAACCAAGCCTCAGACGTCAGGGCCTTCCATGGGGGGGAATCCGGGCTCGGCGCCAAACACCGAACCCGAATCCGCCCCTATGCAAGGTCCTCCTCAAATGGCTGGGGATTTTCAGGCAGTACAAGGAGGGGAGGGATCTTCTCCGGATGGTGCCCCTGCGACCACCAGAACCTTCTCCATTTCGGAGAAGGACCTCACTGAGGCCGGTCCATCTGGCCTAGGGGCTTCTGCCGGCGGAGGTGAGAAGCGGGTTCATTCCCCGCCCTCCTCTCCAAAAAAGAAAAGGACGAAAAAGACCAAAAAGACTAAGAAGACTCAGGGCTCCTCTCCATCCACGGGGGCTGTGGGACGGATTGGTCTGCTGCCACTTTGGCTAGCGACTAAGCCAAGATCGGCACATCCGGCCCTCTGCCTGCCCGGTTGCGGAACCCCTAACTAAGACCAAAAGTGCACAGGGCGGAGCCTCGATGACATCGGGGCTCCTCATTGCAAAGGTTACCTAGCGTTTTCGAGCCCGCTGGCTTCAAACGCTTCCTCGTTATTCGATCCACTGATGGCACCATGTTGACCAAGGGCAACATGATCCATCAGAGGAGAGGATTAGCTATTACAATTGGTAGAGAGCCGAAGGTGACCCGTTTCTCGGACGGGAGCCTTCTGGCGAATCCCGCCGAGGCGGCCAAGATAAGTGCTCTTCGGACACTTCATGGCACCCCGGTGAGTGTGACGCCGCACTCTACCATGAAATTTGTGAGAGGAGTAGTTTATGCGAGGGAACTCGTTGACTACTCTATTGAGGATAACACCTTAGAGCTGGCCGACCATGTGGCGGTCAAGGTCGAACGTGTGATGAGACAACAGGGAGGGGCCTGGAGACCCACCCCTACACTCTTCGTCACGTTTGACTGTGACAAGCTTTCTGAGTCGGTGCGTGCTAGTTGGTACCGCTATCGCGTGAAGGCATTCGTGCCACTGCCGCGGCGGTGCTATTACTCTCACCGCTTCGGCCATACGAATCGATCTTGTAGACGTGCAAAGTCGGGGTCACCCGAAGTCTGTGTAAGTTGCTCCAAGGCCGCACCCGATAAGTCTAAATCGTGTGTGGCCAAGTGTGTCAATTGTGGAGAGCCGCACCCCGCTTCTTCGAAGCAATGTGGTGCATATCTCCTTGAGAAAGAAATCCTGGCGTTCAGGCCCAGGATCGACTCTCATTCCGCGAGGCTAAGGACTTGGTCCTGGCGCGCCCGGCTCTGCCTGGGACGTCATATGCCTCAATAGTTAGAAAGGCACCCTCTGCTCCTGGCCCATCCATGCCAACTAGCACGGTTGTTTCCGCGCCCATTCGGAGCTTTTCTGCGGGCTCTACCTACATCGGGCGCTTCCCTGGTAAAGATGATGGCACAAAGGGTTCACACCGAGCCCCTGCTAAAATCAGGGCTCCCTTCCCTTCCCCCAGCGTGACCGTTTTCCGTAAGGCGAAACAGCCGCGCGCCTCCACCAAGTCGCTAGACTCTCAGGAGGCAACACCCCTGAAGTTGATCGTGAGGCCATCTTCCGTGGTTCCTAAAGCTGTCCCCCGAAAGGAGGACAGCAACAAAGGAGCTTCGGCTCCTTCGCCCACGCCTAGTGGTGTAGCGAGTGGCTGGGAGACGGTGGTTCCCCGAAAAGAGGGCCTCCCGCCTCCGAAGCCGCAACGCCTGCCTAAGGTTTCGAGGCAGAGGGAGGAAAAGACTCGCATGACGAGCCCAACCTCCCCCAATAAGTGCTCGAAGGCGACAGCGCTTTGTCCGGCCAACAGCGCCCGGGGTTTTGCCTCCGGGAAGCGTCCGGCGATTCCCGTGAGGGTCTTCTGTTCGAGGAGGGCCCCCGCGTCTGCTCCGAGCTAGGCCTGCAGGGCATATTCCTTCAATGGAATTGCCGCGGACTCCGGGCCAACTGGGAGGAGTTGCAGAGGCTCGTCTCGTCCCGTCCCGTTCCCCGTTAGCTATCTTTTTGCAGTAGACCATAATGGGTGCGTGCCCCTTGCCCACCTTCCCGAGGTATAAGTGTTATGCGACCCCACCACCACGCAATGGGGGCCGGGCAGAAGGATCCGCGATTTACACCTGGCCTGATGTCTGCGTTCCCTTTGCCTTAGATACGTCCTTTCAGGCAGTAGCTGTGCAGCTGCACATGGATTAGAGGTATACTGTTATTTCCGCGTACATTCCACCATCAGCCGACTTCAACGCGGGGAACTTCCGCCGCGTCGTGGCGCAGTTTCTGAGGCCCTTTCTTTTGCTCTTATATCCGAACGGTAGACACCCCCTCTGACGAGACTACTCGATTAATCCCCGGGGTAAGTCCTTGCTGACGTGTTCGACGTGCTGGAGATAGGTGTCCTAAATTTGGATGAGTTTACGCATCCCTGCCCGAGAACTGCTTCATTATCCTACCTCGATCTATCTTTGTGATCTCCTGATGCACAGCCTATTTTTTTTTTTGGGGGGGGGGGGGCGGCGTTGACCTCTATGGTAGTGATCACTTTCGCATTCAAATGTCATTTTCTGGGCCGCTCCCGTCCGAGAGCCCGCCGCCCAGTGGTGCTTGGCGCGGTGCTCCTCATTTTAGGAAATGACTAATCGATTTCTCTATCTCTCGAGTTTAGGTCGGTTGAGGAGGCCGTTGAGTTCTTCTCCGTAAACCTCATCGCCATGGGCCTAGCTACTATTCCTAGAACGTCTGGCCGTTTCGCACGCTAACCACTTCCGTGGTGGTCAGTCGAGTGTGAGACTGCCCTCAAACAGAAGCGTTATGCCTACATGCGCTGTAAGCGCCGCCCGAACGACTTCACCGTCGGTGAATATTGTCCGGCTAGGGCTAGGTTCCAATATAATTTGAAGCACGCCCGCTGTTCTTCTTGGCGGGCAGACGTGTCTTTACTTAACGGGAAGACCCATCTAGCAAAGATGTGGACGCGAGTCAAAAGGATTCGGAGCAAGTTCTCGCAGGACCCTCCTACCGTTCTCCAGGAGAATGGGACCGTAATCTCGGACCCCGCGTCTGTGGCTGAATCATTGGCGTTCGCTTTCTCCGCATTCTCTACCCGGGTTCCTACTCCGCCAGCATTCAATGCCCGTCGTGATGTCACGTAAGGCCGTCGACTAGACTTTAACTCATGAGGTGGAGAACCCTTCAACGACAGCTTTACTATGAGTGAGTTGCGTTGCGCTCTCGCTTCGTGCGCGGACAACACCCCCGGTCCGGGCGATGTGCCGTACGCCATGCTGCGAGGCTTGGCTTTACTGTTAGATTTGTTCAACAGGATCTGGGTAGAGGGTATCCTCCCAGATTCCTGGCGAATCGCTACTGTGCTCGCATTTCGCAAACCGGGGAGAGATCACTTATCAGTACCACTGAGCTGGAAGCGAAAAGGCATTTTCAGTCACCAACTCACTGCCACACTCAAACATCCTTACACCTAACACTCTCTCAACCACACCTACTCACACACAATTTTCACTCACCTATTTTCCGTCCAGGAGGCTCTTACTTCCTCATTCACAATTATATAATGGACAATGAATTTAAATTATTATTAAGCTTCAAGAGTTCGCCTAAAAAGAAAAGTGACATGAATAGGGGCGCATAATAGGGGTCTATTGGGTACCCGCACACAAAGCATTAACAATGTATCACGCGATCCACACACATTCTGAAAAAGAAGAAAGGGATTAGACATAGGAGAGGGGGAGGCTAAAAAACTAACTACTACAAAGCCATCAGCAATCGTGTTGATGTTCAAACCAACATACTTGAATGATGCTGATGCTAAGCTGCCAATCAAGAACATGTGATGTAAATTCTTAACGACAGCCTCCTCAAATGCAGTAGTTCCCACCCAGAGAAAATCATCAACATGACACAAATTATGCCCTCAAAATTGTTGTCATTGTACCACGTAAACAAAGAATTATCTAATGAATACATGTGAACCAAGCTCTGGCTGCATCACACAAACCGTACAGTCTTCTTTAATTTCCTCAAGTTACCATTAAAATATTCAGGAGGTGGTTTCAAGTAAATCTCACGTTCAATGACATTGCATTGCAGCAGTGTGTCACTGGTGTGACACACTGCTTGGAAGATGTCAGAGTCAAAGCCAGACGCGCTGCTTCTCTGGAACACGTAGGCGAATCTTTGCGCAACAAGATAGTGTCCTCTTCAAAGCCACGTGCTACTAATCTCGCTTTAGTAACCGTCTTATTATTTTGCCCTTTCTCAGTTATCACCCACCTCACTGATACGACATCTTGATCAACATTTTCAACTTCTTCATAAACATGGTTGTTTCTCCAGTTTTGCATTTCAGCTTCTTTCTCTGCCATCGCATCATCACTATTAAACATTACAACCATCTTTACACTGCCAGGTATCACAGACAATTCAACAATATCATTGAAGTCAATCCAACCAACAGTACCATCAGAATCGTGCCTGACGTTGAAACAATTAGGATATTTGTTACTTTTGGCTTTTCCCGCTCTACTTATCACCTTACCCGAGAGAAGGTCACCAGTAGCTGAACTCACACTTTTAAATCGCTGTCCAACTTTGATTTGAGGTGCAGAGTTACCGCCGATATCAACGCAACTATCTTCATGTTGATTCTCATTAATCACCATCAGCCAGCTGATGCACTTCTGCAGCCTCATCACTGCCGTCGTCGTCGCTGTCATGGTTGTGATCATCCTCATCATCCACAGGATGATAGCAGTCCTCTTCGCCAGACTGCCGCTGCTCTACACCATCTGGTGTAGTGTCACTGGACATGGTCGTGCTAAGTGCAGCATGGGTTAAGCGACTAGCATGAACCCTCACATAGACGCCACAATGACGAACAAACGCCCGCTTTCCGTCGCGTCCCATCACAACACTGGGCCCGTGCCATTTGTTATTGGCATTACACTTATAGAAAAATTCATCACCATTACTTAGATTTTCCACATCAGTAGTTCGCACATTGCTTCTTAATGCTATATTCAGTGGCTCGTTTGAGCCACTGTAAATAGTATATGATCTGGCAGAGTGCACAGCATTCAAATTATTTCTTACAATAGTGGAAGCTGTCACCGATTCACACGCAGGAAGTTTATTGCAAAACATATTAGGCATAACAGGGTTAAAAACAAATATTAGTTGGTTAAGTGAAAATCCTGAATTATTCAACATGGCATTACGTGCAGAAATGGCCCAGGCAAGCGCATTCTCCAGCTCACAACTATAATCAGCCATAATTTTATTTACTAGAGAACCAATGACTGCATTGAGCCGTTCACAAGTCCCGTTACTCCACGGGCTCTCTACTGCTATAGTCATCACTTTTATATTCAATGCTTCACCAAGGGCTTTCATCTCATCATTATTGTAACTCAGCCCCGTTATCAGTGAGGATCTTCTGGGGAGAACCAAATAGATTAATCCAACACATGAACAAACCTTTAATGATTGTTGAAGCTGTTTTGTTTTTTATTACTGTTGCTGTACAAAATCTCGTAGCCATGCCGACTATCACAAGGAAGTAACATTGACCCCACACTTTCAAATCCATTGCAATACTTTCGTTAAAACTCGTCGCCATTGGTAAACATACAACTGGTCTAGGATCAGGTCTTTTAAATTTAACACATGTTTCACAAACGCTTGATAAATCATTAATTTCCCGTTCAAGATCAGTATTGTTGCTACCCGCATTTCTTAGAAGTTTTATAAATTTTCCAGTTGTGGGATGTCCAAATTGTTTGTGTAGCTTCGAGGCAACTTTCTTCACATCAGCATCAGTAGAAGCCAACATCACCTCGTGAAAGTTAGCCTGGTCTAGTCATCTACACAACGGTAGTACATAGTGTCCAGATGAAGTAGAACCTAGCTTGACCCATTTCTTGTCAATCTTCACGGCGTCGTTCACCAAATCCCCAAACCATGCCACCAGTTTTCATAGACTTCTTGCTCAACAGCAACGGAATATTAACGTCGACAACATCGGTATTAATTTCCACACGCATGTTAATAATCCAACAAGGAATTGTTAATTTCTTTAATGAAGGTACAGAGGCGCCATCAGCAAACGTAAATGTTGTAACAGATGGTTGCTCTCTAATCAATGACTAGTCATATTCAGATTGGGAATTTAGGTATTACTGCAGCCACAAACTACCACACACTGTAGCAGAACAACCAGCGTCTAGTATAGCGCAGCCTTCCGACTCTTCAAGCAATGAAAGCAGCTGTTTCCCTTGTTTCGTTGTGTACATCACCCATAAACATTGATAATTGCACACTTTCAGTCTGATCATCTACTTTAGTGACCCTATTATTATCGTTCTCATACGCTTGTGAACACTGACGTGCCCAATGATACTTCGAATCACAAACTGCACATCGAGACACTTGACTATCACGTCCTATAGGATTAAGCTTACGAGCTCGTGACCGCAAAGGGTAGGATTATTGTCCACGTACCGCACGGTCCACACTACTCATACTCATAGTACCCTGACCCTGCGGTGCACGACCATCACGGTAGGAACCTCGACCACGCCGTCCACACAGGTAAACAATTCCTCACCACTAGTGGGCTTGTCAGCACAAAACACTGGCTCACTCTTGATACTAACAACGGGCATCATAGTCGTTGTGCTCGAAGCACCGATCTCATGACCAAAAACATGTTTTAGAGTAGATTTCATATTAGCATAGGAAACTTCACTGATGGCTGACATGACTAACTACACATCATTGTCAGGAAGTTTACAAGACACCATCACAGGATCAGAGGAAGATTCATATCTTCTTGCCAAAATTTGAAATATATATGCTCCAAATCGCTCACAAACTGATTAATGTTTACGCTTTCCGACCTATCAAAATTGTATAAATTACAAAAAGCTGTAAATTGTCGACGACTCTTTTCGGGTAAGAACAATCTCTACACCGTCATCCTTTTTTAAATTATCAATACTGATTTCTGAAGAAGCTACCCTAGCGCTTCCAGTCAAGGAAAGATGAATCACGAACGCACGTTTAGTTTCCGGCAATTCAGTAAGTTTGCACCAAATACCAATATCTTTTTTCCAACTGTCATAGCACCCATCATTGTCAAGTTTAGGCGGCCACTTCGATAAACAGGCACCGCTATTAACGCTTTCCTTAGGCCATGAGGTTATAGCTCGTGTTACGACTGTTAAAAACGTCTGCGCACGCTTACCTCTGAACAACAACGACTGCTGCGGAGCTAGCATCCGGCCGCCATTACACCACCGGCTCTTACGTCACGCCACGCAGCGTACAATGGCGCGCCATTATTACTCCGCCAGATATTAACACCTCAAACAGTATCGCTATTTCTACATGCATTATAGGCGCCGGCCGAACGATTTCACTGTCGGTGAATTTCGTTGAGCTAGGGCTAGGTTCCGGTGTGTTTCGAAGTACCCCCGCCGCTCTTCCTGCCGGGCATGCCTGTCTTCACTTAACGGGAATACCCCTCTAGCAGATGTGTGGAAGAGAGTCAAAAGATTCGAGGCATTTCTTGCAGGACCGCCCTCCCGTTCTCCAGGAGAATGGGACGGCAATCTCGAACCCCCTCGTCCGTGGCGGAGTCCTTCGCGATCGCTTTCTCCGACTATGTGCCACTTTCACTCACTGTGTAATGTACTTAGTACATCATACAGTAAAAAAGATTAACAAGGAAAGAAAGTACCCTAGAAGACCTTACAGTCCATTCAAAGAGGGTACCTTTGGACTAGCAGTCGAGCGGGCACATGTCTGATCAAATGCTTTACGTCCTTAAACGGCCACTTTTCAAGACCCTGTCTAGTCTTGAATTGAACTGGTCAACAGATTCACTGTTGACAACTTCCACTGGAAGTGCGTTCCAACTACCGCAGATACTGTACGGGAAAAATTTTCCACACAGATCGCGGTTGTAACGCTTCAGTTCAAGTTTAAAGCCGTGATTTCTTGTTCTGCTCTCAGCAAGTGTAAAAATATCCCTGTAGTCAACATTGTCGAACCCTCGGAAGTATTTTGAAAATTTTGATGAGCTGACCACGCAGTCTAAGGGTTTACAACGAGAACAGATCTAATTCCCTTAATCTATCTTCATAACTTTTATGTCTGATAGAGGGAATCAGTTTGGGTGCCCTGGCTTGCACGCGTTTCAATCTCGCGATGTCCTTTCGAAATGAAGGACTCCAGAATTGTACGGCATACTCCAGTACCGGATAGACATGCTCCAATTTGTACTGAGACGATTCAGCACGATATAGCCCTTAGCAGTTGAAGTGCTAGCTAACTGGTCTGTCATAATACACGGCACCAATTATAATAATAATAATAATTCTCTGCATTTTCTAGCCGGGATGCTGCTCCGCCTGCATTCAATGCGCGTCGTGATGTCGCGGAAGGCCGCCGACTAGACTTTACCTCCAGAAGCAGAGAACCATTCAACGACAGGTTTACTTTGAGTGAGTTGCGTTCCTAGACAGCACTACGCCACGGTGCTTTTCGATCTGGAGAAGGCCTATGATACTGCATGGTGATACGGTATCATGGAAACTCTCCACCCGATGAGGGCGAGGGAACGCCCCCCAATCTTTATATCTGAATTTTTGCGAGATCGTCGATTCCGCGTACGGGTGAGGGGCGCCCTCTCCGGCCCACTGGAGCAGGAAGAGGGTGTCCGACTCTGCCCTGAGCATCAACGGCATCACCTCGATGCTGCCGGAAGATGTTCCGCACGTACCCCATTGAGAGCCTACTTATCGATGCTGGGGAGATTACATTCGCTCTGCGTCGTGCATAGTGCATTATTCGCCTGTACACGCGAGCCCGGCTCCTCCCTCACTCGCCAACGGCTCTCAATGCATCCGTAGCTGATCTCGACGGTGCCTATGCCGCTGACAGACCCCAGTCATACCCTAAGCCCTTTGGATTTAGGGCTAGGAAACTCCTTCGAGAGCTCGATGTAGCTCTCCGGACGGTCTTAAGGCATTGGAATATCCACACACTCGTCTTCAAGGTATCCGTGACGCGACTGTTTCTGCGAACCGGGCATATGTTGAGATATCTTCTGGGTTCCTGGACATGTGTGAAATGCTGGGAATAAACGCCCCAAATAGTCCGAGGACCGGGCGAACTGAGCAGCGTTTCACTCTTCCACACACTAATACAATGCAGGAATCATGGTACCCTTCCGGGCTGCTTGGCAAAGAAGATGGGAAACTGCCTAGGGGAACTTAAAGTTGCGTGTCATTGTTCCTATACCTAACCCCCAATGCCGCGACAGCTTCAGATTGCTTTCTGTCCTGTTCGAATTGGGCACACTCTATGGACCCACGTCATTTGATGAAGCGTTCGCCTGCACTTTATTGCGACGATTGCGTTGTCCCCCAGATTGTTCGGCACAAGCTTGTTGAATGCCCCATTGAGAGTGGGGGGGCTGCCTCCCACCGACGCTGGAGCTTCGTTTTTTTTGTGAATTTTATAATAGCCTAGTACTAGGCGTGAATTTTAATTTAAGTTACTTATGCCTTTGAAGGCAGTCTCGAGATGGGCGAAAAAAATTGCCAATTTTCATGAGTTATCTGATATCGTCGATTCAGTGTATGAGTGGTTGGAGCCTTCTCCTGCCCAATAGAACAAGAAGTGGGTGTCTCGCAAGAAAGTGTACTCAGTGCCATAATTGTTACCTTGAGCATCATTGGTTGCCGGAACATTTTCTCTCTGCGGACTACTTAGGCGTACTTTGATCTATTTTGGTGCATTTCCAACACACTTTGGCTATGCTGAACCCCACACTTTTCGGTTTTCCTCGGCTAATGATAATTTAGCGCACTTGCCGCCCTCAACAGCTCCACCTCGACTTACACTTGTTCCTAAACTGGGTGTCCCCGCATGTGGTAGATTCGCACCGTTTTCATGTTCTGTTTTCGACTGACGCCTGACCTGGGAGACCCATATCTACAGCTCTAGTCTTGTACCCGCGCCATGAACATTTTTCCTTCTGTAATGTTGAACATTTAGTGTGCTGATAGGGCCTTGTTTTATCTTTCCTTTGTTCACGCTAAGCTTGACTACGGATACGAGTTTTTCGCATCCGAAGCAGAACGTGAATTTCAGAAGACGGACTCTATCCTCCACACGTCTTCATCTGGGGAAAAGTGCCTTCCGCACGCCCCTTATTGAAAGGCTGCTTGTCTATGGTGGGATATGACACTTGTTCTGTGCTATACACAGTGCATTCTGCTCTTGTACGTGCGGGGCCCGTCTCTCTCAGTCGCCAACGGCTCTGATTGCATATGCGCCCGATCTCGACGCTCCCTATAGGAAACTCATTCGATAGCTCAATGTAGCTCTACTACTAGGGTTGCGTCTGTTTCTTACCAGGACGACACACTAATGCTTACCACCTATGAATGTTTGTTGTTACACCTCTGCTCCTAAAGATTCTTCACCGCTGGGAATATTGCGGTCGACCTTTTTGAAGCAAACTTCGTCTCACGCCCAAACTGTTCCAGTGTTTACAGATAGCTCCAATTTCGAAGAGTGGCTTCTACGCCATACCCCTTTTGTTTGAAGTCAGCGTGGCTCTACCAGTGCTGCGTCTGTCTTCAAGGCCAAGCTGGTTGCAATACATCGGTCGGTCTGGTACGGGAGATAACGCTTTGTGCTTGGTTCGGAGACCGGATCGTGATATATTGCGACTCAAAAGTGCTTTGAGTTCTCTTGGGGCATTGTAATCTCGCCACCCCATCGTTCGTGGTATCCGTGGCGCCATGGTTGAGGCTGCGAGCCTGCCGGAAATCGAGATTATATTCTGTCTAGTTCCTCAAAATATAGGAATTGTGAAGAATAAGGACGCCAAAGATTCCGCAACCTGACCAGCGTTTTGTTCTTCCTCACTCTGACCTCATGACAGGAATCAGGTCAGCCCTTCGGGCTCCGTGGCAAGGAAAATGGGAGACGGCCGCCCGGAACCTAAAGCTGTATGTCAGGTCGTTTTCTGTTGTTTACGAATCGAGTACACTTGCAGCGCACACTTCAATTTGATTGAGCGCTCCCCTACACCTTACTGCGACTACTACTTGGTCCCCTAAACTGTTCCACACATTCTCGTGTGTCCCAGTCTACACGATCTTCGAGCGCGTTACCATCGTCGCTGCCGAGACGAGTGGCATGGTTGCTGCTTGTCTCTTGTGCTCGGTACGGGTTCTTGTAGTGTTGTACAGAGAAAGAGGCCTCTTACAACCTATATAGCTTTTGGAGATGTTGGGTGCGTTTTTGGACACGGGAGCATACCTTTTTCTCTTCTTTTTGCCGTTTTTGCTATACTTTTGATGTTATTTATTATTGATCTTTTTAATTTAGTCCAAAGATTTGCCGTTTATTTGTTCACGGCCATGCCCTTGTTGCGGTTGCCATTGGAGACTTCTTGAATTAAAAACTATATCAAACTACTATACACCCCCTCTAACAATCATGCCGTTTAGTTCTCACTCTAATTAACCTACACATACTAGCAGTATATCCGTCCCTCACTTGCCTATACTTCTACGGCCTTGGTATTCACTCACTTCACCATGCTACAGAAGATGCAAAAAACATTTCCTCACTGCGCGGTGCACCGTCTTTGCCACAATAGACCACTTAGACTGTAACAATGGTCTTGCCCATAAATCTTGCACTTCACCGAATGTAATTTCTTCATAGTACGCGAAACGCAAACCAATCACTCCATTACATGCAACATTTCCTCCATCCCCAACGAAACATGTGCACAATTCCAAGATTATACTGAGATACTACAGGTAATGGCGCCTCCCCCAAACCAGGCCACCTCTACCCAGAAGACAATCCAAACCCACATGAAACAGCATATCATCCATTCTCTTGAATTTAAACTGCCTCTCAAAGCCATTCCACTAGATATCGACCCAGAAGGACCCACCCACGTCACATACAGGTCGCCATGACAAGGCTCACCACCCACAATTAAACACAGCAAATACGACACTGTCATGACCAATACAAACATCTGATCCTACTGCAACCTGGAACCAGACACAGTTCATCACTCATTCACATGTCTGATAAAAGCACAAGTGAGACAAAACCTCCATAGGCGCAGAGTGGTTCTGGGTCTCTCGAAGATCCGCCGAGTACCTTACGGCTGCTGCCTTAAAGGATTTACATTAGCCTGTGGCAACATTAATAAGTTAAAAAGTTAAGCATTGTGAAAATCATAAAATTCAACACCATTAATGGAGCAGCGTTTGCCCTGATACTTAAATTCACTCTTGAGCCAACTAATCGTGTTATTCCCTCTCGTTAGGTGCTTTCTGTGATCTGGTCTGGAGTGATCCAGAAGAAGTAGACTCGTGGTCTATATCTCCAAGGGGGGCTGGCTATTTATTTGGCGCCGATGCCACCTACCAATTCATGGAAACCAACAGCCTTAAGCTTATTTGTCGAGCACATCAACTTGTGAATGAAGGTGAGTCTTGCTTTTGAGTTTGATTGAACACCATTAGTTTATTTTTCTGAGGCTATAATTGCCTAGGGAAAGAAAGAAGAATTTCTGAAGGTATATTTATCCAGTGGAATTGCCACTAATTCCAAACTAACGCCAAGAACTGCCAAGGGTCTCGTTCCATTCCCTATTAGTCCTTTGCCTCAGGAGACCATTCTGGGTGTATCCCTGCTGTCCCCTCTCCCTTGATACTAGGGTTTAGGGACTGGATGTAGGGCTGACAAGTATGCAATTTCACGTCATGTTTCATTCTTTCTCTTCCTTTTATACCTCCTTTTAGGCAGTAGCTGAACTGCTCCACCTGGGCAAGAGTATTGTCCTTTCAGTTAACATTCCTCCATTGGCTGGCTTCCGCTGAATTGTCTATTGCCAAGGCATTTTCTCCTTATTTGAGATTTATACATTAGGCATCCCACTCCAAGGTGATTAGATAGTCCCTGTGAGGCCAAGTCCTAGTATATCTGGTTGAAGAAATGAAGGCATCCTTAACATGGAATAGTTTACGCACCTTTACAATCTACCTGCTTGCTTTTCCTCTCTTGATTTGTCCTTGTGCTCTCCCCACGCATATGTGGACTTTGGATGGGGGGTGAGTGACAACCTCCATGGAATAATCACTTTCACATTCAGCATTTTTTTGCTAGACCACCACCGCCTCAATGGAGTTTAAATTGAGCACGTCTGTCCACTTTCATCTCTTAACTCAGTCTAGTTGTTTAGGTCATCAGGTGAGATTTTATTGAGTCATTCTCCAGGACTTTGCATTTCTCATGTGTGTGAACGGAGGAAACCTGGAAGAACAGTACAGCCTCCCGGTCCGAGTGCCTATAGGGTGTACACTATGTAGACTGTCACACCCGGTATCCAGAGGAACTGCACATCCTCAATATTTGTCGCCACGCCTCTGCTCCCAAAGCTTCTACAGCGCCGGGAGTATTACATTCGGCGTTTTTGGAACACACCATGTCACGCTGGAACAGTGCCAGTGTATACGGATGGCTCCAACTCCCAACAGGGGGTCGGTTTCTACGCCGTACCCCCTCTGTTTGAAGTCAGCTGGGCTCTGCCAGGTGCTGCGTCTGTCTTCACGGCCGAGCTGGTTGCAATACACCGCTCGGTACGGGAGATTTCGCGACGTGCCAGGTTCGGAGACCGGATTGTGATTTATAGCGCCTCACAAAGTGCCCTGAGTGCTCTCGGGGCATTGAAATCTCTGCATCCCCTGGTTCGCGATATCCCTGACGCCACGGTTTTGGCGTGTCGGGCGGATGTCAAGATTATCTTCTGCTGGGTTTCTGGACATGTAGGAATTACGGGGAATGAGCGCGCCGTCGAAGGCGCCTCGGATGTACATCCTGATTTTCGGTGAGGTGGTAGAAGACTTTCACTACCATGAAGGTCTACCTTCATGGTAGTGACCACTTTCCTATTTAAATATCATTCTTGCTCACTGTCACCTGACAAACCCCCTTGTGACTGTTTGGAACGGACTATAGAGTCTGTATTCCAGGCAATGTCCACTTTCTCTGACTCAGTCAAGCAGTTTAGTTTGATTAATGATGCCGTTTAGGTGGGAAACCGGTTGATGAAAAATAAAGTAAGTTATTGCTGTTTGCTAATCCCTCTTACTCTTGATTCATCACGCGTGCCCCCTCCTACCTTTTGTGTGTGTGTTATATTAAAATGCCGAGAAGAGGAGTGGTGATTGGGGCAAAGGTGTAAGAGAAGCAAGTTGATTCTTTAAAAGAGAGGTGACTGAAAAGAAAACTCATGTTAGCGAAACACGTTTGTGCCGCACTTCTCGTATTATGAACCTTTCTATTTCCGCATTAAAGAAGTAGTGCTTAATAATGGTTGTCCAAAGGCAATCCGAATTCGGACTCAATCCAGCGACTAATTTGTCCTGATATAGCTCAACTGGGAAGTAGTCTTTTCATTTTTTAATTCGTAATCCTGCACCTATATTGAAGTTTTCTCTTTTCTCAAAATATTTCCCTCCGTTCTCTTCTTTTCAGGTATCAAATACATGTTTGATAACAAATTAGTTACGGTGTGGTCTGCTCCCAATTATTGCTACAGAGCAGGAAATGTAGCTGCGATTTTATCCTTCACGACTCCGGACGATAAACAAGCCAAACTCTTTGATGCTGTACCTGATGACAAGCGCATTATTCCCCCAACATATACGACGCCCTATTTCCTCTGAAGATTAGTATCTTTGATGATTTTTTAAGCTAATTCATGTTCTTTATCAGTTTATTTCCATTCAAAGGACTAATTTTCAATTCTGAGTTTCTTTATAAGATTGAAACATATTATTGTTGAATAAATCTGACAAACCTCCCAAAAGATGGCTATGGACCAAGCTCACGTTACTTCTTCTTTTGTACCCTTGAACCTTGTGGAGTGAAGACTTCATCGTTTGTGCCTTTTGTCCGCCCTATCTGTGATTGTTGTGTGTGTGTGACAGGGTGGTCCTAAAGTCCTTAGGCTGAAGGAAAGTAGGTCCAGGGTTGTCTTTTTGTTCCTTAGGCCAAGAGAAGTTAGGGAGGGGGGTCCAAAACTTAGGCAGAAGGAAGTTAAGTACAGGGTGGACTTGTTTCTGCACATTGACTTGAGGACCAGCCTGTTTATTTATATATTTTATGGTAATGGATTTGTCTATGAATTGACGCATGTGAATTTGCTGGAAAGTATGCGGGACCACACAGTCCTGGCAGTAACATACCAGGGAACACTTAATCAAATGAAGATGCGTTTCGCGTGTGTGCCTGATTCCTATATAACAGAACAATGGAAGCCATCGGGGCAGGGGAGGGGGGAGGTCTACCAGAACAGTCGCACCGCGATGGCGCCCAACTTTCTGTCGTCCGTCTCCCATCTTTGCCACGCACTCTGAGGACTGACTTGATCCCTGGCATGTAGTCAGTGAGGGGAAGAGCGAAGCGCCCGCCACTCCTCTCGGACTCTGGTGTGCGCTTATTCCCCGCGATCCCCATATGTCCAGGAAACCAGCAGAAGTTATCTTGACATTTGCCCAACACTCTGCAGCCTTGGTGTTATATATCGTGAAGAAGCATGGGAAGACCGGCATTCCAATGCCCGAAGAACACTCAGGGTGCTCTATGAGACGCTAAAAAAAATCGGTATCCATTCTCCGAATCGGGATCGACGCTCCAACTCATGTACTAAAAGGTTTATTGCAACCAGCTCGGCTATGAAGATGCGCGTAGCGCCTGTTAGAGCTCCGTTAACTTTAAACAGAGGGGAGTCTGCGCGGTAGCCGAGCCCCCGTGTTTATTGGAATGGATCCAGCGTGATACAGGGTGTGCTCCCAAAAGGTCGAACTCAATACTCCATGTGCTGTAGAAGCTTTGAGAGTTTCCACATGAGTGAAGAAAAATATTCAAAGGGGGTATCCTCCATGGTGGCGTCCTGGGCAAAACATGGGTGTCATCGGTCCACCAGCTACGTTGAGCTCACGCACGAAAGCGTTTTTTGGGCCTTAATTCCAAATGCTTAGGATATTAGTCATGTCTCGGCGGCACAAACAGCATAGATGTCCGCCGTGAGAGTTATTGGCGATTGAGGGAGACACAGGCCCGGCGCGTACAGGCGCACAATGCACTTTTGATGGCGCAGAGTAAGTGGCATATCCCTGCATCCAAAAGCACGCTCTCAATAGTGGACCGACAAAGAGTGTGAATTAGGACACCCCTGCGGGATTTCATCTCCCAATCGACGATCCCATAAAAGCTCAGATACTAAGATTGGGAAGCATTTCCTCGCCCCCATCGTGTGGAGGGTCTCTTCCATGATACCGTATCGCCATGGAGTAACGTTGCCTTATCTTGATCGAAAACCTATTTCGTAGTGATGTCTAAGAAAGAAAGCATCCCAAATAACAGTTCGCCGGAGCAGACCATCGGACGAAGAGTACAAATTACGAAAGCCGCACTGTGCAGAAGTCTAGTGGACACCTAATATTTATCAATTTCTCCATCAACTTGCACACGCAGGATATTAGCGAAATTGTGTGGCTACCGACCGTGGTCTAGCGATGTATCCGCTGCTTACGAAAGATACCCTCAGTCCAAATCTTGTTGAATAAAACTAACAGAGTCCATACCTAACTCACCCAAGAATCGGCCCATGGTGTACTGGTATTACGTATTAATTGGTGTTATTTAGCCTAGATAGCAAACTAAAATCAATATGCATATTTTTTTGAGAGGGATAATTGACTGATGTATCTAAGCCTAAAGAGCAGCGTAGGTGGAAAGTTAACGCACCGGCGAACTCGAGGGAATGGACAATATTAAGTATAACGAAAATATAATGTTAAGTATTAACAAATGAATAATACAAAATGATTAGGTTACAGGAAGTATAAGAAAGTGACGAGATAATTAGTTTACAAGATGATCGATTGAATGTGATCCTGTAGGCTGAATATTGGCGTTAAGCGCGTGAGTGATGTAAAGAGAATGAGTAATTATAATTAATTTAGGATTTTAGGAATCGCAATGGATGTAGGGAATTTACAATGTTGTAGGGTGCACAATGGTAAATGTAAATTGGGGTCTATAATAAATTAAAATACATAAGACGAGTACTCACACGTTATGAGATGAATTTGCAAAACGTTGTTGGAACACTTTTTGAACAAATCTTGGGAGACGAGAGCGAAAACACAATGAGGAAGAGCAAAGCTCGTTGAGAAAGATTGCAAGCAAGGCAAGGAGGTTCCAATATTGCTGAGCAATTTGATAGAGTTTGCCGTAATTCTAGGAGAATTGTTTAATATAGGGGAATTCTAAATCGAGTTATATAATATATGGTGAATCACTCCGCTGAAGTTGAATTTATAATACATATACATATAGAAATGATTACATTTTATATATATGGAATAGTGCAGAGATACATGATACAAAATTATTTAAATTACTTTGGAGTACTGCGCCAAAGTGCAGTGCTACAAACACTCACCACCTAAGAAAGTTACCCCACTTTAATATGGTCTTGCTAGTTTTGATAACGCTGAGGTCTCTTTACGACGCGACCGGAGCGTGCCACAGTGCCAGTGGTTTGGCTACGAGCACGGGGACACTTATTCGCTATGCTTCGCTGGGCAAGGCACCGACATAAATGCAGGCTGACGGAGCGAAGGTGATCCGTTTCTTGGTTCCTTCCGAGATGGTGTCCAGTGGGACGTGGGAGTCTTGAGTCCAGTTTTCAGCTGACGGGGTGACCAATAGTCGAGAGATTTGCTCCTGACTGACCAACGCTGACGATGAGAGTTCCTGCAACACAAGATGCGGAGGCAGCAAAGGAAAGTTGAAGTTTGTGTAGCAGGGCTGATTGGAAGAGTGGTTTAGAGGTTATTTTGGGGACTTTCTAGACCATACAGGGTTATGTGGGAGGAGAAGTGGGGTAAAGGATGTTTAGGGTGAACATGTTCAATATATCTGGGTTTCAGGCGGTCTATGGAAACAATATCCTGCTTGTTGCAAAGCTGAAGGGCGAAGAACTTCGGCTTCCTAGAAATGACGAGAAAGGGACCATCACAGACAGGTTGCAAGGAAATGCAAGTTGAATCGCGACGGACAAATTCGTGGGAATATGTTGTCATCTCTCTCGGCAGGGAAGGTTTTGTGATTGACAGGCAAATATGAAGCAAGATCGAGGAGAGAAGGCAGAGTTTGGTCGGAGGAATAAAAGAATTGACCAGGAGGAGGAATGTTGAAGAATAGGTCACCTCACTAGATAATATATACAGGGTGCCCCCCCCCAAAAAAAAACCAAAAAACAAACTGCGCCCCAATTTAATTTTCTTAAGGCACAACACAAAGTTGTCCGTGGCGTCCTTACAAACCGACCGACTAATGACTCTGATCTTCCTGATGGCTTCATTGAGTTCCATGATGGTCCTGGGTCTCCCTGCGCACACTCTGTCTTTAAGGTCTGGGCTGTGAGGTGCCCACTCAAAATCAATCTTGAGACTGATCACACGACGACCAAAGTTCTCTTTCAGTCAATCTCGGGACAGATTTGAGATGCGAGAGCTTGTTCCATCTTGCTGGAACCAGAACTCGCCCATAAACGACGGGAACAGGGTCTGCAGCTCCCTCTTGAAGGTTTTGAGGACCTCAACATACTGCTTCTTGGTGACTGTCACTGTCGCGCCAGATTCCTCGAAGAAGAATCGGCCGATGATGCCTTTGGCTGAGATTGCAGTTCATACCGTGCTGTTAGGGGAGTGTAGGGGCTTGGTGTCTACTCATTTAGTCTGGAGGTTCTCCGGAAGACATTTGTCTTCGAATTTACCTTTCCTTCAAGATGGAAGTGAGCTTCATCTGAGCTCCAAAGGAGGTTAAGGAAAGTTGGAGTCTCCTGAATCTTCTCCTGTATCTTGACTGCCATAGCCTTTCTCTGCTCCTTGTCTGAGGCTGTAAGGGTCTGCTTCGTCTGTATTCTGTATGGGTAGGCCTTTACATCCATTACTAGCACTCTCCTGCAAATCTCACGGGAAATACCGAGGGACTGACTTCTCTTGCGCACAGAGCGTTTTGGACTCTGCTGAACTGACTCTCTCACGCTCTCGACCAGCTCAGCTTTACGCTTCCTGGGGCGTCCTGAATGGTTTGGACGGTTGTCACTGACTGCATTGAGGTTCTCCACTGCCCCATATTTCTCGAAGGGGTCCACCCAGTGCTGATTCTGCTCTTGGAGGAGGGGGCTTTTTCACATTCGAACTGATGCACGCAAGTTTCGTGCCCTGCACTTTCTTGAACGAGCCTGTCTTGTAGTAATGTTGGACGCAATATATTCTTTGCTGGAGGTCCCATTGAGATCTAGTTGTGTTCACAGGCGTTGGTTCTGTCATGCCTTGTAAAGTAAGGGTATTAGTGAATGAATGAAGGATATAAGTTCACCGGACAAAAAATTAGTCACTTGTAACCATAGTGCAGTTAATAGCGTGTAATTCCACCTCCTGCTTGAATAACGTCAGCGATTCGACGCGGCATGGATTCTACAAGGTTATGTATGTAAGGACTAGCAATATTCATCCTTTCACGCTCTAACAAATTCCGTACTTCATTAAAATTGCGTGGAAACTGTTTAAGACGTTTGGCCCATTGTTCAAGGCGGTCCCACAGATTTTCGATTGGGTTCAAAGCTGGGGACTTTGCCGGCCAATCCAGATGTAGAAATGATCTTGAATGTTCGTCATTCCATTCAGATACAGTTGTGGCCCGATGAACGCCACAGTTGTCGTCCTGGAAGAGAGGTGGAGAACTGTTCAATATGTCACTAAGATGTAGAGCAAATGGCAGAACCTGATTGTCCAAGACTTCAATATAAGAATGCTGGCTCAAATTTGCAGTCACTTCAACCAAAGATCCCATCTCACTATAACTGAAACAGCCCCAATACATCACGAGCCTCCTCCAGCTTGGACCCTACCCTACACGCAGTCTTCCTTAAAATCTCCATGAGGTTTTCGGTGAACACATGGCGAGCATCGTTCATAAACAGACAAAATCTTGATTCGTCAGTCCATATAACAGTTTTCCACAGTCCACTGTTTGTGTTCCTTGGCTCACTGCAACATGGCAATTTTGTGTGCAGTTGTTAGTAAGGGCCTCTTGCGCGCCACTTTGCTCCATATGTTCATGCCATGGAGCTTCCTGCGTAATGATCTTTCTGAAATGGGTGGTGAAGGACCAGAATTGACGTTTTGTAGCAACTCTTGCCTGGACGCATATCGATTTGCAATTACAAGCCTGGAGATTCTACCACAGTCCCTGTCTGTCAACACCTTCCGTCCGCAATTCTGGCGAGTTATTCGCATATTTGGAGTTCTGCCACTGTTTGAAATCCGTATGACCGTACGCGTTGAAACACTGGCATATTAGCCACTTCCTTCACGGGATTACCCTTGGCGCGGCCAAATGCAATCACACCTTTTTGCCATTGCGTGACGTCGCAACACAAATGAAGCCTAACTAACGTTTTGACGTAAACTAAGCTACGCCTCTCGGCTGTCTAAGGTTCCTACACGCTTCAGATGTTAAGTTATGGTTTTTCTCGCTAGGTGACTAATTTTCTGTCCGTGAACATATCACAAAAAGTGTGTGCACGCCCTTTTTATTTAGAGGTAGGGAAGGAGGGGGGGGTCACCCTGTATATATGTATGTATCTAATTGGTTGGAAGGAAACATAAGGATCAAGGAAATATGTATATATACAGTTATACATACATATATCCTCTAATGGACTCACAAGTACTTCACTTCGTAAAAGTAATCCGTTAGTTACAAGGTGTAATAGTGCGATTTACTACAGGGGCCGATAGCGTTTAACTGAGTTTACCAAGTTGCCGTTCAAAGGTATATTTAAAGAATGAAAACCCCAAATATAATTTTTAATGAGTCACTAGTTAACATATATATATATATATATATATATATATATATATATATATATATATATATATATATATATATATATGTATTAATACGGGAAATATAGTTAATGTAAATATAAGACAACTCTGACAGAATACAGATTAATGGGCAATCGAGGAACGTTAATTACTTATTAATCAGCTTGTGGTAATCATAATAAAGCGTCAATACCTTTCTCTAGACTTGATTCAGCTAACAAAACATCAATACAGTCTGAAAATAAAAGAGAAACAATATAAGTAAACATACCCATTCTAATCAGGTTAAGTAAACAAAGTAATGTAGTGTAACCCATTAGACAATTATACATATAAGGTTACATGAAGCTTAGATCACCACATTCTCCCATCCCTTGAAGAATCATTGTTTTATATAGCGTAGATCGGCGCATTTCCGGGCCAGCATGCGCAGGGGTGGAGGGTTCATCCCTACGTTGGAGATTAGCCCGGAGCACCAGACCGTTTCCGCTTAGATTGGGCGCAGTTGGTCCGGGCCAGCATGCGCAGGGGTGGAGGGTTCATCTCTACGTTGAAGATTAGCTCGAGCACCAGATATCCGGACCCGAAGAGAATCCACCTTCATATTTCCTTCCTTGATGAATATACTCTGATCACCTGCAGCATTGGAAGAATTCAACTCAGATGAATCGACAGTATGTAGGTACCGGAAGAATCTCCACCAAACCAGTCTCTTTAGAAAGATCGACGTTGAGATTTTCTTGCCTCTCATATAATGATACGTTACCAGTCGGAGCCAAGTCATGCACTGATATCGTTGATTCACGCCCATCTGCAAATCTTACATGAGCGTATTGTGGGTTTGCCTCTAACAACTGAACCTCATCAACGAGGGGTTCATATTTACTGGCGCGAACGTGACGTCGTAGTATGACGGGTCCAAGAACAGATAACCAAGTTAGCAACGAATGGCCACTGGAAGATTGACGCTGGTACGAGAAGAGCCTCATGTAGCGTAGCATTGGTGGCTGTGCAGAGCAGAGATCTAATAGAATGAAGGGCCTCAGGCAGTACCGTTTCCCATTGACATTCTTTAAGGTTCTTGGATGCCAGAGCAAGGGTTATGTGCTTCCAGATTATAAGTATTATACATCTCACACTGCCCATTCCCTCGAGGATTATAAGG
>OZ018330.1:66412906-66580137 GCA_963969495.1 Ceratothoa steindachneri
TCTTAAATTATTCTATCTTTGTAATCTCCCGACACGCAGTCCAATTTGGGGTAGAAAGTGGTTGATGACTTCCCTAGTATCAATCACTTTCCCATTCAGCTATCATTTTCTGGCCCATACCCGCTCATTGTAGTGGACCTAACTATTATTCATAGAATATCTGGTCATTCTGCACGCTGCCCGCTTCCTAGTTGGTCAGCTGAGTGTGAGACAGTGCTCAAACAGAAGCGATATGCATTCATGCACTATATGCGCCGGCCGAATGACTTCACTATCGGTAAATTTACTCGAGCTGGCCTAGGTTTTAGTATATGTTGAAGAACGCCCGCCGATTTTTCTGGCGGCGGGCATACGGGTCTTCACTTGAAGGGAAAGACATTTCTTACAGATATTTGGTAGTGAATCAAAAGGAATCGGTAAAATTTTTGGCGGGACCCCCTCCCTTTCTCCACGAATCTCGGACCACAAGTCTGTGGTGGAGTCCTTTGAGACTGTTTTCTCTGCATTCTCTTGCCGAGCTACAGCTCCTCCAGCATAAAATGCACGTTTTGATCTTGCTGGAGGCCATCGACTGGACTATAATTTCAGAAGCTGAGAACCTTTTAAAGACAGGTTTACTTTGCGTGGGGTGAGTTATGTTCTCGCTTCATGCGCGAAAGATGACCCTGACCCTGACGACATCTGTATGCTATGCGTCGACACCTAGCTGAGTGAGGAGAATGGTCGCTTTGTTCGATTAATAAAAGAGGGCCTGGGCAGAGGGCATCCTTCCAGAATCTTGGCGAATGGCTTTTCGCAAACAGAGAAGATATCACTCTACCTCGGCTGGTTTCAAGCCCATCTCTCTAACCTACGACTTGAGCAAGTTGGTAGGAAAATTGGTAAATTTTGAAATAGCCTTTTACCTGGACATTTGATGCTACTTTTCCTCTGCACAGTGGTACTTCCGCACATCCAAATCTACGTGAGATGCTCTGCTCCGACTGGCAAATGCTGTATGCGAGGAATGCCTTAGCAAAAAGTGCTAAGCTACGGTGTTTTTCAATCCGTAGAAGGCCTATAATACCGCATGGCGAGGCAGTCTCATGTCAACTCCATATCTTGAGGGGACGTCTCTTAACCTTTATTTCTGAAATTTTTGCGAGATCCTCAGTACGCGTACAAGTAATGGGAGGAAAGTGGCTTCAGTTTCACTTTCTTCGATCTAATTTGGTGCGGCCCAGATGCCAATGTTGAGCATCAACTCCAAAAGACATTGAACTGCATCTGTCGCTCTGCCAAAGCGCACATGTTTCAGTTTTCTCTGGCCGAGGGTAAGATGGTCCACTTCTGCTGCAATATATGGCTCCAGCATAACCCATACTTGTTCCTATAAGGTGTTTAACTGAAAATTGGGAATTTATATCGTTTATTTTGTCTTGTTTTTGAT
This sequence comes from Ceratothoa steindachneri, assembly GCA_963969495.1. NCBI lineage: Eukaryota > Metazoa > Arthropoda > Malacostraca > Isopoda > Cymothoidae > Ceratothoa > Ceratothoa steindachneri. The sequence goes on from OZ018330.1 coordinate 66,414,336, forward strand.
CGCCGCCTCACCTGGGAGGCTCAGATTCGCATCCTTAAAGTTCCATTTATCCATGCCATGGTCATTTTTCGTTCCAAGACGTTCAGCAATAGGGTGCTGATTGGGCTTTTACGCTACCTTTATACTGACCGTTTGTTCTTATGAAAATTGACTGTGGATGCAAATGTTATGCTTCCGCAGCCGAGCCTGCATTACGGAAGGTGTACACGATCCACTACAACCTGTTTCGCCTTGTGACCAGTACTTCTGCACGTTTCACATTGAGAGCCTACTTTTCGAAGCCGGGGAGATGGCACTCCTTCTGCACTGTACACCTTGCATTTCTCCCTTGTACGGTGTCTCTCTAAGTCGCCAAGGACTATCATCGTAACTTTAGCCGATCTCGACGGTGTTGATTCTACCAAGATACTCCAGTCATACCCTAAGCCCTTTGGTTGTAGGACACAGAAACTCCTTAGAGAGTTTGGCGTAGCTCTTGGGCCAGTGGCGCCTCTGGTTTTGCCCACGACGTTCCTTGGAAGGTACCACCTTTGACTATTTTTCTCCATGCCTCTGCTACCAAAGCTTTAACAGTGCCAGGATTATTTCGTTCAACCTTTTCGAAGCACAATTCATGTCAGCTGGATCCATGCCATTGTGCACGGATGGCTTCAAGAGCCAGGAGAGTGTCAGTTTCCACACCGTATCCCTTATGTTTAAAGGCAGCGGGGATCTACCAGGCGCTGGTTCTACATATATGTCCGAGATATTTGCAATACACCGCTCAGTACGCTTGGCAAAGAAGGAGGGAGACTGCTGAGGGGAACCTAAAGTTGTATGTCATTGTGCCACAACTGTTGCCAAGGATGATGCCTTCAGGTCGCTTTCTGCAGTATTGTAATTGGACATACCCGCAAGACTCACCGTCATTTGATGGGAAAATGCTTTGTCCTTCAGGCTATTCTATATATTCATATTGAATATACGAGTCTGGGTGATCTTAACGCACGTTATCTGTCCCTGTACCGGGATGAGTGGCCTTGTTACCGTAATCCATCTTGCTTTGGGTGAGGTCGTGCACACAGAATTGTAGACTATTTGATTTTTTGGAGAGGTTGACAGCCTCCATTTTATTTGACTGTCTTTGGTGTTTGTCGCATGATCCTAAACAGTGAAATGGTAAGCCTGCCCCCGACGCCGCAGTGTGCTTCCTTTTCCTTGCTTTTTTTGCTTCTTGTTTTGCTTCTTTATTTTTTTTTTATTGTTTTTTTTCGCCTGGTATTTATCTAGCTAATCTTTTGTATTTTTGCTTCTTGTTTTGCCTTTTGTCTTTGTTTGGGATTTGTCCGTTTTTTTCGGTCTTTTGCAGCTTTATTTTATTCTATCCTAGCATTAGTCGATAGATGATTCCTACGATTATGCATTCGTACGCAATCGTTAAATTAGCGCTAAAAGAAGTTTATTCGTCAGATAAAATACAGAGCTCCACTCTAGAGCCCGAGTTGAGCGTTTGTTCTCCTTTAGCAAAGAAATATTGAGGTCCAATAGATCATCAATTGCTACTTATGGGGAAAGAGAACCTGTATCTAATGGACAAAATTCCTAAGAACAATATGGAAATAAAAACATAAATTATCTCAATTTTCTATTGTGTAATTAGTGATATTTCTTTCATGTGTTGTTTGTACTTTTTGTTTCATCTGGCTATCCATCAATCATTTCTTTCGAGTTTAATACTAACTTTGTGTTTTATTAAAGTCTTCTAGATTTTCTCATTTTTACGGTCTCTTATAATTTTGGTTGTTTTGAGGCGGTTTTAGAAAACAAAAATTTTTATTTTTTATATATTTAAACCCAAGTTCCGTTCGTATTTTACACTATTTGGTTTCTTAAACCCCCACTTGGATTTAGATATAAAAGGGGGTTGTTTAGTCTTATTACTAGTTTCTCAGATTTAAGTGTGTTTCTTAGACACCCAAAGAAGAGCAGAATATGGGAGAGAGAGGAGGGCAGGTGGGAAATGGTGGATAATAAGGGGGGGAGACGGGTGAAGACGAGTGAAAAGAGGAAAGAGGGGTAAAGAGGGGGGAGAGGTAGAGAGGGAGAAGTGAGGGTGGCCTAGGGTGGCTGTACATGGTCTTATTCATCGACTTCCTATTAATCCCAATTCTCCCAATTGATTTTGAACGAGTGCATTTATATTGAGGCTTTACAATGACTATCAAAAAATCGCAATGTCAAACTCTGAAAGTGGCTAAGATCCATGTGTAGGGGTGCGAAATGTATGAAAGAAATTCCTTTCAACTCGATAATATAAATAGCAGAAAAACTTACCTAGTCAAGAGAACGGACTGCCAGTCGTGTGGCTAGAGTATCGGAAACGGAATCAAGAGGTACCTCGTTCGAATCTCAAGAGTCCAAATAACTTTTATGAAAAATATCTCAAGGAAGAAAACGAAGATTTTTTCAAGGACAAACTAAACAAGAATACGGAAGACAAGGAAATTGAAAAAAAACGTTTGAAGGGCCAACACAAAGAAACAGAAAATCAACAAAGAAGAAGATTTGATAAACAAAACCAAGACAAACTGCGTCGGAAAAAAACTCAAAAGAAAAGGATAATTCAGTCATCAAGACAATCAGCTAAAAAGTAAAACATTAAAAAGGCCTCCCCCCCATAACTGGTGACCCTCTACGGCCGAACAATTTTCTGATCAACTAACAAGAAAAAAAAGTCCTGCTGTGAACTTCGGAGACCCGGGGAAGGAGAAACCATTACTCATTGATTACAAACAAGACTTTGTTCGCTCTCCTCAATCCCTCAAAATTCGCTCCATTAATGCCGCAGGCTTTGGAGGCCGAGGAGTTAGAGTTAACTAATTCTCGATTAAGATATCCAAGACTATTTTATCCCCAATCCTTAAATTCACTCCGCTGTCTAATCATGTACTATTTGTTACTCTGCACCTGCCCTACAAGAGAATTAAAAAGTGCTGCAGTGAACTTCGGAGAGTCGGGGAAGGAGAAGCCATTATTATTTACAAACAAGACTTCATTTGTTCTCCTTAATCCCTCAAATCCGTTCCACTAAACCCGCAGACTGGAGGCCAGAGAGGGAGAGCTACTTCTCCTCGATTAAGAAATCCAAGACTAGTATCTCTCCAATCCTCAAATTTGCTCCGATTTCTAGAAAGGGACCTGTGTAGGGGTGCAAAAATAATGAGAGAAATTCCTTCCAACTCGCTAATATAAATAGCCGAAAAACTTACCAACAAAATAGAACGGAAACGGAATCAAGAGGTACCTCGTTCGAAACTCAAGAGTCCAAATAAATTTTATTAAATATCCTCAGCGAAGAAAACGAAAATGTTTCAAGGACCAACTCACCAAGAATATGGAAGCCGAAGAAAAGGCTTAAAGGACTAACTAAAGAAGAATAAGAAACTTCGATAAACCAACCTGCAGAAAATAAAAATCGAGTGGAAAGCAACCCAAGAAGAAGAAGCAAATAAAATCAAAAGGATCAATACAAGCACAAAATGAATAATGATATAAGAAGGGCCAACTCAAAGAGAAAAGAAAATTTAGTCAAGATGATATGATAAAAAACCACAACAACATAATGGAGATAAAGCATGCCCCCCTCTCCCCCCCCCCATTCGTTCGAATCTCAAGAGTCCAAATAAATTTTAGGAATTTACCTCAATTAAGAAAACGAAAATGTTTCAAGGACCAACTCAACAAGAATACGGAAGCCGAAGAAAACGCTTAAAGGACCAACTAAAGAATAAAAGTAACTTCGATAAACCAACCAGCAGAAAATAAAAATCGAGTGGAAAGCAACCCAAGAAGAAGAGACGATAAAAAGAAGAAGAAGTAAAGAAAATCAAAAGGATCAATACAAGCACAAAATAGATAAAGATATAAGCAGGCCCAACTCAAAGAAAAAAGGAAACGTAGTCAAGAAGATATGAAAACAAAACCGCAACAACATAATGGAGATAAAACATGCCCGCCCCCATAGAAATACAACTCATATCTAACGAAGAATTTGGCAGCTCCTGTACGAAGTGGGAGAAGGGGAGAAGTATATGGGAGAGAAAAGGGGGAGGGTGGACGATGGAGAGAAAGAAGAAATGGGAGATTGAGGAGAGGGGTGGAGAGGAGGGATAAAGGGATAGGGGGAGAGAGGGAGTGTTGGAAAGAGGAAATAGGAAGACGAGAAGCGAAGGGGAGAGAAAGAAATGGGAGAGAGGAGAGGAAGTGAAGTGAGAAGGAAGAGAGCGTTTTTGGCAGGTAGCAGTAGCGTTTACAGAAACGTATTTGCCCGACATTGGACGAGTAAGTTCAGCTAATGTAATAATATAATTGATTTAACCTTCCGTTAGATTTATAATTTATTATCGTATTCAAGATAAATAAAGTTAACGTTTTGGTTAACGGATTAAAGTTAAACGAAGTTAACATTAAGATTAACTGTGCCTACTTTTGGCTACTTCGGCAAAGTTCTTACCATTCTGTTACCAATCTGTTACCACTCTGATGCCTCTCTGCATTGCGAATTCGATTGAAACTCGTTACCTCGAGAAAATGAGATTGGTTTGATTCGGGAATTCTGTTAGCCAAATGTTCAAATTTAATCATTGAATTGAGCCGTTCATATTTACACATATTTTCTTGTAATTAAATATTACAATTCAGAATTTCAGGGTTCCTTTTTTTTAATTACTACAAGTCATCTACGTTATATATTAATGCTATGTCTAAACTGCAAATTACTTTGTCTAGCTTAATATTAATCAGAATACCTTCCGTGGTGAAATGAACAAACCAGTTAGATATATAGATTCACGGTTGATCTCCGTTCAGTGACGAAGCCTTTTTTTCAGCTCTGCTTCTGCATACTGGTCAATTTAGTGATAGTCGTTTTTTTATATATTCGGCAAAAAATTTCATTATATGTTAGACAAAAATGCTTTTACTATTACCACGTTGCAAAGCTTGAGAAAAAAGATCATAAAATACTATAGCTGGTAGATGATCCTAATTGCATCTATCTGCATTTGCTGAGGCGAGTGATGAACTCCAATCTAACGATTTCCATCTTTGAATAAGACTCAATCCCCTCATTTAAAAATGACTTAGTAAACCAATTGTGTTTTGTTTTTCAAATATTTTTTACCAACTTCTTAAGTAATTAATACAATGCGAGTAACATAATCATCCGAACAATAGGAAATCCAAGCAGCCTAACCTAAGCTCCGTAACATGGAAAACGGGTAAAAACATTCAAATAAAAACTAAAAAACCAAACCGTAAGTTATTAGAACTTCTCTATACCCAAACATTTTCTTTCAAACAGAGGACCGTAGAGGAATACCGTCCTTTTTAAAATATACTGTAACTGCTTAATCATATCCCTTATATTTGCTAATCCCGTCCTCAAAAGTAAAAAAATCTGCACTCCATGGCAAGTGTACTACATAAATGCATTGAAATGTAAAAGTGATGATCATGTCTCAGAATTGGAAGAAAATTGACCGCATATTGCATAATATTTCCAGCAAGTTCCCCATACATCCTTCTTCTTCTGGGTCGAGAAAGTATAGATAATTCTCAATGAGCAATTAACAGTTCCTGATTGTTCGAAAATTACTCTATTTTAACCCTAACACACGAATTACCGTTGAGACACTTTTGAATATAAGCATTAACTTGCATGGGAAAAGTATCGACTAAACTCTCAGTTTTAATTATAAAGTAAAGGTTTTAACACTTCAAAGAGCAAACAAATTATTATATATATTTTTTTTATATTTTATATATTTCTTAGAGGATTGTAAAGCATTGTTTTTTTTTGTTTTTTTTAGGAGCCTATGTGGCGACTACCCATTTGGGCACAAGTCGCCGCACTCAGGACAGCCTAGCACTAGGCTACTTTAAAATAAAAATATGAAAAACAAGAATAACAAAAACAACAACAATAAAAGGGAAAATGGCAACAATTAGGTAGCAAGCTCCGTTGTCGGGGAGAAGTTTGCCTCCCCTCCCCCAGCGCAGAAGCGTGAGACCTACGAAGAAAACTAGGTAAATAAAGGGGAGAAGGCCAGTCTGCCTTCCCCCCAAAAGTCCTAAAGTCCACCAGTCAATGTGCTCGATCTCATTCCAAGTACAAGGGACAGGCGGTTTCAACGCGTCCCATTCAGGTAACGGGACAGTCAACGGGCGCGGAGATTGCGCAGACTGGGACATTCAACAAGAAGCTGGCGAACAGTCTTGGAGACAACGCAGTCTTCACAGTAGGGCGCTGGCGAGCGCAACCATCGAGTTTGTCCAATTCGGAGACGACAGAAAGCATTATGGGGTAGGTCCATGGGAACATTGGCGGCGCAATGGCACGCAACTTTAAGTCTCTCTTTGACCGTCTCCCATCTTCTTTGCCAAACAGCCCGAATAGCTGCCCGTATTCCTGCCATGTAGTCGGTGTTAGGAAGAGCGGAACGCTGGTCCGGTCGAGAGGCCTCGCATACTCTTTGACAGCCATATCGGTGCGATTATTGCCCGCAATTCCTACATGTCCAGGAACCCAGCAGAAGATAATCTCAACATCCGCCTAGGTTACCAAAACCCTGGCGTCACCGATATCGCAAACAAGGGAATGCGGAGATTCCAATGCCCCAAGAACACTCTGGACCCTTTGTGAGTTGCTATAGATCACAATCCGGTCTCCGAACCAGGCATGTCGCGTAATCTTCCGTACCGAGACGTGTATTGCCACAAGCTCGGCCGTGAAGACAGTCCCAGCGCCTGGCAGAGCCCCGCTGACTTCAAAAAAGGCGATACAGCGTAGAAGCCGGACCCTCTTTGGACTTGGAGCAATCCGTATACACTGGTGCGGTTCCAGCGTGACACGAGAGGTGCTCAAAAAGGTCAAGCGCAATACTCCCCGCGCTGTACAACTTTGGGAGCAGAAGGGGGGAGACAAATAGCCAAAGGTCGTACCCTCCAGGATGGCATCTTGGGAAGAACCATGGGCACCACTGGCCCGAGAGCTATACCTAGCTCTCGAAGGAGTTTACTAGCCCTAAACCCAAAGGGCTGAGCGTAAGACTGGCGCCTCTCGGTGGCAAAGGCACCGTCGAAATCAGCTGCAGATACAGTAAGAACTGTTGGCGGCTGAGGGAGGCGCCAGGGTCGCACGTAGGGACGAATAATGCACTGCGCACGATATAGAGCGAGTGGCATCTCTCCAGCATCGACTAGTAGGCTCTCAATCGGGGAATTTCTGAAGACACCAGTCTTCAAGCTAAGGCCGGTGTGGTGGATCGATTCCACCTTCCGCAATATACGGTCAGCTTTGGATGCATAAAGCTCGCATCCGTAGTCGAGCTTCGAATGAACAAAGGATGTATAAAATAGAAAAGCAGTAGCCCTATCAGCGCCCCAAGCGTTTAACGTCACGGAACAGAAAATATCGATGGCGCGGGTACAAGAGACCCGAAGGCTGTGAATATGAGACTCCCAGGTGAGACATTGGTCAAATACAAGAGCAAGGAAACAGTGCGATTCAACCACTTTCAGGCGAGCCCCATTAAGAGACTATTCTGGGTTAGTGTTAATCAGTAGATGGTGGCAGATGTGTACCACCTTAGTCTTGGCTATGGAATACCAAAACCTGTGTGCTTTAGCATAGCGAGAGACGTGGTTCAATGCCAGTTGGAGTCAACGCTCCAGAGTTGGCATCTGAGCTGCGCAAAAAGAGATCGTAACGTTGTCCACGTAGAGCGTAGCGCTAACATCTTCAGGTAGCCCCAAGGTGATGCCATTGATGCTCAGGGAAAAGAGTGTGACACTGAGGACACTTCCCTGCAGGACACCTTCTTTCTGCTCCTTGGGAGCGGAGAGGGCTCCCCCGACCCGTACGCGGAATGGACGATCTCGCAAAAATTTAGATATATATAAAGATTGGGAGGCGTCCCCTCGCCCCCATCGTGTAGAGAGTCTCCATGATCCGTAGCGTAGGAAGGGAGGCCTCGCAGACGTCATTTTACAGTCGGAGAAGAGCATCAGACATGGAGTACAACTTGCGGAAGCCGCACTGTGCAGAAGATAAATGGCCTCCACTCTCCAGAAAAAAAGGCTAATGTAAGATTTAGCAATTTCTTCCTCACCTTGCCTTCGTCTCCCTCAAGAGATTAGAGAGATTTGGTGAAAACTGGCCTGAGTAGATTAATCTCTCCACGGTTTGCGAAAAGCGAGTACAGTAAAGATTCGCCTGGAATCCGAGAGGAGACCCTCCACCCAGAGTCTGTTGAATAAATCTATCAGAAAGGCCATGCCTCTCTCATCTATGTTTCGAAGCATGGCGTACGTGACATCGTCCGTACCATGGGCTGTGTCCGCGCACGAAGAAAGAGCGGAATGCAAATCACTCAGAGTAAACCTGTCGTTTAAGGGTGCATTGAATGCTGGTGGAGCAGCCTCCCGGTAGATTGCGAAGAAAGTGGTCGCGAAGGATTCAGCCACGGACCCAGGGTATAAGCCGAGCAAAGAATCTTTTTGACTCGCTTCCACACCTCTGCTAGAAAGGTCTTCCCATTAAGTGAAGACACGTAAGCCGCAAAGAAGAGTGGCGGGCGTGCACCAAATATACCGGAACCTATCCCTAGCCCGATGAAATTCACAGACAGTGAAATCGTTTGGGCAGCGCTTATAGCGTTTGTAGGCATAACGCTTCTGCCTCAGGGCCGTCTCAGACTCGACTTACCACAACTGGAGGGGTCGGCATGCATAACGGCAGACGTTCTAAGAATAGTAGTTAGTCCCGCGGGCTAACTATCCATCTACCGACCTAAGCTCCTCGACTAAGATAGAGAATTCAGGCATTTCCTGAAATGTAGACCACCGCGCCCGCGCCAAGCACTACAGGGGTGGGGTCTTGGGTGGCAGCAGCCCAAAAAATGACGACCACCATGGAAGTCATCGAGCACCCCCAAATCAAAATCAGGCTGTGTATACGAAGAGCACAAAGATATATCGAGGCAGGAAAATGAAGCGGTTCTCTGGCAGTGATGCGTAAACTCATCCACATTTATGACACACATCTCAATCTCGTCGATCAGGTCGGCAAGGAATTGACCGTGGGGATTAATAAAGTAGTTTCCCCAGAGGAAGGGTCTACTGTTTAGATCTCCGAGCAAAGAAACGGCCTCGGCTACCGTGCCACGACGCGGCGGAAGCCTCCTGCGTCGAAAGACGGCTGAGAGTGATTGTACATGTAAATAACAGTATACCCCTTATCAAGGTGCAGCTGCACTGCTACCTATTGAAAGAAAGTATGTAAAGCGAAGAGAAGAACGGAGCCTTTATGCCGGGTGTAAATCACACATCCTCCTGCTCGGCTCCCATCTCGTGGTGTTGGTGTCATAAAACGCTTATACCCCGGGAGGGTGGGCAGGAGGCGTGCGCCCAGCATGGTCTCCTGCAAAAAGATAGCTAAGGGGTAATAGAAGGAGACGAGCCTCGGCAGCTCCTCCCACTTAACCCAGAGTCCACGGCAATTTCATTTAAGGAATAGGCCATCCAGGCCTAGCTCGAAAGAGATGCAGGGTCCCTCTTCGAAGAGAAGACCTTCATGAAAATGGCCGTACACTTCTCGGAGGCAGAACTCCGAGCGCTGTTGGCCGTCAATGCACTAAAGGCCCAGTCGCCTTTGAGGACTTATTGGGGGAGATTATGCTCGCCATGCGAGTCTTTTCCTCCCTCCGCCTCAAACCCTTGGTCCGGCGGGGCGGCTTTAGAAGCGGGGAGCTCTCTTTTCGAGGATTCACTTTCTCCAATACACCCAGCCCCCCACTGGGCGTGGGTGAAGGAGCTGAAGCTTCTTTGTTGCTGTTCTCCTTTCGAGAGGCAGCTTTCAAAACCTAGGGAAATTGCCTGGCGACCAACTTCAGGGATGTTGCCTCCCTTGAGTCTAACGTATCTGTGGAGGCGCGTGACCGTTTCGCCTTACTGGAAACAGTCACACTAGAGGAAGGGTTGAAGCCCTGGTTTTAGCCAGGGCTAGCTGTGGACCCTTTATGCCGCCAGCTTTACCAGGGAAGCGTCTGGGGTGGGTAGAACGTGCAGAAGGGTCATGAATGGGCACGGAGACGACCCTACTAGTAGGCCTGTAATGGACAAGAGCAGTGATTGTCTTTTTCAACATTGAAGCAGGAACAAGTCCTTAGGTTCACGAATTTAGAGACGATCCTGAGCCTAAACGGCCAAGATTAACTTCTTAAGGAGAAACGCACCACATTGCTTCGAAGAAGCTGGGTGTGGCTCTCCACAATTGACACACTTGGCTACACACGATTTGGACTTATCGTGTGCGGCCTTGGAGCAACTTACACAAGTTTCAGGTAACTCCCAATTCGCAGGTTGATAGGAGCGATTAGTATGGCCGAAGCGGTAAGAGTAATAGCACTTCGGCGGCAGTAACACGAATGCCATCACACGGTAGCGCTACCAACTGTCACACACCGACTCAAGGGGTTTGTCACAGTCGAACGTGACGAAGAATGGAAGGGTGGGTCTCGAAGCCCCTCCCTGTTTTCTCATCACACGTTCGACCTTGACCGCCCCATGGTCGGCCAGCTCTAAGGTGATGTCGTATGGAGTAGTCCACAAGTTATATCACATAAACTACTCCTTTCACGAAGTGCATGATAGAGTGCGGCGTCACACTAACATGCATGCCATCAAGTGTTCGTAGGGCACTAATCATGGCCGCTTCTGAGGGGTTCGATGGATTTGCCAAAAAAATCCCGTCTGAGAGACGGATCACCTTCGGCTCTCTACCAATCACAGTAGCTAAAGCTCTCCTCTGCTGGCTCATGTTGCCCTTAGCCCGCATGGTACCATCAGTGGAACGAATAACCAAGAAACGTTTGAGGCTAGCCGGATGGAAAACACCGGCTAATCTCTGAATGAGGGGCACCGATGTTATGTAGGCTCACCCTGCGCACTTTTAGTCTTAGTCAGTGGCTCCACACCCGGGGAGGGTAGAGGAGCCGGATGTGCCGATCTTGGCTTGGTCGCTTACTCAAGTGGCAGCAGATCCATCCGTCCCCGCAGACCCCGCTGGTGGAGAGGAACCCCGGATCTTTTTAGTCTTTTTTTCTGTTTTTTTTCTTTTTAGAAGAGAAGGGTGGGGAATGAACCCGCTTCTCCCCTCCGCCGGCAAGAGCCCCTAGGCCAGATGAACCAGCCTCAGCAAGGTCCTTTTCCGAGATGAAGAAGATCCTGCCAGTCGCAGGGGCACCGCTCGGAGGAGATCCCTCCCCTCCTTGTACTGCCTTGGAAACCCTAAGCGTTTGAGGAGGACCTTGCATAGGGGCGGATTCGAGTTCGGTGCTTAACCCCGAACCCGGATTCGCCCCCATAGAAGGCCCTACCGTGTGAGGCTGGGTTGCTTCAAGGACCATATGTATCTCATGGGGCCTCCATGTTGACCCCCCATTCTCCCACAGGACATCACAGTTCCCATTGGCAGCGGTTTCACTAGTCGAGTGTTGGGAGGCAAAGGCCTTGACTCCCACTAGATGGTTTAATATTCGAGCCAACAGGCCTTTCGAGGGAAGCGACCGATGGGCCTGTCTTCCCTCTGCCTTCTAAGGTGGTTTTCACTACTGAGCCGCTTCAATGGAGAGCGGTCAGCTATGGGCTGCCTGCTGGCTTTCTTGTCAGTCTCCTTAGAAAGTAAATGGGGGACTGCCACTGGAAAGAGGGAGGTGCCTGAAGGTAACTCTAGACGAGTGGGTGAGGGGGAGACCCGTACACCCGTAAGCAAAGAAGAGGAGTAAGCCTACTTTCTGGTTAGAGGAATTTGAAGGGTTCCCTGCGTAAGCATAGGGAGGGGAGGGCATCCTTTATTTTTTTTCTGTGAAGCGGCCAGAAGGCGGCTTCGTTGATTGTGAGGAGGAAAGGGAAAGGTTTTTTTTTAAATTTCCATGGGTACCCTAATTTTCTCACGAGATGCACAAGTTCTTCACCCCTCGCAGTAGCCCGCCCTGCAAGGGGTGCGTACAGGCCTGGCAGAGCCAGGTGCCGTCATTTAAGACCACCCCTCCCGCCTGGTGGCCAGGCATTCCCTAAGCATGGCGGCTCCACCTTGGACACGGCGTAAAATTGATAGAGTGTGAAGAGAGAAGGAAAAGTGATGTGAGGAAGGTATGGGTGGGGATGAAGCAGGTTGTTTAAAACCCACTATCCCAAACCGGAGCTTAGGGTTTAGGGAACATTGTCCCCTCCCCTAATTCCAATCCAGGCTAGTTGGCTGAGAAGGTCAGCATCTACCCTGTGAAATTATAGGTTGACCAGACACAGTTGGGAGAGGTTGTATGAAAAGCGAGGAAACCGGGGAGGAAACACAAGTGTTGTGAAGGAAGGAGAAGAGACTAAGCTGGGGCTAGACGGAGTGTTGAGTCCCGTCAGCATGGCAGCCAGGATGGCAAATCGCCGCGCCCCCGACGGGGGCGTTTAATTATAGCACAATGCACAATAAGATTTTCATTAATTCAATTTTCAAAATAAGCCAAAGTATCAAGGATTTAATGATATTATTAGTAGCAACATTCGATTTTATTTAATTCCATTAGAGTAAATGACAATATAAACTTTTGAAACATATTTTTCTTTTATTATTACTACTATTATTTTATTTTACATCAAACAATAATAATTTATTAAACTTAGAGTTCCAGAGCAATAATAGATTTATAGATTTTAAAATATTATATTGTAATAGATAGGGTAATTTATGAAACATGTCTTTGGTAATATGTTTTCTTGCAATATCAGATTTACAGAGTAAATGTCTACATTCATTAAATATTTGATACCCTTATTACTAGTAATATTGGATTTTGATGCATAGCTAAACTCCAGAAATACTGTATTTATTTTATTGGTACCTATATTACATTTGCATATATTTCATATTTATAGATGAAAAACTCTTAGAAAAATATAAAAAAATTAGGAATTTCTATAAAACAACTTTTCGTAAATAAGCAAACTAGAAATATTTGACTTTCATAAATTTTATTTTTTTAAATAATTAGACAGAATCATTCCGTATTTTAGTAGCAAAACTAAATTCTAATAAACATCCAGACTTATCAAACATTTTAGCATTTTTATTAAAATCTCTATTCCATTTATAGTGTTTATATAACAGCAATATTAAACTTTCATAAATACTTATCAAAGTCGTCAAATTTTATATTCCTTTTTTACCTATCAATAATAGGTTCAAGGAAATGCCTTTTTATAGAGGTTTAAACTCGTAAATTTTCTTTTATTTATATTAATATCAGTTTAGATTTTCACTAATTTATCTTTGATAAATAGACAAATTCGTCAAAAATATTTTTAGGATAATGATAGGTGCGGGCATAGCTCGGCCCCATGGGTTTCTCCTACCAATTCTCCGCCCCATCCGGGCTTGGTGAGGCAGGAACGGCCGTCCAAGACTGACTGACCTCTTCGCAAGTACTCGGTCTTCTGCTCTCATCGGCTCTATTTTGGCTATTGACAGCAGGGTGAAGGATGGGGAAGGGAGAGGGTTGGGATGGGAGAAAGGGAGGACAAAAATAAGGGAAATATGAAAAAAAAGGAAAGTGGTTGGAGTTTCAAAGTTATCCTTAGTTGGTATGCCCAAAGAGCTGGGATTGATGGGGCAGGGAGGGAAAGGATGGGAGTGGGCATTCCTAGATTTTTCAGGGTGACCTACAGTTTATGGTCATTCTATTGTTCTTAGCTTCCCTGAGCCATCGTCCCTAAACTATACTTAAATTTTTCTTTTTCGCTCTTCTGTTTTTTATATCTGTAGGTTTTGTGACTTTGGGCTTCCCTATCCACTCAGGAGCCTTTTCCTCTTTTTTTATTTTTTCAAAGGGGAATAACGTACCCCCAGGCTGTGAGATCATCTACTTTTGGTTTTCAAGACGTTCTTTACTCTTTTTCATTTTTGTTCTCGATCTATTAAAAAGTCAATCCTCTGTTTACAGTGTCTTTCTACTGGTTGCGGATCTGTGTTTTTTAAGGCAATTGTCTTCAAATTGATGTTTCATTAAATGGTTTCTTCTATTTTATTCAATATAGTTAGTTCTATATTTCTTAGAACCTGGTTGAGGGGTAACATTTCAGCTTCCTCATGCACGTCTCTAAGATTCATACGCTCTCGTTGTTTGTATTTGTTATCCAGTACATAATTGTTTTGTATCTTTTATAATTTTATTTTCTATGTTCTTGATAAAGAATATGTTGGGATTGGCGGATACGTCATAAATAAATGTACCAGTGAATTAGTGAGCGTTTTTGTGTATCAATCCATGCCCCTACTGAGTTGCCTATTTTATGAAGTAACGCATTCCCTTGATGGAGGGGAGGCTCCATAACACTTTATAAAGTAACAAAATACAACGCCATCTTTAAATGCCATGAGACGGCTTAAGGTACACATACTTGGAGCGAACAATCGCAAAAATAACAGAAGCCAAAAAACTATACACGACAATAATAGATTATAGAACTTTATCTTTACCACGATGGAACGAAGAAATTAAACAGAAAATACAAAAATTTAAGACTTTAACGAAAGAAACAATGTAAATAGCATATAAAGATATCAAAGGCTGAGAAATATCAGAAAGCAAGTAGAAAGAATGATAAAAGACAAGTCAGATCTAGTCTGAAAAGAAATTATCAAAAGAATGGACAAAGTAACAGATCCTACGAAATTCTGGATTCAATACAGACTACGATGATCGCAACCCAAAGAATGCATGTAAGAAATCTTCAAAACAAATTTGAAAATATATTTTCTATGCCACCGGAGAAAAATAAATATTGGGACATGAAATACGAAGAAGAAAAACAGGATCACTATAGGAAAAATACGAATACATTACACCCTGCTTACGAGTCGACGAGGCGGGACGCAACCGGCAAGGAAAAGGAATGCCTTTCACAAAGAAAGTACTTGCAACAGTTAATTCTTTCGAGGAAATATTGGAGATCTTGAATACCTGCCGTAATTCATGTATATTCCCCCCAAGTAATCAAGACGGTAAAATGGTCTTCCTATCGATACCGGGCAAACCGAAGCACCAAATCGAAAGCTACGGTCCCATCATGCTAGAGAGTTCCTAGGGAAACATCTTGCAATGCTCCTAAAAGAAAATTTAAAGAAAACCCTAGGAAATAACAACCCATATAACCGAAAACAACCCGTGTTCAGGAGCAAGCATGAACGGAAACTGGGCTGGCAATTATATCAGAAAAAAATAGCCACAGCAAAAACCCGAGGAAACAGAATGAAAATCATACTAAAGCTTTCGACGAAGCTTAGATACCCGGCGTGAAAGCAAAGTTAAGCGGCCAAAACCTGGAACCAAACCTATAGAAAATACTATATAACGACTCGAATAAAAGTAAGCCTAATCAACATATATATGGGCAAACGTTAGAGAGTGTTGAACAGAAAACAGACGTCCCTCAAGGCGGGTGTCTGAGTCCAACTTTGTGCACCCTATGAACAAGTGACTGGCCTCAACCGATACAGGACAGTGCAATGTACATAACATTACCAGATGATATCAATCTGATTTTGTAACAGGAAAGACGGAGCGCTTTAAGTCCGTAAAAAGCATTGATATCTCATTATCCTCCTCTAATGATTTTTTTCTATGGTTATTTTAACGGACTTACCATTCGGCTTCTTTCCTCGAATAGCAGTAGACATATTACTGACTGTAACTTCACACTGGTTAACCTAACGGACTAAATGCGATCACACTCTCTGAGTGGTTAGTATGTACCATAGTTGATGTTCGACATGTCAAATTTGCCTGGATATATGTAACGCACTACTGACTCTTTAGGTTGTTCTTTCTGTGATAAATAAGGGTTGTGAATTGGAATTTAAGTAAATAACTAAATTCTTAAAATATTTTATTTCTTTTATTAGTAGCAAAATTAAATTTTCTTAATGGCAGAAATGGTCGAATATTTTATTGCTTATATTTATAATAATATTAGATTTACATAAACAGCAAAACTAGGAAAACTTTTTTTGGGCTTTTATTATTAGCAAAACTTCTTCAAAACTTCTATTCCTTCAAATAGTAGCAATATTAGAACTTATTAACAGACAAGCTCATATAAAATTATATTTCTTGTATTAGTAGCAATATTAGATTCTATTTAAGAATTACAGTCTCATTTATACAAACTCTTCCTAGTGAAAAATTAGAATTTAATAAATTACATTTCACAACGTATCACTTTTGCGACTATGAGATTATCTCCCGACTGTTGTCAACTGCGCGTCAAAGAACGCAAGTTCATTTTATGGCACCACGCGTGAAATGTACCTGCGCTCTGCAATGTCAACTCAATCGCTTGTATTATAGTACTTATGTTAGAGCACCGCTTATCATTCGGAAAAGAGGTCCGAAACGACTTGCTAGTATGTTCCATAAAGTGTCAAGCGTTAATTCCTTTTATAAATTTTAGTAATGTCAAGATTCTCTTAGGTACCATATTGGGTACCAGTTTGAAGAAGACGGTGTCTCTCTTTCTCTCTCTCTCTCTTCTGTTTCGAGCTATCTCCTCCTCGGTTGCGCTTTCCTTCTCTTTCTCTATCTCACGTTGCCCTGTCTTTCGCCCATTCTCTCTTTTTCTCTCTCTTTCTCCCCCCGATCACTCTCACTAACATTTTATCCATGCTAGTTTATAAAGAAATCGGCAAATAAATACTCTCTCTTGAAGATAAAAAAGAATAGTTGAAAATAAAGGCATTCTATTGATAGTTGTAACCTTACAAAATAAAACCTTGAAAAATTTACAAGGTTATGTATGATAAAGGCACAAGGGCTATGAAACTATCAACCAGCAAGTACTCTGAATGCGTAGAATTCAAAACGAACAATAAGATTGAGGTTAATTTATCACACAAATACGCTGTTATCGTAGAGACATGCAAAATTAGGCTGACCAACCTCATATAAATATATGGGAAGGTGGGAAACTCAAATCATAATATGCTTAAAAGATCGAATAGCAATTAATAATAGACAAATTTTATAAAACATTGGATGGTGCAGAACATCAATGATTCCTAATAATAACTCTTACAAAAAAAAACAAGGTCTGCTGACCGAAAACTCGCGTGGCCTCACTTATTACGATTTATGACGACACCTAACATAATATAGCCAAGCGTATCATATAATAGCCAAGCCTAGTATATCCTAGAATAGTATATCATACCATACCCCAGAAAAGACTAGAATAACTTTGCATGGTTAGAATATTATAGCCTTGGTTAGCTAGCCTATCGTAGCCTAACATAGTATTACCTAGCATAGCATAGCCCTCCCTATCCTATTATAATTTAGCCTACCATCCCATAGTATAGCCCTAAATATCTAGTATAGTATAGCTTAGCATAACTTAAAATAGCGTAGCATATTATAACCTAGCCTAGCATTAACTATCCTAAACAAGTAGAGCCTTTACTATCCTATTATACCCTAGTCAAGCATTGCTTAGTATTGTCTAGCCAAAAATATTACATTCTATCCTAGCATACCATTGGGAGGACTTTGGCAATTAAATCATTCGAAAGAGAATGTAAAACAACATAAGGGTTTCAAATATCGTTAGAATCGGACGAATAGTTTTGATGTTATTGCCCCCCAAAATAATTTTCGGACTAACCTTAGGAGCATCCAAGTGATGGCTGGTCACCCAGCAACCAGCACTAACTTACTCATTCCCTTCCATCACTTTACCCTAATAATTACCTTCAACTCTACTATTCTTTTTTATAAGACGAGTCTGCTAGACACCGCGCACGTTCATAGTCTTACGGGAAGGAGACCCGTAGTTGAATACAGCGATGAGATTATACCTACGGCTGCTCAACCTGCAGATGTCTCCGACGACTTGATCTTCTTGAGACCATGCATGCGATAGACTGATTTCCAAGTATGTCCCTTAGACGAAGCGGTCTGTCCATGTCCCTCGGACGGATCCTCACCAACAGGGAACGTGAGCTGCAGTGGAGCCTACCTATAAACGTAAACGACATCAGAAGGATTTAATGGATGTCTAGCCATCGTCATAAAAGTAAGTTAGAAGCCTATTACTAACAAAGTTTACTCTCTCGGCCAGAAGGGTAATCATCTCCTCTTATCCTACAACCCAATAGCTAAGATCCATTTGACGGTGTGTTTGGTCAAATCCACTAAGCTCTCTCCTAACTCGTGTAGTAGTGCGCCTTGGCTGGATTTAATATACACCAGATTCCATAAAACATTTGCTTATTAGGAATACTATTTAAATATATACTTAGATGATACCCTGAAGTTGGCAGCACTATTGCTATATACTATCCCAGGTATAGAGTATCTTTGTGAGAAACGCCTTAAAGATCTATTAAATTTTTCAAAGCCACGGTCAACTCCCAGCTTCAGGTGTATGACACTGACAGCTGTTGCACATGCAAGTAAAAGTATGCAAGACTTTTCCAGTGTTTTTTTCCTTAAACTGCCTAGCACCCGTATAATCTATCTCAACGGAGAAAATTGTTGGCATCATTTATACTTCATTATCTGGTAAAGGTGGAAAGTGTGGAGTCTCATAACTTAACAGACAAGAGATGGTGAAGGACGTAATACCTATCAAATAATAATTACTCATCGAGCTTGCGGTATAGAAGCAATAATTCCACATAGTGGTCACCAGGCATCAAATAAAACAAAGAACATGGTGGTGTAAGTGAGATTAGAGAAATCAAGCAGACGCTTCCACCAAATTTTAAATTTTATCTGAAGTGAGGAATAAGCACAATCCAAATAGTCTGTTGCAGCATCACATTCCTCCGAAGTGATTTGGCTGCGCATTCCTGTGATGAAATACATACAGGTAGACCTCTAATAAAAAAGACGAATCTAAAAACAAGTAGTGTTAGCTTGATCACAGTCGAAAGGGTATTTAACCAGTTTCTATCAATAGAACATGGCTGGTGATTAAAGGTTAGGCATGAGTGGTGTAAGAATTTTTCATTTTGTTAGTTTTTATTTTTCTTGTTACTCAGTCACAAAGGTTTAGATTGAACTCAACATCACGCTGAATGTGACAATGAGTAAAAGCTCTAATTTTGACGAAAACTAAAGGCACAGGTTTTGACTATGTTTCAAGAAGAACATTTTACCTGAGTGCGAATAAAGAGTATTCTTTGTTTCCTCTGATAATCGAACCGAAAAACGAGCAGAAGTTAATTCAGGTTTTCTCACGGTAATGTGTTATTCACAATCCTCCTTTTGGTAATTACAAGTCATACCATAGAACTGGAATGACCAAAAACAATGAAACTCGAACTACGAGCATAAAAATTGAATAAGCAATAAGAAAGTAAGGCCTTCCTTTAATTTGGGTATTAATTGATACAATTAAGGCTGCTTGTCTTTGGAATGAATTTGGTTTCAATCTAATTTTTTCCTCTTATAAGCTTTTCATATATCTGCGAATTTGAATATTTACTGGCAGTAAGCACCACAACGAGTCGTAGACTGAGGCTATAACCGTTAGAAACAGCCTTTTAGTTTTGATAAAAAAGTAATATTCGGTTTGGGGCCGAGGATTACAGTCATGGCAAAAGGTTTTGACAGAGAAAGATGATTGTTTTTCATGTGCTTCATAACTTCAGATTACTACCCATCTTCAAATGAGTGATTAAATTGTAAGAGAAATGACTATAAGAATATTTAGAAAAGTAAAAGTTATGCACATAAAAAACATTATATTTGTAAAGTTAGTATTGTGTATTGGCCCGTTTTCTTCTTTGCTTCTGCAACTAGCTTTGGACTTAATGGATATCAACTTGTCCAGAATATTTTAATCAAGTTGTCCGGTCTTGTTTTTACAATGATAAGAGGTTTTCACAGTTTGTGGACTACTACTTGACAACCCGCCTTTTGAGAATTACGCACAGGTTTTAAATCGATTAAGTTTAGGATTTTCCCGGCTAATACCCAATATTTTAATGCGCTTTTACTCAAGTCACTCTGTTACTACTCGAGCTATATTACACGGTTGTTCATCATGTTGAAAATCGTACAGCATATTCATCAGACTAGTTTTGAATCATCAGTCAGATGAGTTCTTTAGAGAAAATAACAGTACCATTCTTGTTATCATTGGGGCATTTTGAGGATGGCCCCATGAGGAGACTGATCCATACACATGAATGTTCTGGAGATAATTCAATGTAAGGAAGATGCAGGGCCTTAGGTAGCATTCTTCTTTTTTTCACCGGAGAGTAGATCATCCAGATGTCCCAAACAGTAAAAAGTGTTCTCCGTCAGTGCAATCAACCATGCTTCATTCTACCATCATTCATCATTCCGTGTACCTTCTGTCACGCAAACACTTCCACTTGATGTTTTACTTAATCACCTTTTGTTTCTTTACTGCCCACATTGTCAAGAAACTGTTGTCCAGAATTCATCGCTCGCCGTCCGTGCAGATGCACACACACACACACACCTGTCGTTCCCTTGAGCAGGTTCCAAATTAGTAACATACGATTCAGAAGCAAATCTTTGACGATGAAGCGGCCCTGAAGCTTAATGGAGAAGAGTGGACGTCCCAAGGTTTTCTCTGGAACAATTTCACCTGTCTATTCGAATATTTTGGTGGTACAGAAGCCGATTTTAATAGTCATATTAGTCCTAGTAGCAATTTCTGCGAATGAAGGGCTACTTTGTTACAAGGCAATGGTGACTGCACGAGTTTCCTTGGGATTAACTACTGGTGGAAATAAGATAATGAGGTCAAAATTTATCACCTGTTCAGGGTGCACAGTATCAATAAAACCTGGTTTCAAGAGATCTAGAGAAGCAGTATCCTGCTTGGTGCCAAGCGGCAGAGTGGTTCCATCATAAACAGGCTAACAGCGGAGCGAGTTGATTCTCGAGGGACATAAACGCCGGAAGAAATTGACATCTCTTTGTGCACGAAACTTTTATTATCAGGACCTTTGGAAAGGTAGGCCTAATTTCGGCCATCACTCGTACAAAAATATTTCAGCGATATTTTAGTCAAGCCATATCGCCAAGATCCGCTATGAAAAACACTTTGGTAAATCGATATCTCGACAAGTAGTTGAAAAGAGTGACGCAGTGTTCGCATGGCTTTATCCTATTTCTGAACAAACACTAACGTCGCATTATCAATGGGTGCAATATTGGAGATTTGTGTGCCAGATATGAAGGAAATGCAAGAAGCGCGTTCAGTATGACGTGCTTAAGATGAAGTTGAGGGGAAGAGGAACGACAGCAGTGTTTATAAAGAGGTTACGAGCGGTGATTGCGCCAACCAGAGGCTTATTGTCAGTGAAGAAACTCAAGGGAATTCCCGAATAACAGAAACTAAAGGGTCTTTCAACAATAACGCTCGAGCTTTGTCAAGCAATCGTGGCCATGTTGTAAGAGCAACATCTGGTAACCTCATTGTGAACTTTTCAGTAGTACTTGGCAAGTCACGATGTAAAGTTATAGCGTTAAAAAGTGTGTGCAAATCATTAAATGTTATTATTAAAATCAGTGCTCCGTTCGACAAACGTTCCGCGCATTACGTGATTTCTATCCTCGCCACAATCGTTCCGCCGAATCAACTGTTCGACGCTCGGTGGCCAAATTCGAGGCAAAAGGGTCATTCAACAATCAGCCAACACCCATACGTCGCCGAAACGCAAGATCTACTGAAAAAATTGCTGTTGTGAATGAGAGTGTAAGGGAAAATCCGAGGCAGTCAATTTCTCGTCGTTCACAAGAACTTGGATTTTCTGCGACTTCAGTTTGGCGAATTATGAGTAGAGACTTGGGTCTGCACCGTAAAAAATCCAACTTACCTAGGAACCTAAGGTAAACGACCCTAGACAAAGCCGTGTGTTCGCTGATTGGGCTCTAGAGCTGTTGGAAGTGGCCCCAAATTTCCCCCCAAAATTCAGCTTCAGCAACGAGTCCCATTTTTGGATGAATGGATTGTTGAACAAGCATAATTGTAGGAATTTGGAGGAAAACAATCCAAATAAGATACACCAGCACCAATTGTATCCCAATAAAGTCACTGTTTAGTGCAAGTTTTCGTCTAACGGAAACATCGGTCCGTATTCTTTTGAGAACGAAAATGGGATTGCCATAACCGTCAACGGCGACACCTACAGATTGATGATAAGCAACTCCTTGTGGCCTTAATTGGATTATATGCCTGATATAGATACTGACGATATTTAGTTCTAACACTACGGCGCTACATGCCACACTGCGCACGCCACGATAGACATTTTGCACCAGCAATTTCAGGTAAGGGTCTTCTCGCGTGGCGGCGACGTCAACTGGCCACCGAGACCATGCGATTTAACGCCATTAGACTACTTTCTTTGGGGCTACCTTAAATCGCAGGTTGATACGAATAATCTGCAAACAGTTAATGTCCTCAAAGTCAACATAACGAACACTATCCAGCAAATTCAGCCAGGTTTATGCGACAAAGTCATCGAAAATTGGGCCTCCCGAATACGTTGCACCAAGTGAAGCTGCGGCAGAGATTTGAACGATGTCATATTCCACACTTAATGCTATAAAATGTACTTTCAAAATTTAAAATAATTCGAGTGCATATATCACATACAACTTGTTTTATTTACATTTAAAAATCGAGCGACCTTATTGAAAGTCCCTTTATAACCTCGAGAGGACAAATTCCGTCAGGAGAAATGTTGTGTCCAAGAAAATGGAATTGCTTAACCTGAAAGCGTTGAGTAGGATACCATACTCTTCCAAATGAACGAAGAAAATATTCGGCTAACAATTAAGATTCAATCAAAAGGTCACTTATATAGCAAAATACGAAAAGAAAACCTCTCAGAACATGATCCATGAAATGTTGGAAGTTTGACCACTATTACGTATACCATAGTGGATACGAAACATTGTAAAGATCTTAAAAGGCGTGGTAAGAGTTGTATTTTGGATATGTATCATCTGAGTGAATAGAAACCTGGATAAAAGAACGAATCAGCGCAAGTTGTGAAAGGATAAAACAACCGTAAAGAGCAGACAGTTAAAATAAGAGAGGTACAGCAATTGGGTTCTTTTCAGGTATAGTCTATGCGTTCACACGTAATATTCCTCTAAAGCACAAATTACATAAATTGTAAACTTCGGTACATCGTAAAGTGGAGTGGCCCAAGGGGTTACTCCTGCTTTATTTAGGAAGTCTATCCGAGTCTAATTTTTGCGGATAAGAGAATAAAGGAAGGCAGGTCGCCTGATTCCGATACACCACGTTGTGTTTAATATAACTATCATTCGAAGGTAGAAGGGGAAGATCGGGAAGCTCTTGCAGAAGGCGGTGGAATTGGTGCTTGATGGTAGGGAGATGGACAGAAAATAAATAACTTTTTGAAGGGAAAAAACAGAGGGTAGTAGAGTTTGTACGTTCTATGAGGAAAGGGAGGGGGAGAGTCAACCAAGAGGACATTGGCAGAAAGGAAATCAAGACCTAATATTGGACAATCTACTTTACTTACAATGAAAGTCCATTAAAACACGATGGAGCACAAGAAATCTAAGGTTACGCCTTTCATAGGTCCTAATATTCAAGGAATTTGAGGCTTTAAGTACTAAGCTGGAGAGAGAAGAAGCTTTATCCGTGTGCAGGCCGGGGTGACACTGCATTCAGAACTAGTATTACTCTGTTAAGAAAAATCAGAAAATGAGTAAAAGATAGGGAAAGTATGACCATCTAAGTAAATAAAGAGGGTTCAGATGAGCCATACCCTTTTACTACTTGTCATTTAAGTTGAAATTAGTTAATGAGATAGAAGGACTTGGGGCATTAGAATTATAATCTGAGTGTATTGATTACACTGGTCGACAAATTTTAACTTTTTTCTTTTAAGTAAAGTTTGAGACCTGTTCTTGGGCAATTCGGTGTCACTGAGTTTAAAAATGGCAATAGTTCTATCACGTCAAGTTTTATATTTATGAACTGGTCCATATTGGTCCCACTCATAGTATCAGGCTATCTTATAGCCGAGTAAACGTAAGTGGGGGCGTTTGGTATTCTTCTTATTTTATTTTATCTATGTACTTAGCCTTCTCTTTGTGCACATCTATGTAGATATATAAAGCAATTGTGTATAATATAATTTATGTATTTTCAGATTTGTTTTATGAACTAACATTCAGTAGAATGGACTCATTACGAAGGAAATGTTTGAATTCTGCTAACTCGTTTTGCTGTAGATGTGGTTGTTTTATTGCACCAAATTAAAGAATGAACATTGGTATCTTTGTGAAAAGAGCCTACTTGGCTTACTTTAAGTTTGAATTTGGTGATCAGGATAAACCGTGGGCCCGCACAATGTTTGTATGCACAATGTTTCCTTTTGGGGACATTGAGCCATCCTTATAAACAAGCACTGTTCCAGCGTGACAGTAAGTTTGAATCAAAAATTTCAAACGCAATACTCCCGGCGCTATAGAAACCTTGGGGGCAGCGACGTGGCGACAAATAATCAAAGGTTGTACCATCCAGGGTAGCGTCCTGAACAGAACCAGGGGTACTAAAGTTCCAAGAGCTAGACCTAGTTCTCGAAGGAGTTTCCTAGCCCTAAACCCAAATGGATTAGGGTTGACTGGCGACTCTTGGAGGCATAAGCATCGTCGAGATCAGCTGCGGATGCAGTGAGAGCTGTTTGCAAGTGAGAGAGGTGCCAGGCTCTTGAGTACAGGCGAATAAAGAACAGTGCACGGCCCAGACCGAGTAGTATCTTCCCAAAATAGAGAAGTAAACTCTCAATGGAGGAAATGTGGAAGGCAGCAGTCACTAGGCGAAGGACGGTGTGGTGGATCAATTCCACCTTCTGCAATACACGCTCAGCTGCTGATGCATAAAGCTCGCATCCGTAGTCGAGCTTCGAACGAACAAAAGACCGATGAAAAAGTAAGGCAGTAGCAATATCAGTGCCCCAGGCGCTGAACGTCACTAAACTAAGAATATCAATGACGTGGATACAAGAGACCCTAAGGCTGCATCTATGAGCCTGCAAGGTGAAGTGTCGGTCAATTACAATACCAAGGAAACGGTGCGAGTCCAACACTTACAGACGCACTCCATCGAGAAATAAGTCTGGGTCAGGGTGGAGCCGTGGATGGCGGCAGAAGTGCACCACCGTGGTCTTGGCCAAGTAAAGCCGAAGCCTGCGCGCTTTGGCATAGCCTGAGTGGGCATTTGGGCCCCGCTAAATGAGATCTAAAGGTCGTCCACGTGGATCGTAGCGAGAACATCTTCGGGCAGCATTAAGGTGACGGCAATGGTCCTCAGGACAAAGAGTGTGACATCAGGAAAACTTCCCTGCGGTAAATCCTTTCTCTGATCCATTGGGGGAGAGAGGGCTCCCCCCACTAGTATGCTGAATCGACGATCTCCTTAAAATTCAGATATAAGGATTGGGAGGCATCCTCTCACTACCATCGTGTTGATAGTCTCCATGATATCGTATCGCCATGCGGTATCATAGACCTTCTCCCGATCGAAAAACACGGTGGGGTAGTGCTTTCTACAAACGGAGTTCCCACAGAAGGCATTTTCAGTTAGAGCAGAGCATCAGACGTGAAGTGGAACCTACGGAAGCCGTACTGTGTAGAAGACAGATCACCTCCGCGGTTCAGAAAAGGCTAATCTAACATTTACCAATTACACCATCAACTTGTGTACACAGGAGGTTAGAGAGTTGGGCGGAAGCCGGCCAGGCTACAATGATCTCTCCCCGGTTTGCGATTCACGAGGAATCTGTGAGAATAGCCTCTATCTAGATCCTGTTAAACAAATCTTACAGAAACGCCATGCTTCGCTGACCCAGGTGTTGAAGCATGGCGTATGGAACATCGTCTCGACCATGGGCGGTGTCCTCGCATGAAGCAAAAAAGAAACGCAACTCACTCGGAGTAAACATGTCGTTGAAGGTTTCTCCGCATCTGGAAGTAAACTCCAGTGGGCATTTAATACTGGCTGAGCAGCATACCAAGTAGAGAATGCGGAGAAAGCGGTCGCAAAGGATTCCGATGCGGCCGCAAGGTCCGAGATTACGATATCATTCACCTGGAAACCGGAGGGTATTCCTGCGAGAACTTGCCCCGAATCCTTTTGACTCTTTTCCACACCTCTGCTAGAGGGGTCTTCCCTATAAGTGAAGACACGTATGCCCACCAAGGAAAGTGGCGGACGTGCTTCAAAATATACCGGAACCTAGACCTAGCTCCATGAAGTTCACCCAAAGTGATGTCGTTCGGGCGGCGCTTATAGCCCATTTAGGCATAAAACTTTTCTGTTTGAGGGCTGTCCTACACTGGTCTGACCAATACGGAAGAGGTCAGGATGAAAAAGGCCCAGACATTTTAGGAATAGTAGTTAGACAGACGGTGATGCGGGTGTCTAAGAAGAACTCTACGGCCTCATCTAGCGACATAAACACCTCGATTGAGACAGAGAAATCAGTCATTTCCTGAAATGCAGACCACCACGCCCGCGTCAAGCACGTCCAGGGTGGGCTTCTGGGCGACAGCGGCCCAGAAAATGATATTTAAATAGAAAAGTGAATACTACCATGTAGATCATTGAGCTCCCCCCCCCATCAAAATTTAGGCTGTGCCACGGGAGAGCATAGAGATAGAACAAGGCAGGAAAATGAAGCGGTTTTCGGGGAGTGATGCGTAAACTCATCCATATTTAGGACACCCATCTCAAGCTCGTCAATAAGGACTTGAATCCTGTGCTTAATCGACTAGTCTCCCCAGAAATGGTGTCTACTGTTCAGATCTCCAAACAAGGGAAAGTGCCTCGGCATCCGTGCCACGGCGCGGCTGAAGTCCCCCGTGTCGAATCGGCTGACTGAGGAATGTAAGCGAAAATAACATTATACCTCCTGTGCAGGTAAACCTGCACAACTACTGCCTGAAAGTATGTATCTAAAGCAAAGAGTAGAACGGAGACATCATGCCGGGTGTAAATAGCGCATCCTCCTGCCACACCCCCATCCCGTGGTGGGGGGGGGTCGCAAAACCCTTATACCTCGGGAGGGTTGGCAGGGAGCACGCGCCCACCATGGTGTCCTGCAAGGTGTCCGAGCCTTTGAGGCCTCCTCACAGTTGGTTCGAAGTCCCCGGCAATTCCATTAAATGAATTTGCTCTCCATGCCTAGCTCGGAGAAGATGCGGGGGCTCTCTTCGAAGATTAGACCCTCATAGGAATAGCCGTACGCTTCCCGCAGGCAGAACCTTTGGTGCTATTGGCCGGAAAATGCACTGAAGGTGCTGTCGCCTTAGAGGACTTATCAGGGGAGATTCGGCTCGCCATCCGAGTCTTTACCTCCCTCCAACTCGAAACTTTAGGCAGGGGGGCTTCAAAGGCGGGGTCCTAATTTTGGAGAATCCACCTTCTCCTAGCCACCCAGCCTACTACTAGGTTTGGGCGAAGGAGACGAAATTCCTTTAGTGCTGTCCTCCTTTCTGCGGGGAGCTTTAGGATCCCAGAAAGATAGTCTCACGACCAACTTCAGGGGTGTTGCCTTCTGTGCGTCTAACGAATCGGTGGTTGCGCGCGGACGTTTTGCCTTATGGAAAATGGTCGCGCTGGGGGAGGGAGGTGAAACTCTTGTCTTAGCTTCTGCTTTGTGTGAACCCATTTTGCCGCCAGCTATACCAGGAAACCACCCGGGGTTGGTAGAGCCCGCAGAATGGTTCCAATAAAGCACGGAAATGACTGCGCCCGTAGCCCTGGAGAGACATAAGACTACCCATGCAGAGCTGAGCGCGCCAGGACCACGTCCTGGGTGGAACGGCCAGGATTTCCTTCTGAAGGAGATACGCACTACATTGATTCAAAGAAGTGGGTTGCAGCTTCATGAAATTGACCCACTTAGCCACATACGATTTGTACTTATCATGTGCGGCCTTGGAGCAAATTACATCAGGTAACCCCGACTTTGCTCTTCTACACAGGAGCGATTAGTATGACCGAAGCGGTGACAGTAGTAGCACCTACGGTAAAGTGGCACGAATGTCTTACGCGGTAGCGATACCAACCGGCACACACCAACTCAGGGACCGTGTCACAATCGAACGTGACAAAGAGTGTAGTGGTGGGTCTCGAGGTGCCTCCTTGTTTTCTCATCACACGTTCAACCTTGACCGCTCCATGGTCCTGCAGCTAGAAGGTAATGGCATCTATGGAGTAGTCTATGAGTTCCCTTGCCTAAACTACTTCTTTCACGAAGTTCATGGTAGAGTACGGCGTCACACTCGCCAGCGTGCCAACAAGTGTCCGGAGGGCACTAATCATGGCCGCCTTGTAAGGATTTGACGCATTCGCCAGAGGGGTAATGTCCTTTGAAACGGTTGATCTTCGGATCTCTATAAATCATGCTAGCTAACGCTCTCCTCTGAGGGTTCATGTTACCCTTAGGTAACATGCTGCAATCAGTGGAGCAAATGACGAACAAGCGTTTTAAATCAGCGTGCTCAAAAACTCTAAATAACCTCTGAATGGGGTGGCCCCGACGTAATCGAGGCTTTGCTTTGCAAACATTTGCTCTTAGTCTAGGACTCTCCATCCGCGGAAGCAGCGTGACCGGAAGTGCGGAACTTGGCTTGGTCGCATACTGAAACGGCAGCGGTCTCGTCCAACCACGTAGCATCCCCGGAGGGAGAGGACCCCATGAGTATTATTTGTCTTTTTTTTTCTTCAGGAGAGGAGGGCGGGGAATGAACTCGCTTCTCTAATCCTCCGGTAGGAGCCCCTAGGCCAGATGCACCGGCCTCAGCAAGATCCTTCTTTGAAATTAATAAGGTCTTGGCTGTTATAGAGGCACCAGCCGGGGGCGGAGATCCCTCCTCTCCTTGTGAGCCCTTGGGGACCCAGGCCATTAGAGGACAAACTTGCATAGTGGCGGAGACGGGTATTGTGCTTGGCACCGAGCCCAGGTTCGACCTCATGGAAGATCCTACCGTCTAGGTCGGAGTAACCTAAGGAAGCGTGTCCTTCTCAGGGAGTGCCTTCATCTGGCAACCATCATCCCCAGACATCACGAAACACATTAGAGGTTCCTTTTTAATCAAATGCTGAGGAACCGGCATCTATCAAGGATGAGAGAGGGATCACGTACAGTAACCCCAATGTAGGCTCTTAGCCCACAAGTGCAAGATGTTAGGGGGCAAAGACCGCCGGGCCTGCCATCCCTTTACGCCCCTGAGGAGGTTGGCCGTATCGACGCGCTTCTACCGGAAGCAGTCAATTTTTAGCCACCTACGTGCTTTCTTGGCAGTCTCTTGTTAAATAAAATAAGGGACTGTCGCTGGACAGAGGAAGGCACCTAAGGGCGTCTCCAGATAAGGTGGTGAGGGGGAGTCCCCTACATCCGTAGGCCTGCGAGAGGAGTAAGCCTCCTCTCCGGTAAAGGAAATTCAGAGAATTCCTTGAGAAAACCAAGAGGGGGGTGTCAATTTATTCAGTGGAGCTGTCCGAAGGAGGCTCCGGTGCTGTTCGGGGCGAAAATATAGGGCGAGTATAAGCTTTATTCTTTAAATCATCATTGGACATGGTGACCCTGTAATTCTCACGGGATCCAAACGCTCATCACCCCACGCAGTAGCCCGCTCTGCGTGGTGTGAAGACGGGTCCGGCAAAAGAAGCTGCCACCATTTGAGGCGACTCCTCCCGCCCAGAGGCCTGGCCGCCCATCACCATGGCGGCTTTACTTTAGGCACCGCTTAAAATTGATAGAGAGATAAAGGATGAAGAAAGAAAATGTGAGGAAGGTGAGGGTTGGGATGAAGCAGGTTTTTTAAAACTCACCTCCACAGGCTGGAGCTCAGGGATGAATGAACGTTGTCTCCTCCCCGATCAACCCAAATCTGGGATAGTTGGGTGAAAGGTGTCTGGTCGTCGTCTAACTGTGAAGTTAGAGGCCAACCAGAGAAGGTTATAGGAGCGGTTGTAGGAAAAGTGAAGAAGTAAGGTAAAAACACAGTCTGTGAGAAAGAAGGAGAAGAGGCTAAGCTAGGGCCGGACCTGGTGCTGAGTCCCGTCAGCACGCCGGCCAGAAAGGCCAATCGCCCCTTCCCTTACGGGGAAATGATTAAGGATTCTCAACACGGCTTTACTAGGGGCAAAACGTGTTTGACTAGTTTACTGTCTTTTCATAGAATGGTGTAGGGAGCACCAGATAAGAGGAAAATAAAGATATTGCTTATTTAGATTTTATGTAGTAAGGCTTTCGAGACGGTGCCACACTTAGGACTGTTGAATAACGTTAAACCACATGGGATCGATAGAAGTATTTTTAGTTGGATTTAGGAAAGAGTATTAGGAAAGTCATAATGTCAAAGAGTCTTAGGGGCCCTGATAAATTAAGACTTTCTGCTTAGAAACCAGAGCATAAGTGCTAGGAATAGAGCTAACTAATATTGTATTGTGTTTTGTTTTATTGAGAGGAGAGTAAGTAATAGGAATTTTGATGTTCTGAAAGTATACCTGGTATTAGTTAGGCCTGTTCTTGACTTAGCGTTGCAATTTTTAGGCACATAATATTGGAAGAATATTGCTTGACTTGAGTCTGTGCAACGAAGGAAGCCGAATATGATTCATGGATTGAAGATCTTACCTAATAGTTAGAGACAAGAAAGTTAAACTCTATACTTTAGAAAGGATAAGAGTTTAAGGCGATTTAATTGTAGTCTTCAAGTGGGTAAAATGTTATCGGAAACATAGGTATGGTACTTATTTTTAGTGAACAGAATAGGAAACGTAGCATTTAATTTGGACAAGTTTAGGTTTAGGAAAAAAATGAGCAGAAATTGGTTTACAAATGAACTAGTTAATGAATGGAATTGGCTCACTAGTCGTATGATAGAAGCTTTCTCCATAGAGAGTTTTAAGAATAGATTAGCTAGATTTATAGATGAGAATGTTAGTAGGGACTGAACTGTTTGACGAGATAGTTAGCTGCCGCGTATAGGCTATTGATTAGCATTCTGTAGACTCCTTCTTTTAGTCATTATGTTTGGGTTAAACCAGCCTTTTATACCTCGATTCTCCTTTAGATATTTCCTGGTAGAAACTCTCACCATGCTCGTTGCTAACGGCACCCAGATTTGTTGAAATACACTCTAGATGAGAAAACAAGGAGTGCATTTTAATTAATAAAGGACATCCATTATCCCAATCTTTCATACGCTAGTATTGTGTTGTTTATAAAATTACCATAGTTTTTAGCTCTATGATTTCCAAGAAAGTTCTGTACGACTTACATAAATGACTCACAGGCCAACAGCTCCAATGGATTCAGTTTATCTCTGAATTTGCTATCAGACATCAATTATCGTTCAAGTCCAATGAAAATGCCTGCTTTTAGTTTTGCATCACATTTCCCTGCACCAAATTTTACTATTAGGTATTGGAAGCCTCAACTATCGAGTTTCATTGCCTTTTTGCAATGTTTTTAATTAGACCGAGTTTAATGTGAAGGGATGGAAGGAAAATATTTTGCGGCTCTTTCAGTGGTAAATGGTGCACATTATACCGACGAATTATGTTCTCATCTCGTTCAGACAAGTCTTTTACAGCGAAATGATGCTGTCATCGCAACTGATTCATACACACAAGAAGCACAGTTTTGGTATATCCAACCTCAGACCTAGGAGGATGGAACTCATCTGGAAAATACCACAAATATTCCACTTGTAAACTAAGTAATTAATTCCTTTTAGAAGGAGTTACATCGAGTTTATAAGATTCTTTCATACTGGCAGAGTGACCGACAGGAATTGAAGGAATTTCGTTGCCATTATATAACACGGATATGAGGATATCCTTACTTGAGTCCATGCACAATCTCCATTCTTTAATCGTCTGCTCGTCTCCTAGATTTTGCATGATTGCATTGACGTCAGTACAGAAACAAGAAAGTTTAAATGTTTGCCCGTTAAAACATAAATTTTCGTGGCGTGAACGGAAAAGGGAAATTTTAATACATTCTTTTAGGAGACTCAATTGCTGTAGTCTGGATCCCAAAACTTTTACCTTCAGCATTAACAATGATTGGTCTCTAAATAAATCTTTTAACTCTTCTCAATTAAATACACGTGACATTTTAAAAAAATCAATTACGGACCTTTGCCCGTAGGCGAATCAGGGAATTTATCGTCACATGTGTTAAAGTACGAGTGGCGGGCAGTAAGTTTTGCGAATCGGTATGGCAAAACAGAGGAAGGGGGAAGGCTGTTTGTGCGGGTGTTAGGACAAGTTATGACAAGTCAGGAAATGCAGCCGCACGCTCCTGCCTCGTATATTTAAGAAGCAGTAGCGAATCGCATATCTTCAGTCACCAAATTTTCTACAATGGATAAGGTTGAGCACCGCGCAGTGATCAAATTTTTGACCAAGGAAGGCAATAATGCAAAAGAGATCCATGAACGCATGGTTGCAGTGTACACCGACACCCTTCCTTCCTATGCAACCATTGCTCCCTAGAATAGGGAGTTCCGCCATAGTCGTGAGTCCCTTGAAGATGATCCCCGTCCAGGACGTCCGTCAGACGTGACTAACGAGGACAATTTGGCCTGTGTGGAGAGGATGATCCTCGAAAATCAACGGGTGAAGGTCGAAGGGATCGAGCGAGAACTTGGAATATCACATGGAAGTGCTAGCAACATCATCCACGACAATTTGGCCATGACCAAAGTCTCTGCCCTTTGGGTCCCTAGAAACCTCACGCCCCATGATCGACTTCAACGTCGTCAAAGTCCACAAGGCCAGAGTTGCACAAGCTGCCCTGCGTGAGTGCGGATTCGAGGAACTCAACCATCCACCCTACAGTCCAGATCTGGCCCCTACCGACTACTTTTTATTCCGCCAGCTCAAGGTTACACTGCGTGGACGCCGGTTTGGGGACGATGAAGATGTCCAGCTCGCCGTCCAGGAGTGGATTGAACAGTAGTCGGGAGATTTCTGGTTGTCGGGAATTCGAAGCCTTAGGGACCATTGGCGCAAGTGCATTGAAGTCGAGGGTAGTTAAATTAAAAAATAATAAAACACTTTTCCTCATATCTCGTTTCCTTATATTCGAATTGCAAAACTTATTGACCGCCCCTCGTATACCACTGAACTATTTTATGGGCTACTTAGACATGGTACTCGAAATCATCGGTGGCCAGTTTTAGACTCGACTTGCAATATGCATACACAATTTTGGTAATACTTCAGATTTGGGGTGCACGGTAGGTGGCGCTGTTAGTAGGCTACAATTTTGGGCTACAATATATCTCTTATGACGTCATATGGTAGCTTCAGATGTGACCAATCACGGCGTTTTATTTTTTTGTTGTTTTGGGGATTTGTAACTTTTAGTCTGTATTATTTACTAAATATCTGCGCCTCTGCCCGTTTATAGACTTTTTCTAAGTTAGGTAACTTTTCTTGATGCCTTTTATTGTTTATTTTTTTGTTTTCGTATTTTTTGTTTCATAGTAAACGATAACAGCTTCTTACTGGCAAGTCGCAGCTATAAATAGAACCCGCTTAGCATTTGTTTCTCTTTGGTTATGGCTTTTTCGTGCTCTAGTTGTGCTTCTTCGTTATTCGAATTCGGGTTTATTTTGCATAACCGCGAAAACTTTTAAATTATTTAGAGGCGCATAAACTAATCAAGAAACCTATAAAAGTAAGTATTATTTGTCATTAGGTTAGGTTTTTCTGCCAGTAAAAAGGTGTTGGGAAAAAACCCCAGTAAATTCAAGGGGACTGCTCGTGGGGGAGATATCACTGCGCCCCCTCCCCCCCCCTTGCGATGATCCTGAGTTTCAATCAATTGGGGGGTCTGGGGGGGCATCCCCCCTGTATATACTCTTATACAAAAAAATATAACGCAGTAATTGTTCACATCTGACGCTACCGTCTGACGTCATAAGCCATATATTGTAGCCAAAAATTTTAGCCTATAAACAGCGCAACCTACCGTGCGCCCCGAAACTGAAGTGTTACCCAGAATTTTTACTTTTTTGAGAAACCATTAATATTAGTCATGAGACTGTGAGTTATCAAAAAGTTAACTGACTAGTAATTGCGGTTTTCAGAAATATAGCGCCATATGTCGCAAAATAAATAATGAACTTTCTTGACGTTCGTTTTATTCCTGGCGGCTGAAAGTATATAGTTTATAATCTTGTTTCTAAATATAATTTATAGTATAGATTATATTACATTATAAAATATATATTTAAAAATGCTGATAATATATATTCTATAATCGAGCGCATGCGCATAAATCGAATTCCAGCAGTACTCGCTTAATTATGAGTTTAGATTCGGAATCAGCATACACGCTTTTGTTTAATACTTTTGACACAGTAGCAAAATCTTTGCTGTTTAGTGGAATTGATACAGAGCACAACCTGATGAACTAAAGATCAGATGGAAAGGATCTTGGAGCTTAGACATTTTGGTCGGGCAATAAATGTAGGGAATGTAGGCATTGGAAGATTTAAATTCATTGGTCAAAATATCTTATAAAAAAGGTGCGAACACCAGAAACAAATTTTATATTAATCTGCACATTAAGACTTTGCCTCAAAATTTTATATACTGAGATGTGACAGTAAAATTTTAATTCTTTCTCATTACATAGTTCAGTCCAAAATAGCAATCCTACCAGATTTATCTGACTTGGCCAACTCAAAATTGGCCAGGGGAACTGTGGTGAGTAGGTTTGTGCAGACACCTATAAGCATTCCACGTTTATATATTTCGCTTGCTGAAGGTTGTGCAGCAGATGTTAGTGTCATACCTGAAGTTCGTAGTTGACCGTGGCCTTGAATCTTTAAATAAAGCCTTAAGGCATTTCTCACAAAGATACACTATACTTATGATATTACATATATATCGATAGTGCTGCTAACTTCTAGGTGTCATCTAATAATATACATAAATACTGTTCTTGATGAGAGAGAGATTTATAGAATCTGGTGTATATTCAATCCAGCCAAGGCTCCCTACTACACGACAGTTAGTAGAGAGATTAGTGGATTTGACCAAACACACCATCAAATGGCTCTTAGTTATTTGGTTGTAGGATAAGAAGAGAAAATTATTCTTCTGGTCGAGAGGTTAAACTTTCTTACTTATAGAGTTCTAACTTACTTTTATGACGACGGATTAGACATCCATTAAATCCTTCTGATGTTGTTTATGTTTATAAGTAGGTTTCACTGCAGTTCACGTTCCATGTTGGTGAGTATCCGTCAGAGGGACAAGGTCAGAACGCTTCTAGTATGGGAGGCATCTGGGGATCGGTCTATCGCATGCATGGTCTCAAAATGATCAAGTCGTCAGAGACATCTGCAGGTCAAGCAGCCGTACGCATAATCTCAGCGTTGTAGTCAACTGCGGGTCTTCCTCCCGTAAGACTATAAACGTACGCAGTGTCTAGCAGCCTCGTCCTACGTCTTACGTCTTGAAAAAGTTGGAAGATAAAAAAGAATAGTGAGAGTAGAGTGGACAGTAATTATCAGGGTAAAGTGGTGAAAGGGAATGAGTAAAAGTTATTGTTGGTTGCTGGGTGACCAGCCATCACTTGGATGTTTATCTTCTCGTTTTAATATGCTTATTAATATTTGGTTAGGTGTGTAGGGGCTGTTACGCCTCTATTCTTTTTCTAAGAACTTCTTTTTGTCCGATTCGAATATTGTGAAATTGTTTGTATTATTTTTTGCTTTACTTGCAATTCCTTACTGATCTTCTGAAATCTGCATATCGGTACGGGATTAACTCTGTTTATCAGTTTTTTGCTCCTGAAGCTTTCCCTGTTATTCTCTCTGTGTTGTATTGGGATCTCCATTTTCAATTTTTTTTCGTCTCCGTCTAGGAGTACTTCTAAATTATTTTATATTTTGATGGCCCTTTTTTGTATTGATATATTTACTAGCACCATTTCTATCTCCTAGTGTAGATCTCTCTGCTTCCTGTGTTAGTAGTATGCCGCCGCTTTGGATTGTGATTGCTAAATATAATAGAACTGATTTGCATAGTATGTTACATATTTTGATTTTATTCTTTGTTTTTAAGTTTCTCAACTTGTATAATTTTGCTAAATTAGCTTTTGCTAATTTTATTCTCTCTAAAATGTGTTTCTGATACCCGTTAGAGGTTATCTTTAGTCCAAGGACCTTGCCTTCTTTTTCTTATCTCTACCTTTCTTTATTTATAGTTACTCTTGACGTTTTCTTTCGTCCTATTGGGATAATTGTAAGCTTATCGGCGTTTATCCTTATCTTCCATTTCTTTTCCAAATTGTTTATGTTCACGATTTCTGCTGCCGTAATTCTGGCTTTTGTTGGTGGGTGCCTGTACGAACTATAGTGATTATTGAGATGTCGTCTGTAAATTGTACATATTCGGTGTTTTCGAAGACTGGATCTGGTAGATCCCTTGTATATATATACTATATAGCGTCGGACTGAGACATCCCCCTTGGAGGACACCCTGATTGATTTCAAATTCGGGTCCACTATGTTCTTCTATGGATCGAGAAAGTCTAAAAAATATAATAATGAAAACTTATAGCTTTTAACTTATTATTGTTGTAAGAGTTATTATTAGTAATGAGTGATGTTCTGCACCATCCAAAGTTTTATACAATTTGTCGATTATTAATTGCTATTCGATCTTTTAAGCATGTAAATAATGATTTGGGCTTCCCAACTTCCTATATATGTATATGAGGTTGGTCAACCTAATTTTGCATGTCTCGACGATAAGAGCGTATTTCGTGTGGTAAATTCAACTAACTCTTATTATTCGTTTAGAGGTTCATTTCACGCGTGATGCCATAAAATGCAATTGCGTTCTACGACGCGCAGGTGACACATTTGGGTGATAATCTCATCGTTGCAAAAGTGAGATGTAAAATGGAATTTATGGAGTTCTAATTCTTTTACTAAGGAAATCATAAAAAGGTTAAAGTGTTACTATAAATAAAACTGTACTTCTTATATAATCTAATATTGCTACAAATAGAAGAAAATAATTTTATACGAGTTTGACCAGTTAAGAAATTTTAATATTGCTACTATTAGAAAGAAATAAAAGAGCTGAAGAGTTTGGCCATTTATTTAAGTGAAAGTTTCTAAAATCTATTATCAGTAATAATGAAAGAAAATATAATGTTTTCCGAGTTTTCCTATTTATGAATATCTAATATTATTATTCATATGAGCAATAAAATATTTTCACGATTTTGTCAAATAAGAAAATTTAATTTTGCTACTAATCAGAGTAATATAGTATTTCTAGAATTTAGTCATTTGCTTAAACCATAAAAGCCTGCAAAATTTTCTGCTTCCGTGAAATCGTTGTCTATATCGGATTTGACGGATTTCTTCGTTACGATTTTGTTTACTTTATCTTGTAGTATAGTTTCATATATCTCGTTACATATGATTGTCGCACGTTCATATAGTACTTGGTGATTTGGTTTTAGTGTTGGTCTCCGCTGCAGTTCTCTTGATCTGAGTACATAGTTTATTCTCTTGTTAAAATAAATCTGGTAGCCCAGTTTTGTCTTTTCTGGGCTTTTGTGTGTATTGGTCAGAGTTTGCATGGGGATTACTCGGTATAACATCTTTAGGTGGATGAGGGCCATTTCAAAGTTTCTCTTGTTTTTGCCTGACATACTTTTGGATTTGTGTAGCGATCAGTGTGGTTTTGCTTGGGAAACCTTTTGTGTTAAATGAGATGTTTGTCCTTTTGCCGTCAGTTTACTTCTAGCACTCGCTCTTTACTATTCCAACATCTGAGTGATGTCATCTGCTAATCTTATGTACATCGAACTATCTTGTTTCGGTTGAAGCTGGCCACTGATGTATAGAGTGCACCAAAATGGACTCAGACACCCGTTTTGATGGACGCCTGCTTTCAACTCACTACTCTTTAACGTTTGTTTATATATATATATATATATATATATATATATATATATATATATATATATATAAATATATGTAGAGTGGCCTTACTTTTATCCGAGTCGTTATATGGTATTTTCTATAGGTTTATTTCCAAGTTTAGGCCACTTAACTATACTTTCACGACGGGTATCCAAGCTTTGTCTATGATGTTCACTCTGTTTTCTTTCGCCTTTACTGTAGCAATTTTTTTCTGATATAATTTTAAGCCCAGTATCTTTACATCGCTTGCTTACGAACCCGTGTTATTTTGGGTTATATAGGTTGTTATTTCCTAGGGTTTTCTTTAAATTCTCGTTTACAAGCTTTTCGAGAAGTTTCCTTAGGGAGCGTATCTTTCGATTTGGTGCTTCGATTTGCCCGGTATCGACAGGAAGACCATTATTGCCCTCTTGATTGCTTAGGAGAAATATCCAATATTCAGGCAGTCATTGAAGATCTCCAATATTGCCTCATGAATTTTGTTTGGAAAATTACTCAGGTAGGTCGTTATTATACCGCTTATACCTGGTACTTTTTGCTCTAAGAAATTAACTGCTGCAAGTATTCCTCCTTTGTAAAAGGCATTTATTTTCATTGCGGTTTGCATCCCACCTTGTCGATTCGTAAGTAGGGAGCAATTTTTCCTTGTTTTTCTTTTAGTTATCTTGTTTTTCTTCTTCGTATTCCATGTCCTATATTTTATTTTCCTCCGGTGGCAAGAAAAGTATTTTTTCTAATTTCAAGAATTCGTGAAGTTCCTCTTTCTGGTGCACTTCCTCTCTGTTCTACTTTGAATTATATGCATTCTTTGGGTTGCGATCATCGTAGTTTGTATTGAATCCAGAATTTCGTAGGATCTGTTACTTTCTCCATTTTTTTAATAATTTGTTTTCAGACCAGATCTGACTTGTCTTTTATCATTCTTTCTGCTTGCTTTCTGATATTTCTTATCCTGTGATATCTCTATATGGCAGTTACATTGTTTCTTTCGTTAAAATCTTAAATTCTTGCATTTTCTGTTCAATTTCTTTATCCCATCGTGGTGCAGTTAAAGTTCTATAATCTCTTATTGGTCTATATTGTTTGTAGGCTTCTGTTATTTTTGCCATTGTTCGTTTCAAGTGTGTGTACCAACCGCCTCATGATATTTTAAGATGGCGCCAGAGAAGTTTTGCATTGTAAAATTGAGTTAAAATATTGTATTTCTGTTACTTAAAAAGTGTAAAAGAGCCTCCCCTCCATCGAAAGCAATAATATATTTTTAAAACCAATCCATGGAAGAGATTGCGTTATTTCATAAAATAGGCAGAGCAGGAGTAGATTGCGTTGATGCACAAAAACGTTCACGAATGCACTAGTACAATCCCAACATATTCTGTATCAAGAACATAAAAATAAAATTACAAAGTATTTAAAACAATATTATGCACTGGATAACAAATACAAACAACGAGAGCGTAGGAATCTCAGAGACGTGCATGAGGAAGCTGAAATGCTACCCCTCAACCAGGTTCTGAGAAATAAATAACTAAATATATGGAAAAAAATAGAAGAAACCATTTAACGAAACATCAATTTGAAGAAAATAGTAATGCAAACCACAGATCCGCAAGCAGTATAAAAACACTGCAAATAGAGGATGGACATTTTATAGATAGAGAGCAAATATGAAAAGTAATGAGGAAATAGAATAAACTCCAGGAAAAAGAGTAAAGAACGTCTCGAATACCAGGAGTAGATGATCTCACAGCCTGGAGGTACGTTATTTCCCTTTGAGAAAATAAAAAAGAGGACCAGGCTCCTGAGTGACTAGGAAGCCCAAGGGCACAAAACCTACAGGGCTACATTTACATGGATGAATGTAGACAAGAGATATAAAAACAGAAAAGCAAAAAAGAAAAGTTTAAGTATAGTTTAGGGACGCCGGCTCACGGAAGCTTTAAGAACAATAGAATGACAATAAACCGTAGGTCACCCTGAAAAATCTAGGAATGCCCACCCCCATCCTCTCCCTCCCCGCCCTCTTTGGGCAGACCAACTAAGGATAACTTTGAAACTCCAACCACTTTCCTTTTCTTCATATTTCCCTTATTTTCTTCCTCCCTTTCTCCCATTACAACCCTCTTTCTTCCCCGTCTTCTCCCTCGCTGTCAATCGCCAAAATAGAGCCGATGATAGCGGAGGAGCGAGGACTTGCGAAGAGGTCAGCCTGGGACGTCCCTTCCTGACTTACCAAGCCCAGATGGGGCGGAGAGTTGGTAGGAGAAACCCATAGAGGAGCGCTATTTATCTATTTATCAAAGATAAATTAGTAAAAATCTAAAATACTACTGATAAAAGTTATGAGAAAATTTACGACTCTGAACCTCTATAAAAATGCATTTCCTTAAACCTATTATTTATAGGTAAATAGAGAATAAAGCTAGAAGACTTTATGAAAGTTTAATTTTGCTATTATTCAAACACCATAAAAGGAACTTAGATTTTAATAAAAATAATTAAATGTTTGATAAGTCTGGATGCTTATGAAAATTTGGTTTTGCTACTAACAAACGCAATGAGTCTGTTTATTTATGAAAGAAAAGAAAATTTATTAAAATGAAATATTTCTAGTAGTCAAATAAATAAAATATTAACGAGTTTGGTAATTTACGAAAAGTTGATTCATGAAATTCCATTTATGCTACTCCAAAAATATTCATATTTTCTTCCGAGGTTTTCATCTATGAATATTTAATATATGCAAATGTAATAATGGTAATAATAATGTAATAATGATATTGCTGGTAATACCCATAGCCAAAAAACATGTTTGACAAATTACCCTATTTATCATAATATAATATTTTAAAATTTACCATTGCCCTAAAATAATGAGTTTTAATAAATTATTATTGTTTTAGATAAACAAATTTACTATTTGTATTAATAAAAGAAAAAATATGTTACAAAAGTTTATATTGTCATTTACTCTAATGGAATTAAATAAAATCTAAAGTTGCTACTAATAATATCATTAAATTCTTGATTAGTTTGGCTTATTTTGAAATATGAATTTATGAAAATCTAATTGCGCTATGATTTAAAGCAAGAAAATGTTGATGTGTTTTGCAATTTATAAAAATTGCTACTAATGAGAACATTAGTCGATTTTATTAAATAAACAACCAAACACTCATCAAACATTTAATTGTGCGTGTATTAATAGCAATATTAGATATTCAAAAAAATGATTTCACATTTAGAGCAAACTTCGTCAAACCTTTGATTGCTTTGGTTAAAAGCAATAAAATATTTGATAAATTTTACTCATTATGAAAATGGAATTTATGAAAATCCAATTTCTATTCATTTGCATAAATGACAAATAGTTTTTGAACTAATATTTATGGCAAAATTGCGAGAGAAAATGAAATAGCAAATCTAGTGCCCCTCAAGTCTTAGGGTTAAAGGAGAATAGGTATTGGCATGTATGAAAATGAATTTGTGAAAATCTATAATTGATACTTATCGGAACAATAAAATTATTGGCTAGTTTTAATAGATGAATATTGAATTTCTGAAAATCTAACATATATATTATTAAAAGAAATAAAACATCCAACGAATTTAGCCAATAACATATGAATATGTGTTTACATTATAGTATTAATCAATGTGGCCGCCCTTAGCGATGATTTCGATTTCCTTTGCACGCTCGGAAAAATATTATTCAGATCGTGCAAAGGAAATCGA
Organism: Ceratothoa steindachneri; assembly: GCA_963969495.1. Taxonomy (NCBI): domain Eukaryota; kingdom Metazoa; phylum Arthropoda; class Malacostraca; order Isopoda; family Cymothoidae; genus Ceratothoa; species Ceratothoa steindachneri. Next base: position 66,456,170 of record OZ018330.1, read on the forward strand.
AATCATAACGCCATTCGGGCAGAGAGAAAATGAAAACTCAAGACGATTCCCCTATTTGATTGTCTCTCTGTTATTAATAAAAGAACTACAACGAGGATTTACGGAGATTTTAACTTCCGAACGTCGAATATGTAGCAAACCCTTCGTTTAAAAAGTAAACAGATTATAATTATCGAACACTATTCATGAAAATTTTCCTTTTTAAAAGGTTGAAGAGCCCAACGTGTGGGAAAATATATTGGATTTAATTGTTCCCGCAAAAGCTTAGTGGAACATGTTTAAGTTTGCCAGTCACTGGTACAAGTGACCATAGCGTAGTTCAATTTCAAATAAAGACAAGCATAATAACAAATAAAAGCAACCAATTGAGACCGTATTTTTAGAGCTGCAATTTCGATGTTTTTCGTGACCGTATTAGGAAAATAACTGAGCTAGCTTTTATATAATAGAGCTGTAAAATATAGTTATTCACAGTTACAGCAAGTTTTAATTACTGAAGAGCTGGAGTTAGTTATATGTATACTTAAGCAGAAAACACGCCAATCAACGCGGTCGGCTACATCACTAGTCCAATTATATACTTTATATGGGATCGTAAATAAACGTTAACGAATATTAGAAAAACGTAGAAACCGAAATAAATTGAGAAAGCTATAGACAAATTTTATCCGAGACTGGTTAAATGTGGAGATGTCAAATCGAAGAAAATGATTAAGGAAATCTATCTATATATCAAATATCTCTCTCTTCACTATCTCTCAATTAATTACTAATGACTATCGACTAAGGCCATTCCTTTAAGCAAGATGTTGAAAGCTCCAGCAAACAAAATATATTTGAAATTACTAAATTAACTATTCTATTAATACTTTTAATATTTTATGCAAAGGCCTCATATGCGGAATGGTATCAAATGCTTATTTAGAAGTGTTTTTATTGTTGAGTTGTTATCACAGCTATCCACACTAAGAGAAAGAATCGATTTGGGGAAGAATAAAATTTTCCTCGGCATGCGAATTATTCACTATATAAACAAGATGGAACAAGCGAAGGTTTCAAGCCTGACTTCGTGTACCAACCTCAACTAAATGAGCTCAAGAATACATTAGTAAATTCACTGTGTGCGATCTTTAACCCTACTACTAAGCAAAGGGTAGTCCCAGTAGAGTTTAAAAAGCTGTTAGGCTGATCTTCAAAAATGGAGAGATAAGCGACCATAGTAACTTCCATCCTTTAGTTTAACGGTAGTAGATGGTTACCTCTTAGAATCGATAATTAGAGATAGTATGCTGGATCATCTATAGTCAGATAATTGAATCTTGAACACAATACTGATTTTTGCTAAAAGGCTTGTGTCTAACCAATCTTCTAGAATTTTGGTGGGAAATGACTTTCATCTACCATGAAAGCAAAGCAGTGGATATAGTTTACAGGGACTTCCAAATAAGCATTTGATACCATTCCGCATATGAGGCCTTTGCAGAAAATATTAAAAGTATTAATAGAATGGTTAATTTAGTAATTTCAAATATAATTTGTTTGCTGGAGCTTTCAACATCTTGCTTAAAGGAATGGCCTTAGTCGATAGTCATTAGTAATAATTAAGTGAGAGATAGTGAAGAGAGAGAATTTGATATATAAATAAGATCTAAGAGATGTGGAAAAAAATTCAAACAAATATGAAGGAATTAGAAGGAAATGAGAGTATCTCATAAGTATACAAGGTGCCTGGAGACAAGATTAATCTCTTGAATTTCGTACTGGCCTTGAATGGATCAAGAGGTTTCTTCTAACATTCGTTCTGTAGTTCATCTTCTCCAAGGCTACGTAGTAAGAATTTTGCTTAGGGTTTCATGCAAGGGTTGCATTTGTTTTAAAATTAAACATTATGCAGACTTTAGTCCCATGAAAAAGCAATTTTTTATGCCATAACTGTGACATATATTATATGTCTGGTAAATTAAACGGACATTATATGATTGATAATTGTGACTGATATTCTTTAGGCGCAAACCATGTAACGGCCATTGTGTGCGTAAAACTATATGAGGTAGTTTTACTTTTAGTCTTTCAAAAATCTTGTATAAATATTTGATAACTTATGATTGAAGCAGGATATATCAGGAAAATGGCTTTTTCAATTAATAAAATACTATCCTATAAAAAAAAGCTTTTCCTCACTATTTTGTAGTTTGTAACTGAACTAAAGTTAATAAACTTTTCCCAAAGAAAGAATTGCTTACTTCTAGGCTATACGAAGGTTGGAACGAAATAAATGCGAACATAATTTTAATTAGTAGTTTTAGGTTTAATATAGAATTGACCCTTCTTTAAAATTAATAGAGTCTTTAATATGCCGATAAAGTTATTCACACCCCTCTGGGGCATTATCAGCAGAATTTAAACCCATCAATGTAAAACCTGCTCTAGCTCTTTCAGGAAGGCGTGGAGTTAATAATCGGTTCAAAGGTACTGCATTAATTGTCATCATCATATATATATATATATATATATATATATATATATATATATATATATATATATATATATATATATATATATATATATATATATATATGTATGTATGTATATATATATATATATATATATATATATATATATATATATATATATATATATATATATATATCTTTCATGAGGGCGAAAGAATGATTAAATAAATCCAGCATACGGCAAGAAACAGAAAAACAGGGTTTATTTTAATTCAAAAAGTTCCGTACTGGTATAGGATTCGAACCAAGCACCCTGAGGCAGCGACCAACCGCTTTGATCTCAATTAACCTGAGTCTTAGACCACTCGGCTACGCGGAAGACCACAAAATCTTCTGTATAGACAAGCTTTTAAAGGCAATGTATATCTTTCATGAGCGCAAAAGAATGATAAAATAAATCCAAAATCTTGCAAGAAACAGAAAAACAGGATAATTTTTTCTTCGCAAAATTTATTTCCTAATTCGAAAAATTTCGTACTAATGTGAGATTCGAACCAAGAACACTGAGGCAGCGAGCAACCAGTTAAATCTCAATTAAACCGAGCCTAAGATTACCGTCAACCCCTTTAAAATTGAACTAATCGGGCGCTCCCCCCATCCCTAAAATATAGGCATATATAATTCTTTATTAAAATTTCAAAGAAATATACTTAGAGAAAACTGGACTTTCCATATATCAGAGGATTTATGAAGTCAAACATTTTCCTAGCAGGGACAACATATGTCTACAACTAACTATTTTTGACTGGGACCAAACAGAATTCATTTATAGGGTGTCATTATTTTGATGATATGAATTTGAATTTCTCTAACTTTATTATAACTATTTTTTTTCCAATTTTATTTTCAGATTAATAACGAATGATATTAAAATAACGAAGCATTTAAAAAGGCACGCTGTAATCGTTGCAATAAAAGATCTGAATAATGATACCGAGATTACTCGCTTTCTAAAGGCTCCCCGATCTTTTATTGTCAGATTAGAATAAGACCAGGAAGCTATTGATAGAGAACCAGCAATGGTATAAAAAGGAAAATATATCACCCTAAACAACCCCAAGGGAGCAGCGAGAATTTCGCAAGGTCGGATGACCCCGACGCTCTTATCAAAAATGGTCGGGCTAGTCGAACCCAAGGAGCCATCTCAAGAATGTCGCACGGCCGTGAGATCCCTTTTAGTTTTCCCTTCTCCCCCGTCGCATCACTCAATCGGCGCCAGATCTACGGCATCGAGGACTTTCGGGCGAGCCTGTAATGCTCGCCGAGAATATCCCCTCTCCCTTGCGCGCCAAATCTAATGAGTTCCCCGTCCCCCTTTGGGGGCCTCTGGCAACCCGCTTCCGCCGAGGCAGTATAAATACTTCGGGAATAGCTTTGAGAAATTAGCACCATACAGCCCCGGGTGTCTTGTTAGCAGCCACGTACAGTATCGTACCCCCTGCTCCACCTCCCAACGGCTTCCAGCTACGAACGCCACGCGTCACCTCTCTACCCGGCCTCACTCATACCTAAGGCTAGAGTTCCCACCCGACAGTCGATAGACACGACTAGGCATCTATCACTCAAGTATCGACTTTGTCCTCGTCTGGTTACTCCCTCGTTCATTTTTCTGCGAGGTTAAAGAAAAAGGAATTTTGCAAGTGAACTTTGCAGCGCCCGGCTTCCTCGTCGTCTCTAAATCATCCGGTTATTTAGGATTTACGTGAATCTTCCCTTTATTAGCACTTTCCCCCTTTTCCTGGAAGCAATCGCTGGACATCCTCCATCGTGTTCTCGTCCCCGTCGAATAATTTTTGTCTCCCCCCCCCGCCGTTTGGTACCCCCGGTTTCATCTTATTTATTGTCATTTATTTACTTTTGCATATAATATTTTATTTGTATATAGTAAAGTTATTCTTCTATAATCAGTTTCTCTAAACCTATAACCCCTAAGAATGGATTATTTAGGCCAACTGCACTCGATTTTGATTGATTTACCCGCGTACTAAGGTGCTCCCAAAATATATGCAAAAAAGTCAAATTAGTTGTAAATGTTCTCCACATGGCTAAAATTATGCTATAAAATGTTAAAAGAGCTGATGTAAAATATTGACTAAATTGGCGAATATTTAGAGGTCACTATGTGTCTCCATTTCAGTCAAAATATTGGAACTTTTTAATAGTAGGCATTTATTGGTTGTTACTTATATACTATCATATATTTCTCATTCATAACTCATTTACTATGAATTACAATAATTCGCAAAAAAATAAAGATATTGCATTATCTTAAAAGTGGAATGACATTTACATACTCGGCGTATGATGCAATAATAATTGTTGTTTCAGCTTGTTAATTTCTGAGCCCATTTGTAAAGTGATGAGGCAATAACGCCCCCTCGTTTCAAATGGTGATGCAATCGCACCATTTCCTATATAATTCAGCGAAGATTGATGAATTGTTCGGTTGTGGTTTGAAGTTTAACAGTTGACGTAATACAAGTGAAAACAAGTGCTGGTTTATGCAAGTATATATATAATTATTTAGGTGGTTAATATACTTTGTTTATTCAGTGCATAGATAATTTGCAGTTTTTTATCAATATCAGACTTACTTAAAGAATATTAGAATTTTATGTTAACACACTTTATATATATATATTGTGATAGAACCGTCTGAGGCCGCTTAAATTCAACCGCTATCACATGTTGTTTAGAAACACGTTGCTACCCACGTGCATCTTCGCGTCGAAGCCGGGCGTGTTATCGCCACCTGAGTCAATATTTAACCAAGGAGGTTCACCCTCCTCCCCTTCCGTTTCGCCCCATGCGTCGATCTCGCCAGATTGAGTTAGGCTTATGGGCAGATAAGGTATGTTCCCAGGTGGCGGCTGGGCATTCCTTCGAAGCCCCCACTCCATTGTCCCCTACGCCAAGGGGATGGCTTCGACTATTTATATAGAAACCTTCCCGATTAGATCAGATCAGATCCAGATTATCTTCGCGAGACATCACGCCGATCTGGTTTCACTTTGTGTACCAGGGGCTCTCTACATTGAGATCCACTATTTTTATACAGAAGTGGACAATGTCCCTTGAGTGCCAAGGTTCGAGCCTTTGAGACGCCAAGTCCACAAGGCCCTCCCTGTTGTTCAGAAAGAGAACAACGTTAGAAGAGCCATTGTTCTTTGAGCCCGTTGACAAGAGACGGTTTTTACCCTTCCCCCCTGTTGTTCAGAAAGAGAACAACGTTAGAACAGCCATTGTTCTTTGAGCCCGTTGACAAGAGACGGTTCTCACCCTCCCCCCTTGTTTTTCAGAAAGAGAACAACGTTAAAACAGCTATTTTTCCTTGAGCCCGTAGACAAGAGATGGTTATCACCTCCCCCTATTGTTCAGAAGAGAACAACGTTAGAACAGCCATTGTTCTTCAAGCCCGTTCGTCAAGAAACGGTTCTCATTTCCAAGAAGTCACGTCAGGATAATTTAATCCCTCCCCCCCCTTCGGCTGGAACTCGCCAGCACCGAAGATTCCTTCGCGTTGCCTTCCTCTGCACAACAACTTGTAATTACGTAAGCTGAGCATTACCTTTGATTATCTAACCTTTCGTCCACCCTACCCTGTGCTTTAAATGCTTTATCGATCAACCCATCCCTCTAATTTTTATTTGTCTACGTTTTTTTTTAAATCACTCCCAAATCTTAATCCTCGGATTAGCCAGATATTTCCACGACTCTTTCCATTCTCTGTTTATGTAAACATTTTCCGTTTTGTGTGTTGTTGATAGTTTACTTAATAAAACTCTATTTTATTAATGATAGCCATATTATTATTATTGAGCCCAGTTCCACTTCTTAACAATATCTAAGATAAATAACCTTGGTCAATCAGATTTACCACGCACTCGAAATATAAGAATAGTTCCCTCAACGAATAGTTATATATGGTATATCATCGAGAGTCTATTGTACGACATATATATATATATATATATATATATATATATATATATATATATATATATATATATATATATATATATATATATATTAATTAAGCATGACTGCCGTAATTTTTTACAAACTCAAGAGACTATTTATTTATGTCAAATGAAAGCTTATTCTTTCAAGAATATTGAATATTTAGATATTTTAGAGTATAAAAAAATATCTTCTAAGTGGGAAACTAAATGGAGGGGAACTGTGAGCTCACTCAGTTACAATAAATTTTTATTTCTGTTGTTTCAGATTATGGCTGGAAGTACTCGTTCATCTGTGGCAGTCTCGCTTTAAAGGCATCCTACTAGTGATCTTTCATATGCAAGACAACCAGCATGTGGTATAAAAAATACCTTTCTTTGAAGAAGAACCGCAAAACCGAACTGTACTCATGTAGAATGAATGAGCGTAATTTCGAATCTACTCTTTCAAAACTTTTTGACATAGCCTTAAAAATGCTTTAAATGTGGTAAAAAATGAAGAAGACTGCCAATTTCTGTTGATGCAGAGAGAGAACATTTTCTCCTGCAATATGTCGTTCTGTGATAAGATTACTTTTGCCAAGGAATCGCGCAAAAATATCGACATGAGAAGACTTTACAATACAAAGAAAAAGTATATACTTCTAAAAATCAAGCAAAGGCTGCTGCTCATGCAGATTTCGAGTCATCATCATCTTAAGGAGAAAGTTTAATTGCGGCAGACGAAAAGTTTTGTCCACCTTCTTCAACTAAGAAAAAAATGCAAAATGTATTCCTTCAAATTCAAAAATATCTTTACAACTTAAGCTGTGGATGCTGTTCTTGATCGTGCAAATATTACGGATAGAAAAACAACAATGATTGCTGGATCAATAGCACAAGCCTTTGGTTAGGATATTGCAGCTATAACACTTTCTAGGAGTTCTATACGACGTTCCAGAAAGCAAGTAAGAGAGGCAACATACAATGAAGACAAAGCTTCGTTGTCTGTTGAAAGACCGATCCTTCTTTACTGGGATGGAAAACTATTACCTCCTATTGATGGGGCAAAGAAACAGTAGAACGAATTGCAACAATAGTTTCTGTACATGGAATGTAAAAAGTTCTTCGTGTGCCAAAAGAATAGGCTATGGCATGCATTTCATCAATTAATGACTAGAATCTTCGTGACGAAGTTCAAGACCTTGTATTTGAAACAACTGCATCAGATACTGGCATAAAAAAGGAGCCTGTACGATAATTGAGAAAGTATTAGGAAGGGAGCTTGTTTGTTTTGCGTGCCGTCATCCTATTTTCGAAATTATGTTGTCAGATGCTTGCAATATTTGCTTGGGCCTATAAGTGGTCCAAAGAGGACTTTCTTTGAACGTTTTAAAGAACAATGGTCGTCATTTAAAAAGGATTCTTTTTTAGAGGCAGATAGCAGTTTATTCGTCAATCCAGTAATGCATAATCTTCGAGGAGAAATGTTCTTATATTTTCAGGAAGCTTTGAAAATTCCTCAGTTGCGTGACGATTATGAAGAATTGCTGCGACTCAGTCTCATCTTTCTTGGGGGTATTGATAAGACAGAAATTACATTAAGAGCCCCAGGAGCGACTCATCATGCACGTTGGATGGCTAAGGCTATATATGTCCTGAATATATACTTGTTTCATCATCAACTGAAACTAACGGAACGTGAAAAGGCCAATAATACAGAGTGCTCTCTTTTTATTACTTTGGTCTACTCGCGTTTTGGGAATGAAGCCCATTTTAGAATTAATGCTCCTTTAAATGACATTCTTCTTCTTAAAACTTTGAAAAAGTACCCAAATTAGACAATATCTAAAGAAGCAACCACAGCCATTCACAGACACCTTTGGTATCTTGGAAAACATCTCTTGTTGGTCTTGCATTTTTTGATCATATAACTAACGCTATGACAAAACAGAAGATGGTCTCCAATCTCCAACGTAATGAAAACACCAAAGTTGTTCGCCGATTGAATATTACAAAAAACATCAAGGATTTGGACTTGCAGAAACTGGTAACTCAAAAAACTAAGCTAATCTTCAGTCTTTTTCTACATTCATACAAACACTGATGCACCCTGTATTTTCTTAAATTACCGGGTTAAGCGAATGGTAGTTAAATACGCAGTAATCCATTCTCTCTCAAAAGGCAATATTCAAATTTAATCCCGTGGTTATGTATCATATCGCATGTCAAATAGGTATTACCCTGAACCTTAAGAAGAATCAGCCCCTTCTTATAAATATTCCCTAATGCTATTCTGTGTGTCACTCTCTCTCTCTCTTGTTTACAGTTAATTTTCTTATCCTATCATTTTGTATAAAAATAATGTGTTATGGTAATATTTTGTCTGTCTTTGTGGAGCTAAAGGATGTACCATGATATTCTAAAACTAGCCCCGTAGTTGTGATCTAATAAGGTCGTTCTCACTCATACTTCTTTTTTCGTCTATAGAGGTTAATTTTGCTATAAATGAGCCGCCAGATGGTTTTGTTGGCAGTGAAATATGTAGAATATGGTGATGATAATCTAAAGGAAGCAACTATGGCATATGAGATTGAAAGTAACTTTGATTAAATAAATATCATTGGTCACGAGTTTGAAAACACAATCGACGTAGGTTAACTGGAAGCATGGAAGGCATTTGTTCTGGTCGTGAAGAACTTTCTTGGCAACGGGAAGGCCAGGAACTACACATATCTCTTCACCAATATGTTGACTGCTTTGAGGAACATTGGATGCAACATGAGCATCAAAATGCGTTACCTATCTCACATATAGATCGGTTTCCTGAGAATCTTGGATTGCGTGGCGAGCAGGGAGAGAGATTTTATCAGGACACGAAAGAGATGGAGACCTGGTATCAGGGACGCTGAGATGCAGTCATAGTGGTTTATTTATGTGGGACTCTGAAGAGACATCCTTACCATTGAGCATTCTAGTACTTCTAAGAAACTGAAGTTCATGCTCTGTGTAAAAGAACAACCACTGACCTCCCTCCTCCCTAATTTATCTTAACTTTAATTACATTTAGTCTTCATGTCTCATAGTTATTCTGGAGGGTGCATATTTTCTTTCCAGAAGCTAGTTGTTCCATTTGAAAGTGATTATGGTAATATATTTAATTTAGTGTGCAGCATAAACTATTTCTGAAAGAACTTCCCTGCCCAAAGTGCGATAAAATTTGCATGGTTGACTTTAATCGAAAAGCTTTCACATGCAATCGGGTCATAAAAGAGAGTGGAAGCATAGAAAAAATAAAATGTGCAGTTTAGCCCAACAATTTTTAAAAATACATTTTTCCAACCTTAAATTAAGTGCTTCCGATATTATATTGCTCGTTAGTAAATTTTGTGCAAAATAGTTTACTTGTGAGGATGCGCTTCAACAATTGGAGATATCTACACTGACATTTATGGATTGGTCGAGCTTTTGCATTGAAGTTTGTATTAGTTTTGCGTTTGAATATACGAGTAAGTTAGACGACGTGAAATAGAAAGCATGTAGGGTGTTTGGAAGTTTTGAAAGAGATTCTAAGAAAATATTTTTAGTGCCTGTGGCTTTCCGAGATGAAAAGCTTTATTAGCTTGCATAAAAGAGTGGATTGAGATAGAACCAACAAAATTAGTGCCTGTTTGAAGCCTTATTACTCCCTCGGAGAAAGATTTTAACACTTAATGGTCAATCACTCCTACAACTTCATCGACCCCTTCACTGGCGCCCAAACTCAGAATATTGATACAACTTGGTGTGACATAAAAAGATTGACCCCAAAATACGGCAGCTAAATTATATAATCGGGGATAAACTGCCTAAAGTGTAGGGGAATACTAGTTGTTGTTTTTTAAGTTAACCCAAATAACTATTTATTATATATTTTTTTATAAACGGTATTTGGTTTGTTAGGTTTGGTTTGTTTTGTTCTTTGGTTTAGTTTGATTTGGTTTCGTTTGTTTTGTTTTATTATGTTTTGTTTTGGTTTTGTTTAGTTTCGTTTTGTTTTTGTTTGGTATCATTTTTTAGATGGGGCCATTGTACCACTAATTTGATCATTGCCGATGTGTTCGGATTATTTGTTACTGCATTAATTTAGAAGAAGCAAGGTTTTGCCTCTTTAACAGAGTGCTTATTGAAATTAATTAAATTACATATCACAACAGCTTCCTGGCTTTATAATAATAAAATGGGAATAAAAGAATATAAGTTTTTATATGAAATTCACCTGTACAGAACGATGAATGATCTCGACAATGGTCAAATGAAGCAGACGACCTTATATAAACCTATATAAGGACAGGGAAGCGGGACTGGTGACAGCCCTCTCTTGACCATTTCCTAGATGGGTCAAAATTTTGCCCCTCGTGTCTTCAACCCACATGACGATCTCCAACACCACGTATCCACGCAAGCCTTATCATGGTGTATTATCCTCTTATTAATTACATTTTGTTGAGTACCCGTGAGGCTCACTCCGACACTATTTAGGAATGCCGAAAGGTAAACCTAGGGAAGAGCAATCGAAACAGACAAGACAAATCATCTCCACGGACGGCTTAGAGTGCAATGATGAGCCCATCAAAGATTTTATTAAAAGGATCACGCGATTGGCTACCGTGCACGTCCACGACACTACTCTAAAGAACACCACTCCTCCTTTGATCAGCCTACTGTCATCACCCCTTGCAGTGAATGAGGTCCCAGAAGGAGCCATACCTGTCCCTTGGCACTAGGTATAACCACCAGACACGCAACCCTCATAGCAGGGCATCGGAGACAGCGAAGAGGAAGAAGATATTCTCCGACTTCGACGATCGTCGCCTTCTACTCCTCGGGGTACGTCCCTTATTGACGTAAGACAACTATCTCAAACAGACTCTCAAACTAAGTTGTCCACCATACTAGGCCAACTGAGCGAAAATTTGGGGGCGCCAGGGTTTAAAAGGAGAAAAAGGGAAGACATGGCCACGTGAATAACCCTGTATAAAGTTCGTAGTTTCAAGGTATGACCAGCTGTGCGCTGTTATACGCACACTTGTCCACTGGCTGGCCGAAATTAAGGCCCTGCTTGAGGATTGCTTTAAGAGTGATTTGAATACACAGTTACTAGGCCAAAGAATATTCAAACACTGCTACAAAAATATAATTTAATGGGACTAAAGATTACATACATATATAGGTCAAGTATTGCAACTATGAATTAAGTTTGAACCGAGGGATACATAATTAAGAAATGATCTTACAATTATGCAAGTTCTAGAGCAAAGGGGATCCTTGAGGTTCAACGCGGAAAAGGTGGGAGGAGCGTGACAAAGCGGGGGTTAAATCCCTTTTACCTTAATGTGCGACAAGTAGGAATAGGGAGGTAAGTTTGACCTTGAACTTGTGGGCATCTTACGATACGCTCAATCCAACTTCGGAAAATTAAAGATGGGTCCTCTTATCCTTAAAAGGCAAATGGAGGATGCTTCGGGGATGCCTTTTCCTATCTTTAAAATTCGAAGACGTGGTGAGAAGGGTTGAAGCGTGCCTAAAATTATCTTTACAAACAACAATGAGTGACGATTAGCTCTTCCTCGGCTCTTAAAAAATCACTCAATTCTTCTCTGCACGAGAATGTAGTCGATTTCATCTCCACTAACAAAGACGTTAACGGCTAACGTACTGGACGGCAACTTCAGACATAATCTGCTTGTAAAATGTGAAGTGTCGAATATATATCCGAAATCTTCTAGACAGGGAGAGAGATTCATCGCAGACAGATTTCCTTAATTGCCTTTGGTCGCGATAAGGGTCCATAGCGGGAAGTCGCGATGTCCCCTTAGTGGTCTTTTCATTGTTCGAATTTTCGCAATATATAGGGCTGACGAATTTAGAGCGGTCAACGGCGAACTGGGAAACTCAGGGGAGTGGGATTCCTTATTTTTCTCCTTATTCTTCCACACTCCTTCTTTTCAAGAGGACATTTTTTCCCCGAAATCTGGTGCGTAAGAAAATGTTTCGAACTAATTTTTCTTCAAGGAAGAGATGCTATAAAAATTAAATTAGTTAAACGAGATGCAAAAAAAATTCTGGCATTATCGAGGTTAGCAAATAATAATAAATATTTCAGACTATCCGCATAGGTACAATAAAAAACAAACCAGAATTAAAATATAGCAAAACAACACATTGAGTATCTAAATGAAAGAAAAAATGACCTATTACTAAAGACACACTACAAATACTGAAAAATTATACAATACTTCAAACAATTAACCTATATATAAAAGAAATTAGCAAACATATTTACAAGGAGATACACTAATGGTATCTTTAATTTATGTCACTAGGTTCTTCTAGAGGATTTCTGCTTAAACTATACGCTAAAAAACTTTGAGTACCCTTCATATACACAATACGGAATTGATATTCCATGATCAACAGACTCCAACGCATTAGTCGTCCATTTTGACTCTTGAAATTACACAGGTACGACAATGGCTTATGGTTACTCTCAATTACGAATTCATTTTCTATAAGGTATATTCTAAAAGGTCGAATTGGCTATGCTATTGGTAAAGCCTCGAGTTCAATGGTGGTGTATGCCTTTTCGTGGACAGACAGATTCCTGCTCGTATACGCAACGGGATATCCACTTCCATCATTTTCATACTGCATGAGGGCACCACTTATACCACCACGAGAGGCATCTGTACGAATCTCAAACTTTTTCTTCGGATTTGGGGGTCTAAAAATAGGAGCAGAGATCAGTTTCTCCTTCCACTAGTTAATGCTAGACACCGCATGACAAGTCCAACTGACAGGATCGGGTCCCGTTTTCTTTAACATATCATTAAGGGTCGACGCTATATTAGCGAAATTGGAAACGAAGCGCCTGTAAAATGAAGCGGGGAAGCGGCATTTCAGCTATGGCTTTAACTTTGTCTTCTTGGGGGACAATCTGGTTCTTTCCGATCTTAAACCAAGATATTTAATCGTATCATATGCGAAATGACACTTCGACGGGCCTATCCTGAGTCCGTGTGCGCACAAACGGATTAACAAAGTGCGAAGGTAATGTACCTGCTGGTCCCATGTACGGGTAGAAACGTACATGTTGTCAAAATAAAAGTTTAAACTGACTAGGCCGTCTACAATTCAACGCATCATTCAATAGTAATTTTCACACACAGTTATCAAACCAAATGGAAAACGGTTAAACTACATTAAGCCTTTTTCTGTAGAAAAGCTGTAAAACCCTTAGAAGATTCGGATAACGGAATCTTATGGTAGGCCTTACAAAGATTAATTTTGGAGATGAATTTTGAATCTTCGAAAAGATGTATGTTTTGATAAATCAAAGGTATGTCCTTGGTGTCAAACTGGCTGACTAAATTTAATTTGGGAAATGGAAAAATGGGCGCACATCCTAAATGATTGATTGCCCTTTTCGAAATTCACAATTGGGGCAGAAATGTCAGATGAGGAATGCTCGATGAGTCCCAACCTGGGCAAATTATTCTACTTCGGCTTTAAACGTGGCGCGTAAATGAACGGGAATAAGGTAAGGCATAGTTCTTACTGGTTCTTGCGTTTTTAAAACAATCTCATGAGGGAAAGGGTTGAACAACCTGGGGTTTTGGAGGCTATTTCCGAGAATTCACTTAGTAGGCTCGCCAATAAGCCTTCTAGATGTGTCAGAGACAGGGGTTAAAATCGAGCTCTGGGGCTGAGTCCGATTGGGGGAAAGGGAGAGACGGCAAAAGGTATTCGTCGTCTGCGTCCACGCAGATTGTTTGAAAGAGGCAAAGCGGTTCTACCGGGTAAGTTGCCTCTAAGACGAGTTCTTCATCTAAAGTGGCCACATTATTAACGCACGCGCATTGGTGGTACCATTTAACAGGTTGAGGTGGTAGACTTTATTACCTGAGGGGGACTGAATTACGTAGTCCACAGGGCCTCGGGATTATACTACTGAAAAAGATCCTTTCCACTGAGATAGGAGCTTATTAGAATCAGAGGGCAACATAAGTAGTACTTCTCACCTGCTTCGAATTTCCGTGCTTTGGATTTGATGTCATAATACGTTCTGTATTTTCCAAAATTGACCTCAGAATTCTTTTTAGCTTCAACAAACTGATCATTCCTGGATAACTCGACGTCCAGGATTGACGAGGACGTTAAAGGTACCGGGGTAACGGTGTCTTTCGCAGCTTGGGCCCTGGTGATCAATGGTTGCGTGATGGGTTCTGGGGAGAGCTGCGCGCTCTGTCCGATAAGAACAGAGAAGAACTTTCCTAGAACGGTGACTACATCAGCCTATCTTGTGAAATACTGACACTGTATGTAGCACTTTACCACAAGAAACTTAGTGGCACGACCTAAAATGTCTTGAACGATCGCAAATCTCTTCTGCTGGGGACTTACTGGCAGAAACAGCTTGTCCGAGGCTTCTATACATTTGCAACGAGGGTTGATACTCGGTGCCCATTTATCGTGCCGTTCTCAAACTTGAGCCCGCCAAGAAAGGTCTTATAGAACAGGAAATTTACTGGTTGTTCCGAGTAAGAGGGAGGAGGTGGCGACTGTGATGACGAAGCAGAAGAGTTAGGGGAAAGAGAAGCGGTTATCTGATGGACCTGTTGATTAGGGGTGGTCCTTAGCTGCGAGTTCTGGGCGCCGTTATAACTAAGGTGAAAATGGACGCCACACTTAAAGCATACGATGGGTTTACGCGGGTTATGAGACAGCGCAGAAGGGAATGTTGGAGGCTTCACGTCTTTTTGTTCACGCTGAGGATGAGGCTTGGGTTTATGGGGTGCCTGAATCTTTACGAAGCTATCATTATTCTTAGCATGAAACTTATTAGGCCCAAATTTATGTTTGGGGGACGGGGGGGACTCTTCTTGATATCCTTGGGATATAGGTCGTGGATGTAAACGTAAAGGTCGGCTTCCTCTAAATATTCTTTAGACGAAGAAGCTCTTCTATAAGGACGAAGGCTTTCAATTCTCAGGGAAGGGTAGCCATGAGTTGATCCCTTAAAATAAAGTAGACTAATAGCTCATAGTCTTTAGTCACTTGTGAGGACTCCAGCTAAAACTATAAATTGTGGCAAAGGGGGAGCCAAAATTGCTTAAATGTTTGTCCCGTCTATATCCTAGCCGAGCGGAATCTAACCTGATAGAACTCTGGATTCATATTAATAGCAGAGAGGAGCTCTGCTTTTAGGGGTACATAAACCAGGGTTGCTTCCGATGGAAGAGAAATGAAGATTTCACGCAGACGGGCAGCTCCATCTGATTCTAAATCCCAATTTTTTACTTCGAAAATTTTTTTCAAAGTGGGTCAGATAAGCACAAAAATCTTCTCGGTCTTTATACGCTGGAAGTTTTAACGAGGGTACTTGTGGTTAATAGTTACGTGTTCCCACAGAACTTATTTCGACATGATCACGGCTTAATTCTATCTTTTGCTGTCGTATTTGTTCTCTCTATTCTTCTTCTCTAAGTGCTTGTTGTTTCATTTCTTCTGCTTCTCTCTGTTCTTGTTCTTTCCTTTCTTCTGCTTCTCTCGCTGCTAATCCTTTCCTCTCTGCCCGTTCAATTCGTTCGTCCTCTTAAACGTAAGCGATTAAATCCTTTTCTGTTAGTCCTAGGATAAGTCCATACTCATGAAATCGATCGAACGAAGATATTCAGAAAATGCTGCGTTCGTCTTTCGGCACACGAGAAAGCTTAACAGAACAAATGAGGTTCTTCTTAACAAATCTACTTACTAGTAATTGACAATTAACTAAAAATAAGTTACTAAAGTTCCAATTAATTATGCACACCAGTAAAAGAAAATAACTAAAGAGTGAACCTGACTCAGGACTGAGTCTTCTGGTAAATTTACCACAGCAAAACCAAAATTTTGCGGCTATTCTTGCCGTTTATTTAGTGGTATCTTAACCCAGGTAAATACGCTAAATAATAAAAAATATAATTGCCTATTAAAAGAAAACTATCCTATTATTTTTGCTTGGATATTCTTGACACTTGCAACTGTATAGAGGGGAAATAATGATGTTTAAGGAAACAGCAAAAGATCAGATAGGGTGAAATCTTTTACAAACCCACAGACCTGACGCCAGTTTTATATATATTTATATATATATGTATGTCGTGGTATGACCAGGTGTACGCTGTTATGCGCACACTGGCCTATTGGCCGAACGAAATTAAGGCTCCACCTTAGGATAGCTTTAAGAGTGCTTTAAATACAAAGTTGCTAGGCCAAGGAATATTCAAACACTGCTACAAAAATATTCTTTAATAGGACGAAAGATTACATACACATATAGGGCAAGTTAAATATCAATGTAATTAAATATTGACCGTTCACAGCTAAGATGATTGACACTATCAATTAAGTTTAAAACGAGGTATAATTAAGTAAGAAATGATCTTACAATTATGCAAGTTCTAGAGCAAAGGGGATCCTTGAGGATCGACGCGGTAAAGGTGGGAGGAGCGTGACGAAGCGAAGGTTAAATCCCTTTTACCTTGATGTGCAGCGAATAGAATCAGTGAGGTGAGTTCGACCTTAAACTTGTAGGTGTCTCACGAGACGTTCAATCCAACTCCGGGAAATTGAAGATGAGTCCTATTATCCTTAAGAAGCAAAAATGGAGGATGTTTCGGGGATACCTTTTCCGATCCTTAAAATCCGACGACGTGGTGAGAAGGGTTAAAGCGCGCCTAAAACTATCTTCACGAACAACACTGAGTGATGACTAGCTCTTCCTCGGCTCTTTGAAAATCACTCATTTCTTCTCTGGGCGAGAATGTAGTCGATTCCCTCTAAACTTACGAAGACGTTAACGGCTAACGTACTGGACGGCGGCTTCAGACACCATACGGTTGTGAACTCCAAAGTGTCGAATATATACCCTGAAATTATCTAGACGGGGAGAGAGATTCATTGCCAACAGACTTCCTTAATTGCCTTGGGTCACGATAAGGGTCCATAGCGGGAAGTCATGATGTTCCCTTAATGGTATTTACATTGTTCTATTTTTTGCAGTATATAGGGCAGACGAATTTAGAGCGGTCACCGGCGAACTGGGAAAGTCGGGGTACGGGGGGAGGAGGATTCCTCTTCTTTCTCCTTATTCTACCACACGTATATACCTAAGCAGTTGGAGACTTGCCTTAGTTGACGGCAAAGTATGTGCAACACAAAGTGTTAATTTAACACTTAGTGGAAATGCTCTCAAAGTCAAAACAGGTTACAGAAACTACTGCGGGGTAAACGGACAACAATTTTCCGCGGTTTTACGCGAGGCAGAGCGAGCCTTAGGAGAGTGAATCAACGTGGCAAGGCGCGTTCTTCAGGACTTGCCAATATGCATGTGATATTGAACAATTAACCAATGCCACCAAGAACCTGTCCTTGTCTTCTCCCGGAAAACGGAACTTTCCTAAACGTTTGCCCTTTAAATCGCCGATTTCTCCTTTACAACCTGAAGCCCCTGTCCCCCTTCATCCGTCCATTACTGAGATTACCAGGGATGAATCCTTGCTCCCACTGCAGAACTTCCTTCAACAGGTGACTCAAGAACTGAGAGACCTTCAAGTGGTAAACCCAGTCATCTGGCCGGGTACCGACATGATAGGTATCATTTCCTTACCCGGCCTAGCGCTTCCCTCCATCTTTTAATTTAATAACCCAGACGTTGAAATCGCTCCTCCTGCCCACATGCCTAGAGTGGGGGGGGCCCACTCACCCTTCAGTTTAACCATTACCTCTCTCAAACAATCATTCACCTACGATGTCTACTAATGCTTTTCACATCCAGAAACACTCTGCAAGAAAGTACCACGTTTAGACCTATCCTGGCCTGGCACCTTTGGAACGTCACGCTTTCAGGTTCCACTTCTTTGGGTAGTCTAAAAGTAGATTGGAACTACTTAGTATTTTTCCATTTCGTAACTTTTTTACGAGAAACTAAATACATTAAGTGTGTCTAGACTACATTCAGTTGCCCCCCAAAAGTTTCGTCATTTTCTATTAATTTATAAATCTCAAACCAATGAGTGTGGACATTGGGACTGTGAGAACACGCAACCTAAAGGAGCGGGGAGGTATAGTCTAAGTGGGGAACATGCTTGTGCCCCTCTGCCCAAGGATGACCCTTGAATGTACGGGATTCAACCACACCACACCCCAAATGAATGGTGAATGTGCGATTGATTGGGGAAAATGGGTGAGGGATAGGTTAAGTAGTTTATTTAGAGAGTTGATAAGCGCAAACCACAAGGTAGGAGATTGTTTGATGATGATGGTAAGGAATATGATGGTAATCTTTAAGCTATAATCATAGTTATTCTCTAAATTACCATTTCGTCTTTCAATTTTAAGCAACCTTATTCAAGGCAAGGTGTCTTGTTCATAGATGGAATTGCACTGTGCCTCGGCTGCATAAAAATGTATAAAATCTAAAATCTAATAATAAATAAACAAAATACGACATAAAATAGTAGAGAAAATATTTCAATGGCAAGATTAATTAATTTATTTGGTCAATATAGAGGGCATGAGTTCTATAAAATTATTGGAAATATTTGAGGGGTCTGAGACTACATTAGGCATTTTTCGAACGTAGAGATGGGATGGAAGAAAGAGGTAATTTCGTAAAAGCCCAATAAAAATGAGAAAATCCATCTTTGAATAATCACTCAAGATTTTATCAAAAACGATGCATAACTGCTGATGTGTTTACATAGATATTGGATATTTATTTGCCCAACAATTCGTACTGGCTAAACGACCAAAGTCGCGTGCTCACACTTATTCTTATTTATGACCTTACGACCTTTAAATCTTTTAATAATTTCTGGACAGCCTTCGGAGGACTTTAGCAATTATACATATAATTCAAAAATAGAATGTAAAATAACATAAGGGTTTCAAGTTTCATTAGAATCGGCCGAATAGTTATGATGTCATTGACTCAAAAATTAATTCCTAGGCTAAACTTATGAGGACCTTGGCAATTCTATCATCCGAAAGAAAATGTAAAAAAACATAAGAGTTTCAAATTTTGTTAGAATTGACTGAATAGTTACAATGTTATTATCAAAAAAAAAAAAAGAAAAACGGGGACCGACGGACCAACCGACAAACATAGGAAGATACAAAGTCGCATGCGACTAAAATATAAATAGTATAATCAATAGAATGAATGATAAGATAAAAATAAGCAAAAATAAACAGAGGGAAATTTTAATAACGAATTAGAAGCCTTTAAAAGGGCAAAAAGCAGGAGAACAAATTTAGAGCTGTCCGACGATAGCAATCAAGAAAATCTAAGAAAGAACCCGCCAGGGAAAGATAAAAATGGGAAAGAAATTTCTTTGAATACACCTCAGGTCATTCTTGTAATAATAATGAGATATTTGATATATACTGTTTACTCACGATCATACGAGTATCTGACAATAGCCATTTGTCCTTTAGTTTTGGTTAATAATATGCAATTTAAAAGAAATTGGTTTGATTGTACCACTTTTCACCCTCAAATTTACAAAAATTCACGTCATATTAAAAAATCACCTTAATATTAAAAAAATGAATTAAAAATTTTAAAGTTGACCTGAAAATTTAAAAAGTTGAATTTCAAATTAAAATAGTTGACATTAAAGTTAAAAAGTTCACTTGCAAATTAAAATACTTCTTGAAATTCAAATTAACAATATTGACCTTCAATATGAAAAGCTGACTTTCTAAGTAAAAAAGTGACTTTCAATTTAAGACGAATGAAATTCACTTAAAACGTCTGCTGAACAAAATGTGCGCTAACCTCACACCCTTCAAAACTTTCAATAATTCACCCAAAATAACCTTTGGGGGACCTTGGCAATTCTATCATTCGAAAAGAATGTAAAACAACAGAGGGGTTTGAAATTTCGTTAGAACCACCCGAATAGTTATGATGTTATTGCCAAAACAAAATATTTCCCTGGCTAACCTTGGTAGGTTTGGCAATTATATCCTTGGAAAGAGAATGTCAAACCATATAAGGCTTTCAAATTTCGTTAGAATTAACCGAATAGTTACAATGTTATTACAAAAAAAAAAAATCAGAAAAACGGCAATCGACCGACCGATCGACATAGTGAGATTTAGAGTCGCACGCGATTAAAACTGTAATATCATTTGAATATGAGTAACCTCAACAGCACTAATTTCACAACCAACCTACGAGTATGTGAAAACTATCCTACTCTTTTCGCTTCTCAGGCACTATTTCTTCATGAAATACCATCTTTTATACATAGAAACATTTGTAACAGCCATATCTACAGCTTTACTTACCATATGATTTCTTATCATATCCTCATTAGTAGCTCTTTCGGCCTCTCAGTAACCACGTGATTATTTTTTCAAATACCACACTAATAAATAGATCTCTTAACAACTGAAAAATATCCTGTAAAAAGTTAAAAGTAGCTGAAATAAAAGATGAGCCACATCGAATACCTTGGCGAATCTGGATGGCAAATTAGCGGAAGGCACCTTCACATTGAAATGGTTCTCACTTAAAGAATTCTGCGAGCCTAAAGATGGTTCAGCAGGAAGTAACTTTTTTAAGCACATATGATATAAGCGCTATTTCTCGGAAATGATTTATTACAAAGTTTTAAGGAAAGGTGATTTCCTATGGGATAATTGTTTTGTCAAGAGGCTAGCATTATATTTTTCTTCTATGTAGATGTGATGAATACAAAATCTTTTCAAATCAAATTTCCACACATGAATTCATAATTTTCAGGAAATAGGCTCATGCGAACGCATATGGCTACAGCATGTGTTGCCGGGTCGAAGTCAATAAGTGCCCTCCTAATCAATTCACAATCTTCGTTCTACAGTATATTTAATTGTAATAAGAAAGTAGTTGTTTCGGTTTATCTACCCTAAGATAGAATTAATGATGTAATCAAATATAAAAAGTAGAGCGAAAGGCTATAATAAGTAATAGGCCAACAATTATTGCAGATTATGTTTCGATTGGCATTTGGTAATGGGTCTAGGTGAGCTTTAAGTTTGTTTGTTGTTTATGTTTCATTATTGGTTTCATTTCGTGTTCGGTGTTCTAAAATAAAGTAAATAATATATTGTACATATAATATCTCTAGTGCAGCAAATAGGTTCTATTAGATTCGACAATTACTGCCGACCGTCGTTGTACCATTGGCTTTATGCTATAGGTTATGCGGTTGCCCTGCTGTTATTCTTTTTATTTTCTAATTTTTCTATTTTTCATTATCTATGTATATGCATTCAATTGTAGCGAGAGAATTACAGCCAATATTATTTATTAATTATAGCCTAACGGGTATGTTATAGTGCAAAGGCTCATTTGTTACAAATACTATGTCTCTATCTTCATCAATAACAACAAATTAACTCATCCCTCCTATGTTTAAGAATACGAGCTTTGGTATAGAGACAACTTAGCCCTCCTATCGCTGAAACACCTCTTAGAGCCTGAATACTTTCACCTCTATGTATTACCTGCATTTTTTCCCCTTTTCCTACCCCAAACCGTCTAACTTCGGTGCAACTTTGGGCTCTTTATATTTCTATGAATACTATTAGTACGTAGTTTCCTGCCTATAAAAAACCTAATAACACCATGATACTCCTTCCACAACATATTTTTCCAATCCCTACTCAAATGCATTCCATCCATCGTATACCTTTCTTTCTTACAATTAATCATATTCCACATATCCACAAATAACATACCTTCCATCTCACACATACTCCTTACATATTCACTAATCACAAATGAGCTAGACATTCATTCTATCCTAACATTCATTCTCGGAAGCAGGCTTGTCACAACACCTTACATTCGACTTTTACCTTTTCAATCAACCTCATCCACCTCAAATGCATCCACTCTCTTAATAATATTCACTCCTTTATGTGCATCATTTGCTCAACCTGACACCAGCCCTTCACTTCACTTACTCCAGTAACTGGCAATCAAGCCCTCAATCCAATCCATCTACTCACACAAAGCTTTCTATCTAAATATATAACACGAGAATCACCCATCACAACAACTTTAATCAGAATCCTATTTCTAATCCTCCTAGGCCTACTCTATCTCTCCTCCTAGTTGCATTTAAACTAAGTCACTCCACTTCCATCCTCACTTCTAATCATATCACTTCCAGTTACTTTCTCTTTTAGGGCATTGAATCTATATTAGCTAAGCTAATAGGTTTTGTGTTCGATGGTCTCATACACCTAATATATCCTGTCCTAGCCCTACTATCTAAATACGCCCACAATTCACCTTCATTCGCCTCATTTGCTCTAGTTTCTATACAAAGCTTCCCCTTCCTAACTACTTTCCACTAAATATCCTCTTTCTTGGCATACTTCTATGTAATACAAGTTGGCTAACCCCACATGTTCTACAACTATCTCTACCTTAATCTAACACATATACCTCGCCTAACTCACTATTCACCTAGTTTTTAGACGTAAAGCAAGCATTAACTTCCCGGACAAGCTCAGAAACTAGCACCTTCAACCATATACACTCTCTAAACCCCGAGATCTCATCCTTTCTACATTGACAAAGGAACTTACGCAATACACATACCACACATGAATTCCCATCTCCTATTACACCACAAGTTTTGCTGAAAATACACGCAGATTAATGCTGACTGTAAATCCGAAACTCTTTTTCTATCCTGCATCCTTCGCCCTGCTCAAACAGCAACTCTATGCACTCAACCATTAATTAAACCCCCCCATAATCTGTCCTTAAATCCTTAATTAGTAGTTCTAATTATAATTAAAATTAACAGAGAAAACTTTTAAGAACTCTTTAATTAGACGATCAGGAAAAATGTAAGCAAAGGCTGGTCCAATTAGTCAGGTCTGAAACTTAGAAAAAAAAGAGAATATCACTTATTCCGACTCGTTTAACCTCTATTTAACATAACTGTATGCGTTTATTCTCCTTGATCCATTTACTTTATTAGTATGGTAGCTCTATTGTGATTCGTTTGCTTACAAAAGTGATTTGCCTCAACTTTTGCTGCTATTCCTAGATGGCCAGATAGGGTTTTTGGTTTGGCTTCGTAGATACCAATTCGATTCTGTGGGAGTGCATTTTCTTTATTAAGTATGCCTCGTCATATGTAGATACTTGTTTTGTTTGTATAGGGTTATTTTGCAATAGCAATATATGATATAATAATATAGAAATACATATAAATACATAATATAAGCATTAAACAAAGCGGGGAGCGCGCCGGTGTCGGCGCGCAGCAAGGCGCGGCAGAGTGTCCGGCGCGTGGCTTGTCTGCTGCTAGTGGGTGGCAGCGGTCCTCACCACCTGTCACCCGGCTGGGCGCGCGCGGCTATCAGCGATGAGGGGGTGCGTTCTAGGCACCTCCAGCAGCTTGTGTGTCGGTGTGAGGCGGACAATCTGGGTTGCTCTTGCCTCTCGCGCACTCAATTGGGCGCCTCTTGCATGGTGAAGAGCTGGCGCTGGCTCGGGCCTGAGGCGGGCGGTGGTTGGGCAGGAGCTCAGGTAGTGCACCAGTGGGCGCTGAGAGCGTCTGCCGCAGTGTTCGCACCTCTCTGCCATAAATTCGGAGTGCAGCTCTTCCCACGTGGAGTAGCCCAGCCTCACACGCTGCAGCAGCACGTTGTTCGCTCTGGGCTGCTGATAGGTTGGATCTAGTGTGCGATAGGCTGCGGCTGCAGCATACCACGCCGCTTGCTTTTTGGTCGCCTCTCATTCTTGGTGCTGCTAGTGAGCATTATGGGCGGCCATGCGCTTAGCCTGCGCCTTGAACTGCTTCAGGCTGGGGTGCACAGTCCAGATGATGGTGGGGTCGTGTGCGGCTCACTTGGCGGCCTCGTCAGCAGCCTCGTTACCACTCACGCCCACGTGGCTGGGAATTCAGTGAAGTTGGACCCGCTTGCCCTGCGCTGCCAGGTCTTGCAGGGTGCACAGGATGGTGGGGGTGAGGTGGATGTTGTCCTTGGCGTAGGCGTGCTGCAGCGGCTGCAGCCCTGACCGGGAGTCCGTGTGTATCACCACAGTAGCCTCCAGACGCAGCAAGGCGTGCTGGAGGGCGTGCAGGATTGCTACCAGCTGCGTCTGGAGGGTGGAGCAGTGGTCTGATGCCCTCCACGCCCGCGTCAGACCGCTCGTGACGAAGGCGGCGCCGGACCTCCCGTTATCGGGGTCGACGGAGCCGTCGGTTAAGTAGACTGCGCTGCCGGGCTCCGTCACCTCAGACATGGCTCTAAGGGCGTGCTGGCGCCGCAGCTCCTCGGTGAGGAAGTGCACTTTGCGGTCGGGGGCTCCCATGGTGGTGGGGGAGTGTGGGCGGGGTGGGTGGTGTCGGGGTCGCGCCACAGCCAGTTCCCTGCCTAACTGAGAGTATTGGCTGCTAAGGTGACGTTTATAAGCCACCTGTTGTTGCGCAGGCACTCGATGCCCTGCGCCACGGCCATCCGTAGTCTCTTCTGTGCAACACCCTCCACGTCGCGCTGGAGCACTCTGGCCACCCGAGAGGCCACAATGCAGTCCACCCTGGCGGTGAGATGCACCAGGCGGGCCTCACTCTGCATCACACAGGCACTGCACCACCTCTGTGCCCCGATGTGTAGATACTTTTCAATTCCCCTTCTATGTAAATGTTCCTCCATACACAGCGGTAAGAAACAGACAAATGGTCCTAGTTTTTTTGTACATTTGATATGAGTTCCAAATAACATTAAATTTGTACACTCTACTTACATTAATTAACTTTACAATGGTTGACATTATTATAAAATCTCACCATTGTTATTTACTTATGCATAACTAATTAATAAGATAGTTTATTTTATATGCCTTGAAGAAAATGGGTTCATACTTCGAGCGTTTAAAAAATTCAAATAGAAGTTTTAGGGGGAGTTAAGTTTACTGTTTATGGTTTGTTTTTAATAAAATATACATTAATTTTAGCAGAAATAAAACAAAGCTATTATATTAATTATTCTTTAGATGATTAAAGTAACTTAAGGGCTAAATTTGGATATAAAATTAGCTGACAAGGCGAGGTCTAGGAACCTCTTCTGAGAGTTGCCAGATGCCACTATATCTCTCATTTTAGTGCTCGAACCACGAATTCTCTTTTAATTCCTTCATTCCTTTGATTTAAATTAAATATATAAAGGCCAAGGAATTGTAATTATTACCTATAGTCGTGTACGCATTTTGATATGTAGATTAGCGGCACGGCCGAAAAAATATTTGTGTGTAAATATTATCGTTCACTCGTGTCGGAATATTCCTGCGCGTTTGAGTCCTTTTCGAATTATTATTCTATAAACAATTAGGATTATATACTGGGGGGCTGTGCCCCCCAGACCCTCCCAATTTAATGAAGCTCAGGATCATCGTAGTGTTGTCCTCCCATTGTGTTTACCCCCACACGAGCCGTCAACTTAAATGTACTCCAAAAACGTGAAACATTTTGGAACACGGACGAAATAGTACGTCCCATCGTTGGCGCCAATAATCTACATATTTACCCAAAATATTATATTCCTGTGCTTTCTTTCTATTTAAAACGGTACTAAAGTTACTCGAGTTAGGGAAACTAAAATGATTTAGTTATGGGTCAAAATAAGAAAATGCTTACGAAAACGACAGCAATTTAGAAAAAGATTATTAAGCTGCTTATTTATTTTTACCTTAAGAGATCTAAAGTTTATAAAGGTGGTAAGATTTACTCTTATAAAGTTTGATAATTACTTTTCTGGCCGATGGTTGAACTTTAACAGAGCGGTGACTGACTTTACTCCCGAGTTTTAATGCTCCTAAGATCCAATAAGAACTCTCTCCACTATTTAAGGGTTCTGCTATTATATTTAGGCGTTTATTATTATTTTGTTGTTTATTACATTGATTAATTTTAGATTACACTGCTTCCATAGATCACACCAGCTCAGGGAACAAAGCAAACTAAGTCATTTGACAACTATCCATTGGGACTTTTCCAAAATGAGACTATACGAGAACAGTGCTCTTTTCAGAGTACTTAAGCATTCGGATTCACTTACGTCAAATGATATTTTGGTTCGCTGTGAACCCATCACATCTTCTATGTTAATGGACACATATATTTCACAGTACTTAGATGTTCTTTGCATAATATATTTTTGATACAATTTTGATACTTCAATTTTATCGTTTGCACGCAGGAGCGGCAACTCCTCATTGCAAACAAAACATAATATTTATGTATTTGCGTTTTTCTAGGTGTGCGTAACAACTTTATTATATTTATTTTTATATTTGCTTTCATATTCAACTTTTTTTATTGGTTGCAACATAAATTTTAATGTGTTCAGCAAGTCTGAATTTCTTTGTATAATTTAATGTTTTACCAGGCATTTAATATTTAACTGAGCGTTCACACGCAGTAGCTACTACTCCTCAATGTGAAGAAATTTCTTTGGGAGGGACGTTATATTGTGTGTATCCACCACACAAATTCTCTCTAACTAAAAAGAGCTTAGAAGTAGAGGAGCTGCAATTTCCGCAAAATTAGCTATCATGCTCTTATAAAAACCTGACATACATAGAAATCGACGAGTTTCTTTGTAATCCGTCGGTAAGGGCATGTCGCTGATTTTTGTGACCTTCATAGTTGGAGGGCATAAGTCTTCAGTCGAGACATGGTGGCCTAATAAATCAATTTCTTCCTTCGTGAACTCGCATTTTCCATTGAAATTCGCAGATTATTAGGTGGGAAAGAACTAGGATCTATAAACCTAGTGTTATATATAGATTCCTAATTACATAAACTGCTCTGCAATTGGTTAGGAGATGGGAGAGGTCATGGGTGCACTGGATTGCTGCTAACAATGGTGACGTATTATTCGGCAAAACGAAGACCCATCTAAATGAACGGTGCAAAGTAGAGATAACAATATCCTATTGCAATCCACCATGTACTTTTATTTTTCCTCCATTGGTAGTTGAGTGACGAATTTAACAAAATTGCACCAGATTGGATGTAATTATGGATAAGCTAGCACCTGTATTAATAAATATTTCTTCTTTATTATTATTTAGTCTCGCAGTGACATTGAATAAAGCGAGCACACCAGTGGTGCATTTACCTGCCTGCAGTTTTATTTTACCGAGTGGGCTGGAGTAGATTGTCTATTGATAGTTGGATTTGTACGTTTTCCCCTCGCTTTGGCCAACTGCACTACCATTTACAATATATAGCATTAGATCTGAAATATAAATGTGCCCGGCACACAAATGACTTTTGAGTACTACAGAAAGGTTGGAGTCCTAATGGTACACCTTTTGTATTATCACTTTTATAATTACTAGGCACAAATTTGATCAACTGACAACAGAGTACGCATTGATGGACACTGAATGCGCAGTTTTTGTATATTACACATTATTGATCTGACTATTACACATATTCACACTGACGGCATTTATATTGGGAAACGATGTGGCAGCATTTTAATCTCTATCACTATTATTAACACATAAATAATTTGTTCTATAAAATGGAATTAGTTCGTTTGCAAGCTTCCCAATAGAGCGCTTGTCAAATACTTCTGGGATGGGATGATGGGGTCGAGGTTTAGAGGTAAGAACTGGATCAATTTGTGCTTCAGAAGATCCTCACACACTTTGACTTGTAGTGCTGTCCCCCGCAGCTCTTCCAGATTGACCGATGATCATCCGATTAATGTGAAAGATTAAATTAATTTTTAGAAGAAGAAGACGATCGACCATATCTCTAGTTTAGCGCTCAAAGTACAAACTTGCTTTTTAATCGTCCATCCACTTGATTTAAATTAAATTTATAGTTGTCATTGAATTGTAGTTATTACCTACAGTCCTTTAGACAGAATTTTTTTTATAATTGTTCAACCAAGGTTATATTCCAGTTTTTTTTTTTTTTTAAACGATGCTAAAGTTCATCGATTTAACGGAAAGAATGACAGTAATGTAGAAAAATATGAATAACCTGTATATTCTTCTTACGTTAGTAGATTTATTAATTATGATGTTTACGGTATTTACTCATAAATTTTAATAATTACTTTTCGAGTTAAAAGATGAACTTTAGGAGAGCGGTGATTTTAGTGTCGAGTTACAATGCTCCATGTTCCACTACGAGATCTTGTATCTGTATGCGCTCTTAATTATTTTGTAGGTTTTATCTATTTATTAAATGTGGCTTGTAACGCTTGCACAGATCACAACAGCTTAGGGAACATAAAATACTCCGATCATTTGACCACTCTTCATTCGAAGAGTGGGAACATCGATCTTTCAAAGTACTTTTTCCATATGGATTCCCTTAAGACAAATGTTACTTTTGTTAGACGTGAACCAATCATAAGATTTCATTAGAGACTTCAAAGTACTCACTGTTGTAGTTACTTTGAGTATATTATTCTATATTAAAATGTTGGCCCGACAAGCTAACTAAGACTTATAACTCTTATTTAATTTACATGCACTATGTGAAATATGTAAAAGAATATAAATGTCTTGTTCTTGTTTAATAACCTAGCTCACTTAAAGACGTCCCCCATCCTTTACAGATTATGCACGTATATGTGTACATGCGGGAGTACGTCTACAATTGTGCACGATTGTGATGCAGATGTATGCATGTGTTACATGAGTGTGAAATTATTTCCGTATTATGTATAATAACATAAATCCCAACTGGGATTTGATCTTTTATTAGCTAAGCTTTCGGGTTTAACTTAAAGCCGTTCCTTAGGCCAACAAATGAGTGATTCTATTCGTGAGTGCTTCTGTTCCCTTCCTTCAGCCTTCTTATATGGCATATGGTTGATGGGTAGGGCAGTCAGGAACAATGTTATTCAGTTTCCAAGTATATTATGGAAGTTCCTGAGCAAAGGAACAGTGTACTAATAATTAAATATAAAATCCGTAAAGAAAATATAGTAAAAAAAATTATAAAACTATTGGTGCGTGCCTTTAATCGGTCACAGATACCCTAAGGTCATTAAACAAAGGCGATAAAAATCAGGTTAGCACATAGGAAAGGGTGAGGAGGGTTAAAAAATAAATATAAATACAATCGCATGCTGTCCAATAAAATTTGAAAGTATATTTGCCGTGGGTTCGCCGAGATTATTTTTTCTTTTTATTATGATTAATAGAGTGGGTAGTACGTTCGTACTCCCAGTGATCGCTTAAGGATCGATCTCTAAGAGCACATTTATTATTTTTATTCTATTGAATGAATATAAAGGGAAGTTCTCTCTTTAATATACTAAATACTGCCAACGCAACTTTTTTAATGATAATTTAAACACTTCAACCAAAATAGACTTTTACTGTACATTAATCACCTCAAACAAAATTAATATATGCACATACAAAATACAACTTAAAAATGGTTCTTAAGTCGCGTTAACGACACTTGGTTTCTGGTGGTTTTAAGGGAGAACAATTTACTTTAAAAAAATTCGTCTTTAAGATATACAATTAATCTACGGGAAACGCACGGGGACATGGAAATAGAATTAATTACTCACATAAGGTAGTGGGGTTTACCCGGAGAATACAAACAAAATACTTTCATTCGAATCTTGCCAGGAGAGGCGTTGTAATTGTTGTTTATTTGCTTCTAAATAGATGGCGTTACTTCGAACGAGGGGTGTATGAGTGACGTCACGTGGAATTTCAAAGCGACGGAGAAGAAGGGACCGAAACAGAACGCCAAATGAAGAGGCGATGCGTCGGGCATTTATGACATTGAACAGGTTTTCTCAGGCGAGGATTGAAGATGTATGTATGATTTTCTAGCGATTTGGTTTCGCTTGTAGAGCTTCTTTTTTGGGCGAGAAATCTACCTAGTTTTGGGTGGAAAACTCAGATAGGGTAAGATCACTTGACGATCTTTGGTAATCGAACTGTACCGACGGTACTTGGAGGGGAGATCACTTGACGATCTTTGGTAATCGAACTGTGCCGCTTATGCTTGGTGCAATCTGGTATTGCCCACGAAAATGAAAATCTTTATCTTGCCGGGGGAATTCTATCCCAGCAAGATCTTTCGATGTCGTGACGAAACTAAAAAAGTCTGCTTTTTCTCTTGACGAACCGTTTTATACTAGAATTACTCCGGCGGGGTAATGGGAGCAAGGGAAGACCCGTGGGTGCCCTGGCTTTTGGGCGTCTGTTATTTCTCTTCCGGGACATTTTGAACTTCGGGAAACTGGATCTCATGTTGAATCGACAGAAGTAGGTATCAATTCAGCCGTGCTTGGCATTGTGTCACTTTGAGAGGGCGTAATACGGGATCAACAGTTTGAACTTTTGACTTGTTTGTTTATAAATACACCCTCGGCTGGTAGGCCTTTTGAGCAGAGGTCAGGAATAACTGTCTCCTAAATTTACCATTTTTATCGTACTTGTATGTTACTGGAGACTAGGGAGAGTGGCTTAGAGAAACCCAGGTCGGCTTTGTTTTTCTTTCATTGGTTTTCTTCGCTATGAAAAAGACCTCGATATATATATATATATATATATATATATATATATATATATATATATATATATATATACACACACTCGCAACTTCTTAACTGCCTCAGTTAACTCGTATATCTCTACAGAGACATTAGCCACTAGGATATTTTAAATATATAAGAATTAGAAAATAATCATATAATATATATTTATAAATAATGATAATATTATTTAAGGTGTTCTAACATTTTTTAATTCCACTGTGTCTGTTAATGTAGTCTGTCTGAGAACCCTGCCTCCCCAAAGTCTTTTCCTCGCTTGTTAGTTTCTATTCATACCACCCTGGCGTTTTGTCCCTTTATCTCATGTGCATGGGAAGTGTAGTGAGATGCAAAAGCTGAAAGTGGGTTACTTCTTTTGATGGTTTTTGGTTTTCTTTGTTCCTAGTTTTTGCTGATTACTAGTCTGTCCCAGGTAACTAGACGAGAGCAAACTGATCCCTCGGTTTCACCTTGTCAATTTGTTACTTATGGTGTATGTGGAACAACTGCAGAAAATAGAGTTAGAAGAGTTTGGCAAAACCTTTGAGGTTATCGTTATTTTAAACACCGTGACTCTCTCAAGATTTATTTCTACCGTGTCATGTTGTTTTGGTCGCTTTGTTTCACGCATGAATATTGAAGGGTAATTATTCTTTGCAAATATAAAATTTAAGTGTTTTTCTTAATCATATGATCCGTGAGTAGTCTAGCAGTGCTGTAGAGTGTAGTAGCTGTTCTGTAAAGGGCTGATAAGTTGCTTTTCTTGTAATTAAGTTGATGGTACTTATTGAAGTTTAGGATACGATCCTTTTGTCTTTTTTTATGTATTTTGATGTACACTCTGATTGTAGTAATCCGACGAAAATAATAAAAACATGACGTGGACGAATGGAATCTTTTCATTATCTTTCATCTTAATCGTGAACTGCATTTCTGGGAAAATAATGTAGATGCGTATATGAAATTTTACTAGTTTACTCAGCTGATTTACCTTAAACGTGTTTCTTGCACCTTAGACACACATGCCTATAGTGTAAGTTTTGGAAAGCAATAGTTGTTAGAATCTCTGTATCAGCAGCAGCCCAATGATAAGAGAAAGGTTTAAGCAATCGTGGTTCCATTTTTCTGGGGATAAGTTATTCCATATTAAGTAATAAAAGTCGAGTATATGGAGAAGACCGAATATTGTGGATGGGATCTGATTTAGTTAGTCGTCTGTTTTCAAGAAAATGCAAATTCTTTTTCACGCACAACTCACCTATATAATGCAAGATTTAGCGGAATAGATTTATATTGGACGGTACATCGAGAGGGACAATGAATTCTTCACAACCTTTCATACAATGAAAGGCTGTATATTGTTAAGCCAATGAAAGATAAAATGGCTCTTAATGATATGTTGTTTCTATGTATCATTGAGTGGCTGTATGATCTTAAGATTTGGGAAACCGGAGGTTTTATATTTTGAACTTGATCAACTATATGAAAGAATTTGATTCCAGCATAGGTTGGTAAAATACCGAGTTATTTGTCTTCATTTCGTGCTATCATATCTGAGTTCGATAATTCGTATTTGTTGATCTTCGAGCATAAAAGTACTTTCCACCAATAGTTTTCTTTGTCATGATGACTGTATTTATGTTTTTATCAGCCTGGATTATGATTACTCTGTGATAACTTTTCCATTTGTTAGAGACCGCTACCCCAGTGTGCATATCGGCCTTTATATTCTGGTTAATTTTATGAAGAATAGATTCAAAATATGCCAAGAAATAAAGGAACTAGCACTTTTAACATTAAAATTAAGGTTGCACTCTAAAAATAATGTTTCATCCTTATTAAGAAACCACCCTGATAGGATCACAACCCATCTCTGCTCCCGAGGTTTTTGAGATTCTAGGTTCCCTAACGTGTCACTTAAAGGAATGTTTTCCTTGTCCTACTTCTCAGCAATAGTGGTTTTAGGTCCGACACGGGGCAAGCACACATATCTTAGGCTCTCTACAAAGCTGGTGCGTTCTTCGTCAATGACGGAGTTGTATCTTCGAAACCTGAGGGGCCGTACGTTACGAGCCATTTTAGTGAGCATCCCCACACCGATCTTTTTAGGTTAGTAACGGGCCTGGTGGTGAGCTACTGGGCGATTGCATCTTTCGCACCTCCGGAGACACATTTCTTATTTTCTTACTCCCTTAATTTCTTTGTTACCGAAGGAACTTTAAATATTACGAAACACTTGTAGCTCAGATACATAATTTAAGGTGAAAAGCTTTGATCTTGCATTAGGTAAGCTTTCGGATTTAAACTAAAACCGTCCTCATGACAACAAAGGTGAAATTCTGGCGGTGAAGGATTCTGCTTACCGTCATCCAATCTTCATATAGTTCATTTACCCAACTAGAAATTTACTGTATATGCTTGGAAAATAAATGAACATATTGCCTGCTGCCAAATTACTCAGCTATCCCTCCCCTCTCAGCCGTATGCCTTATATGAAGGTTTGACAATCGGGATAAGGATCATTTACAACCAGAAGCTTACCTCTCTTGCGGTGAGAAATGATTTCTGTTTAAGCTCGAAAGCATAGTTAATACAAGATCGAAGCTAAGTTGTTTCTGCTCTCCTCACACCATGTCTTCTGAGCTACAAGTGTTTCTCTTTCTAAGACAAAGTGTAGACGGACAAACTGTCGAATATGCATTTGCCTCATAAACAAATGGTTTAATGAAACATACAATGGTTATAATAGACAAAATAGTGTAAATATTAAATTTATAATTTATGAACTAGTTTTATTTATTCGTGCTTCAAAAGTAGTTTTATATATCAGAAGGTTAGCAAATTTATTTGTAGTAAAATATGATAAAAATAAAAATAAAAAGCTCTCAATTTTGGCTAGTGACTTAATAACCCCAAAGAAATTTCGCTCATACATTTATTAATTATATTGAATGTTATTTCCTGTTATTCCCGCTACAATAAGCACATTTTGGCTCCTCAAATATATCTCCACTTTCTTTTTCCTGTCAAAAAAATAAATATAGCTTGCATGCGGAAACCTTTTTTCCTCCATTAATAGTTTTAATGATTTCTATTAGGAGCTATTTTAATATACGCAATGAGAAAAAATTGTAAATATTGCACTTCGTTGGTGCATAACTCACAGAGTAAATTCAATTATTCTTTAAACGGTAAACAGAATGTCTATAGGGGTGACCAGTATATGCTGAAGAGAGTATTAGCTTGTGATTTATACTAAATCGAGTATGCCGATTTCGAATCTGTAATCCGAATCGTTTTAACACGTTAGGTTCCTGAGTTATACACATACTCTTTAGTTACATATATGGGCAGTGTTGCTTCCGCTACCGTACCCAGAGGACGTGATGTGTGTATTTGGTTCCTGCGATACACCCTTGCTTTATCACGTTGTCAAATTTAGCCATTATAGTAGTGGTGCTGAAACGGCATTTACATGCAGTGATTAATTGCATTTTCTTTCAGATTTATCTCTCAATTAATTTGTAAATGAAATAAGATTGTACAAAAGTATATAACAGGATATATACAAACTAAGTTGAAAACATGAATCGGCAAAGATGTATAAATAACCCAGACAACTTTTGCTATATCTTTGGAATATATAGTCCAAGCAACCAGCGGAAAAATTTATCTAAAATAGTGAAAACTGCATACACTGTGGTTAAATGGCAAACGGAAGGGTATGCCCTTTGCTGTACCAATGGTGTCGCGTGAGTCAACAAATCATGTTTTTGATTGCTACTTTTGTAGGACAAATATTGCAGGATTCTCAGATAAGAACAAGTCAAAATTTGTATATCCAAATTGTAAGTAATCTATAAAACTAGTCTCCTATAATATGGAGATGACAATCCCAGTTCCTCCATCAGCTAGTGCATCTAAAAAAGATGATTCATCACCTGAAGAGGAGGATAACAATGACGATGAAATGTATGAGGATGATTCTAAGGAAAAGAAGATCCAGTTAATAAAAAGAGAAAGATTGAATTATTTGGTGAGGGATTTGTCATTGTCAAAGGAAAATGCAGCAATGTTGGGCTTCAGATTACAGCAATCGAATCTTCCAGAGGAAGGTGCAAAAATATCAACTTTCCTTAAAGGCCATGAGGTCTTAGCTGCCTTCTATAAAGAAGAAGATGGTGCTTGTTTCTGTTCTGATGTTAATGGATCATGAATCAGCTAAGAAACGAGCATTTACCTGATGAATGGAGACTATATATAAATGCAAGCACTGCTAGCCTCAAAGCTGTGTTGCCACACAATGGTAACAAAAAAAACTTAAATTCCTGTCGTACTTATTGTTGGGATGATAGAGACATATGAATTAATGTAACTTAGTTTTGAAGGTGTTCATTACTCGCATCATAAATGGAATATCTCTGTTGAGCTAAAGGTAATATCTTTACTTCTTGGACTGCAGCAAGGATATACAAAGAATATGTGCTTCGTATGCCTATGGAACAGCCGTGATGACAGGAATCATTATATTGTCAAAAATTGACTCGAAAAAGAAGAACACATAGTTTGGCCAATACAATGTGAAGCACATGCCTTTGGTACATCCAAAGAAGATCTCCCTTCCACCACTTCATATCAAACATAGCCTTATCTCGAATTTTGTTAAGCAATGGTCCATGATTATGATAGATTCCAGTATCTCAAAGAGAAATTTGGTGCAAAGAAAACTGATGCTAAACTTCAAGCTGGCATTTTTGTAAGGCCTAAGATCAGAGAATTGATACGTGACAGGGAGTTCGTAAATAAAATAACTCCACTTGGGTTAGCAGCATGGTATTCATTTGTCTATGTAGTGCAAAACTTTCTTTGTAATCATAGGGCTGAAAACTATGAAGAACTAGTGAACAACATGCTAAAGGCTTATCAAAGAATGGAGTGTCGAATATCTCTTAAGATGCATTTCTCGCATTCACATCTAGATTTCTTTCCATCTAATATGGTTATATTAGTGACGAAAATGGGAAAAGGTCCACCGAGATATCGCAATGCTGGAAAGCAGATATCAAGGCAGCTTCAAAGAAAACATGACGGCAGACTACTGCTAATTCCTACAACGGGAGGATCCTATATCCACGTACAAGCGCAAGAGTAAGAGTCTCAAACATTTTTGAAGAAATTTATAGTTAGGTGAGTACTACCTCTTTTATATGTAATACATATCTTGTCTGAGTCTGCAAAAGGATGTACATAATGCCAAACAGGGTGCCCCGATTCCAAACCTTTGCTTAGAAACGTTTCATTCTTCTCAAACTGGTAATAATTTTATCATTAATTGATCCAAAGTGACAAAGTGAGCCATATAGCCTAGTTACATAACTAAAGAACCTTACGCGCTAGGACAAATCTGAGCACATATTGTGAATCAGTGCACCAAAATTAGTTTGTTACAACAATATTTACTCAAGTAGAAGGGACAAAAATAGAATTTGTTGTTTAATGCTTTGGGCGTGATGTTAGCCGGTAGAGAGTGAATGAATTTGTACCTTACAAGTTCTTTACCAACGCGTACCTGCAGGGCAGTCCTTCGTAGATCTTCCAAATTGGTCGAATGTCAGCCTGTGAGGGTGAAGGATGCGATGAGCTTCTCTAAAATCCCAATCACTTCCACCCTCAAAAGAGAATAATTTTGGTCCGATAAAATGGCTGCTGGAAGACGATCGACGCTCTCAGGAGGAAGAGAGGTTAATATGTGGATGAATTTAGTCTCCTATTTTTTAATTCCAGAGATGTTTAATTAGTCCTCGTCAATTTTAAACGAATCTTGGACTGCATTTTCATTAAAGATGAGCAAGTGATGATAACAGCGTTCACGAAGTCCTTTTCACCTCGTCGTATCTGACGATGGCTTGTTGCGTCCATTTCTTCTATACCTTAATTCTTAACTGTATTCTTATGTTGGCTGGGCTTACCGGAGGTTTCAGAGTAAACAAGGTAAGGAAGAACGTTACAAATATATACTTTATTTTAATATTGGCCTATTAAAGGGGCAATAGGCACGTCACGAAGATACCTTGCGGGAGACTATCAGTCTATAAATATTCAACGCAAAGTATTAAATTCTTGAGCGACAAAACTTGATGAATAAAAGGTGAAGAACGGCTGTATAATGCCATCCTCATTCTAACTGAGCTGCTCCGACTATTTATATGCTTCTTTTCTAGAGCTGTGGCCTAGAATCGTCCGTGGGATTAGCGTCAGTTGTCGAGTTCATTTTTCTCCACGTCAAAAGAGGAAATACCGAACTTGTGTACTTTGAATGACTTACATATCTCAAGTTTCATCTATATAATAGGATACGCTTGTCGCAGCTTTGTGACACAATTCTTTTTGGTCAAAGGATGTATTTACCTAAGTGCTTCGTAGATTCTCGTCTATTGATAAATCTATTGTGAGACGCGAATTATTTGTTTATGCGTTGTTATTGACGCAGTGTCTCTGACATTTCGCAGGTTCATGCATTCCTGTGTCCACGCGCACTTCCGACGGTCGTTTGATTCTATACACATTAACAAATATATTTACATTCCTTATTTTTGTATTCAGATTCATATATGCAAATTAATCTATACATTCTCATTTCCTTATTGCAATTTTAGACATATTATTTTATATGTGTAGAGATTGCTGCGAGTTAATAAGACCGCCGCGCATTCATTTTGTGAAGGTTTTTGCTTAGCCTATTAAAACCTAAAGTTTGGTGCCAGTAGCCAGCATATTACATAATCTGATCACCACATGTCAACTACTAAAGAGAAGGACGCAGCTAACTCACTTTGTGGGGCTCCGCCTCTTAATTTAGAGTCGGTCCCCACACTTCCATCTTTAATTTTCATCTTGGAATTCTTGTATAAGGGTTTCTCTTTAGATTGGGGAGCTTTCATCAAGTGACGAACAAATGTGATTAAAGTTGTAGTTTATTTTAATACTTATATCAATAACGACTGCGCAGCCTGCCTACTAATTTAGAGTCTAACCCCTCTTATATTTGTTTTCTTTATGACAATTCATGTATAACTGAGTAAAGAACAAACGTGATCAAATTTGTAGTCTATCCTATTGTTTGCTTCCGATAAGTACTCAACTTTCACAATTTTTAATAGCGTGCTAATATAGACGCGCACGATTCTACATCTCACTATGTCGGTCGTTCGGTCCCTGTTTTCCATTTATTTGTAATAACATCATAACTATTCAGCCGATTCTTACGAATTTAAAAACCTTAAGTTGGTTCACATTCTCTTTCGAAAGCTATAATTGACAAAGTCCTCCCAAGGTTAGCCCGGGAAATATTTTGTTTTGGCCATAATATCATAACTATTCGGCCGATAATCTGCCAGACTAGACTAGGTTATATATAATATGCTATACTCTGCTAGGCAAGCCTAGAATAGGCTAAACCATACTAGGCTATTATAAGCTAGGCTTTACTATGTTAAGGTATAATGTACAAGGGTAAGATATACTATGCTAATTTAGGCTATAAATTGCTATCCTAGGATAGCATACAGTATGTTAGGGTAGATAATACTAAGCTATCCTTGCCTAGTGTATAATAGAATAGTATAGGCTATACTTTTCTAGCATATTTAATGCTAGGCTAGGTTACACTATGCTATGCTATGCTATGCTAAGCTATACTAGTCTAGACAGGAGTATACTATGCTATGCTAGTGTAGGCTAAAGTATAATAGGGTAGGGAGGGCTATGCTAGGTAATACTATGTTAGGCCACGATAGGCTATTTAAACAATGCTATAATAGGCTAAATTATGCAAGGATATTCTAGTCTAGGGTATAGTATGCTATACTAGTGCAGGATATACTAGGCTAGTCTATAATATGATAGACTTGGTTCTATTATGTTATGTGTGGTTATGCTAGGATATGCTGTAACAAGCTAGCCTATAGTATGCTAGGCTAGGCAATTCTATAGTATGCAAGTAAATATTGGCTAGGCTATAGTAGCCTATTCTAGCTTCTAT
Source organism: Ceratothoa steindachneri (assembly GCA_963969495.1). Taxonomy (NCBI): domain Eukaryota; kingdom Metazoa; phylum Arthropoda; class Malacostraca; order Isopoda; family Cymothoidae; genus Ceratothoa; species Ceratothoa steindachneri. Next base: position 66,495,289 of record OZ018330.1, read on the forward strand.
ACTAGACCGGGCTACTCTAGGCGAAGCTAAGCTAGGATCTGGCATGCAATGCTAAGCCATACTTGGTTAGGCTTGGCTATAGTAAGCTAGGCTACACGAGCCAATGCTACGCTAAGGTAGGCTATACTAGGCTAGGCTAATCTAGACAATACTATATTATGCTAGGTTAGACTAGGGTGTACTAAGCTATGCTAGGCTATGCCTGGATAAGATAGGCTACAATAAGCTAAGGTAGGATAAAGTAGGCTATATTATGCTTAGTTAGAGTAGGCTAGTTAGATTATACTAAGCTAGGCTCAGTTATGCCAAGCTATCCTATTTTAGGCTAGGTTCTAACGAAATTTGAAACCCTCAAATTTCGCAAAATGCAATATATATATATATATATATATATATATATATATATATATATATATATATATATATATATTTATTATTTATATAGTCAAACTTCTTACAGACCTTAGAAATTAATAAAACCATAATCTAATCTTCATAACTTTCTCCTAATTTCTAGTTTTATTTCTGTGACTTTTTATGTTGAAGAAGACATTTGCTAGTAATTTTCTTGATTATTTTGACTATACAGGCTCCATATACATCAATAGCCATAGTATAAGAGTCAGTAAGAACAAGTGTATTTAAATATTTTATATGGAAGTTTATCAAAACCTTCAGACTCTATATTATACACATATTTAGATATTCTACTATCTATCTTTCTTGAGAATCTCTATTGAATGGAGTAAATATTTCGTAAGTTATCATGAAATAAACAAACTATCTTCCAAATTGCAGCGGTCAAAATGAAGCAAGAATAAAAAAGAAACCCTTAGTATTAATATTATGTGTCCAACTCTTTACTAGCAATGACCTCCCGACATCTGTAACGACAGGACTGAATTAATTTCTTGCAAGATGATGGATTAATATTGTTCCATTCGTTTTTCAATAATTCCCAGAGTTCATCTTAGTTCTTTGGATTTTTCCTTCGCGCCCCATCTCCAATAATCTTCCAAACGGTACTTTGAGGTGACCAATCCATGAGATCAACCCCTTTATCACTCAAAGAATCTTTGTTTCTCTTCGCTGTGTGGCAGGGAGCGTTGTCCTGCACGAATATTGGAGGTTGAACTGACAAGGATTGGAGATGTGGTAGAGTATGTTGGCTAAGAATCTGCTTGTAGATTTCAGCATTGCCAGTCCCTTGTAGTAGAATAAGTGGACCAGGCCCAGCAACAGATATCCTGTTACCATTACACTGCCTCCTCGATATTTCACTGACTTCACACATGTACGAGATAACCTTTCCACACATCTCTGTCGCACTACATACATCCCACTATCGGAACGAATCACATTAAACTTCGATTCACCGCTAAAATGAACCTGTGCCTACTGTTCTTTTGCTCAAACGACATGTTTGTGAGCGTAACGAAGACGAGTTCTTTGATTCTTCTTGGAGATCAGAGGTTCCTTTGCCGGTGCCCGACAAAGCAACCCAGAACCTCCGGGAACCTGTTTTGCGAGATACGTGGAACTAAACTCACGGGATATCTCAGCAGCACTCTTAGACTTATCCTCCAGTGACATTCTAACCATAATACGATCTTGTCTTGGTGACGTTGTAGCAGGCCACGAAACCTACACTCTAACCCCAATCTATCCAACACTATCCTACACTAAGTCGGACGTGAGAAATAAAGGGAGAAATGAACCGGATTGTATATACAGTCCTTTATTTACACAAGTATGGATAATTAAATTTACTATACAAACACGTTATAAATATATACAAAACAATCAAACCTATCTTACGAATACTACCAATCAAAATAATATTACTCCAAATCCTACACTCTCAGCCACTCTTTAAAAATTGCAGGATTAAATTTGTGAGTTCTTATCGAAATAAGAGTGGATTTTTGATAAAAGATTATTTCAAACAAAGTAAAATCTATTATATATTTATATAAATAAAAACATCTCCCCATTCACACACACGCTTGCACAGAGGGAGGGAGAGGGTATTAGAAAAGAAGTGGGAGAATGGCCCTACAAACACTCTCACATTCGTTCCACCACAACGTGTAACCAGGTCTACCGGTTGGGATTTAGTACCTGTAGATCCTGATAACTTAGAATTTGCAACAATTCGTTGCACAACATCTATAGACCTTTATATAATAGTTGCTATCACAGAATTTGAATTGTCCTCTTGGTAAACGCACAAAATCCTTTGTTTTTCATCACAGAACACCGGTCGTCACTCAGAAGCCACCATGTTAACAGTTAAATTGTTCAATAATGTTAGCCCATTAACAGTCGCCTAAACACAAATACCTGGGTTGGTAGTACCTCTTCTTCTAAGTAACCCGAAAGTTTTGGCCGCTTCAATTTGGGAGATATTTATTCCATTCACTTCAAATTTTTATAAAGAATAGACATTAGATATATCTAAATAGGTCTCTCTCAACGTTTTATTAAACTTCTATAATCAATATTTAAATACAATCGTTCTTACAGACTCTTATATTATGGCTGCCAGTGTAAATATTTTTAAAATTTCTGCCAAAAATTCAAAAGTTTTATTCTGCTTTCACATTCGCACTTCGCAATCTTTTTCGAGACAATAACACGACTGTCTCTGCAGTGTCGTCTCACGGATTTCCTGCTCGGCGTCACTCTTTCCATAAGTACTTCGCAATTGTAAATATAACTGTAGAAGAAAGTGGCAACGAGTAATTTTCATACTAGTACTTTCCCCATAGAGAACAACTGCATTGATTCGAGTGAGGTCCAACCTATTGTAATAGACTTGAACTGGCCACCTCCTTGAGCCAACCTTTTTTGCTCTATTTGCTAGCCACCTGATAAAGAATATTCGTTGACTTGTAGCGGGTTACGGCAAGGTGCTCAGAAGAATGGCATTTGTATCTGTCTTGCATTGTGGCACCGTTTGTCTCGTAAATTCTTGATACCAATTGGCACTCACTTCGGACACGATACATTGTCCCAACGAAGGTAGTATTTTTGTATTTAAATTTACAACATAGGCTCAGAGAAGTAAAAAAGTTGTAGCGCGTGACGTTTCTGCCTTTGCCGAGGTATGGTTTAACAAGCTGAAGAAATACATATACTGAAAGTGGTTTGTTTGATGGACGATTTCTATCTCTACCGAGGAAAGTATTTGGACTTCTTATCAGCAGCTATTCAAAATATTATTCAAAAATTTGTCTGGCTTACTGGCACTTTACTGGCTAGAGGGGCACCTTGATTTAGTAGAAGAACAACTGTTTGTTAATAGTTATATTTTCATTCAGTTTATAGCAAGCAATGAAATTTTGTGTGAATTGATGCAAACTTCAGATACCAGAGCAAATTTGTCCGTTTTCAGCCTTTCAAATCAAAAGAGACTTCTTGTCAAAACGAAGGTATCTCATTACTTCACAAAAACGATCTCGTGCCATTTATCATAATAAAAAGGAAGGCACTATTTTCAACAGAAATTATCAGCAGGTTGTTTCTTGACTAATATTCGTTGAGCAAACATAATGCCAATAGTTGCCATGATTTCTTCTAGTGACACAGTATGAAGTAGTTTTCAATCGTCTATGAGCATCTGCTTGTGTACACATTTTTATAGCTTTAAAAATAAAGTAATCAATTATCAATCTAAAAGCACTCAAAAAGCATTTTCAGCAATTTGTCATTTGGCATAAACAGTTGGACCAGGTTTTTCACGTAAAATATAGGGTGATCTCGTTTTACCCTCATTTCTGTGGTCAAGTTCGACAACTTCTTATTCTGTGCCATCCTACGCAGTTAAAACGGAAACAACTTCCATTAATGAAGGAATATCGCATCTCTTTTTTTTCTTCCTAGTGAACCTCCCATTACCCGTGGAAATAAAAGAAGAACAAAAACAACTCACTATTATAAAAGAAGCGCCTAAAATAGTAACATAATATATTCAGTTGCATAGAATATATATATATATATATATATATATATATATATATATATATATATATATATATATATATATATATATATATGTATATATATATATATATATATATAGAGAGAGAGAGAGAGAGAGAGAGAGAGAGAGAGAGAGAGAGAGAGAGAGAGAGAGAGAGAGAGAGAGAGAGAGAGACAGAGAGAGAGAGAGAGAGAGAGAGAGAAATTAAAACGTAACGCCACCCAGAGGGCCAAGCGGACATATTTATTAAAATCCCTCTTCGAAGAGAGCGAGAGAAAAGAACAAGAAATTGAGGTGCTTGAAAACAGTAGTCGTCTGATTAACAGGCAAACTGCCGAAAGGCTTTGGTCTTACCACTGAGTGGGTAGTCGACTAGAGCTGCACGTCGCAAGGAAGCCTTAAAAGGCCATTAAGCAGCTCTAATAAGAAACTGGCCCCAGTGAAATTGGGGAAGAAATCCATCTAACTGACGGTTTGAACAACCCGCTAGGCAAAACACCCAGTTAATCACTGAACTCAAAAGATCCGATTACCAACGAGGTCAGGAGGCCCACGGTTAGAGCGACAAAGAGCGGCGTAAGATCAAAAGACCACCGAGGAGAAATAGTGGGACGGTTGTCGGTACCTCTCCTTTAAAAGCAGACATGGGTTCCGCAGTGTCATCCCCTTTAGCTGGGGCGGTTCCCGGGCTATAAATAAGCCCCGTAAGGAAAGAAAGTGATTATTCTTTAGATACGGGAGAGGACTAGATTTTTGTGATCAGTCCCTTGCCCTGTTCCGGACTCGAATTCTAAGATTTAGAAGTTCGTCTCGTTTTCTTAGCGGTGTAATACCAATCTATCCTTCGCAGACTTAGCAAGCGGTCTGGCTGCATCAAAATTCCTAAGAACTAAACAGGAATTCCGCGAGCACGATAAAAGAAGTTATCCGCCCACCCTCGAGGGACTCTCTAATCGAAATCTCCGTAATTTTGAAAGAAGAAGAATTGATTCTCAAGTACTCCTTGAGCCAGAGAGCAAAAATTCTCTCTCCGTCTTTTAGAATTATAACCGGATCGATAAATTCATAAGAAGAGATCGACATCGGTTTCTACCGTCACCGTGACAACTCCCTTATCCCACGCCCACACCTTCATCTTTATAAAGGGACACCTGAAATTCCCCGTCAACTTGAAGTCTGTCTGTTGTCTCCACAGACTCGCTGAAAAATCCAGTATAGCGACATCCGTCAACCTCGGTTCTGATCAAGGTCATGTAAGTCCGAATGAATATATATATATATATATATATATATATATATATATATATATATATATATATATATATATATATATATATATATATATGATTTTTAAAATTGTCCAAAGCTAACTAAATGAGACAGAGGATTTCGTGAGTTCTGTCATATTTTAGTTAGATTAGGGAAAGTATATGGTGGCTTAACTCTGTAACTTAGAGGCAAGTGGTTTGTATATGTGAAGCCGACTTTGTGTTGATCAGAGTTCTCGTCAGGAGTACTCCAATATTCGAATTGGGTCATCAAAGACCATGTTAAACTTAGAGAATTTAATGTAAATATATAAGTTAATTGATAAATTAAAAGATATATATTTTTGGTTAATTCTTGGTGGTTTTACTGGATCCTTACGTGTTAACCGGCTCTTTCCTTAAAACTGATTAAACGCTGTGGTACTCTCTGTCGTGGTATGAAATTATATTACATCAATACCATATTATATCTATGGGGAGGGACCAATAACTTAGAGGCGAACCAAAAAGGGACGGAGCACCACTAGTTTAGACGGGCTGATTAGCGAGAAAGAGTGCAACGAGGTCAGGTAAATTATGGACAATGGCAAAACTCAAGGTTATTTAAAGAGGCATGACAAAAATATAATTTTATTTACATAAAAATAATGACAAAATTGACGGGAAATATTACATCAGATGAACGAGGGGGGTGATTGTAGTTAGGAATCAGACTATGAAGTTAAAATTAATGTGTTACGTGAGGAGACTATTCGAATGATGGGAATTAACGCAAATGGTTACTGAAGGGAAAAGGGGTTGGCTTACGGAGGATTCCGGGTGAGACGTCAGGGTAAGGCTTCACGGATGTCTTCTTGCACGTGAGGCGAGGCCGCTCGAAGCCTCTGAGCGGGATGTTGAAATGATGACGGTTCTCAAAAATGAGGAGGGAAGGGGGTAACGTCCGGTCCAGAGAAGAGTATTTCGGCCACGCGAAAACGAGGGGCAAACGAGGAGTGCTTCGACAGGAGTTGACGAGAGAAGTCGGAAAAATCACTCGGTAGCGATCGTTAAATGGAATTACCTCACTAGCTGGGGCTAATTCCAATACACAAAAATAGTTTAGCTGTCACTTTGCTTTGTTGTTAGCACCTGACTTGGAACAAGGGGAATTTTCTTATGATCCGGGCGATACTCCTCAACTTTGTGTCGGTTTCATGGAAAACGAGCAATATATATGTCTGAGGCTCTTCCCGCGAGGAGAGGGGGGGAAGGTTACTGGGAAACAGCTCTACTCTAGAATGGCCTCGAATCTTCTTGCCGAGCCTATTCTAGCCCCTGTAAAGGTAAATCGTGGTGAACGCAGTTCAAGGCTCCTGCTTGTGGAAGGGGAGGGGGGGGGGGGGTAGGCTTACCAATTTAAGCCTAACAGAATCTTCTCCAGCACATGGAACCTCTGGGCTGGAAAAGAAATTCCACGTGGAATTCCCTCACACTCTCCTAATTCAGTATTTAGACTCCTTTAGACGAGTCCGAAGTCCACTCATCCAGTAGAGGAAATATTTCCCTTCCTAAGTGGTGTCAGACCGGCTCGCTAAAGTCACTAAATATATAAATACTTTGAGAAAGAGTTATTGTATCGGAGTAAATGTTAAAAGGCCAACAGTTGAGGAATAATTCTCCGACAATAGTAGGGAGACAATTCCTCGACAATATATATAGTCTCGTAAATTAAACTTTTAGCCCCTATACAGTGGTTTAACTATCATAAATATATATATATATATATATATATATATATATATACTAGCAAATCCTAGGACCCAACAGGACCATATGTGCAAGGCAAGGGGGACAGCAGCTGTTTACTTTTCCTTTTTTAATAAGATATAAGCAAATTATCTTATACACATACCTTTATTTTTCTTATATTATATAATATATACTGTGTAAAGAGTGGAAAATGGACAGGCAGACAAACAAATAAAAATGCAGAAAAACCTTTGTCCATAATATTATGATAATATAAAGGGTGTTTTATTAACTTGGACCGATTTTAAATGTAAGTTAAGTTTAAGCGTCTAATGATTTTTTTTCTTTTTCTTTCAGATTTCACAACTTCAGTCTTTAGCAATTTTAACCATGGAAAGATTAACTATCAAACAACGTGTTAAAGTTATCGAAGCCTATTACGAATATGGATGTTCAAACAGAAACGCATTTCGTGCGCTTCACGATTTTGGGGGTCAACATAATCGACCAACCGAGAGTGCAATTGGGAAAATTGTTCGTAAATTCAAACAAACGGGGTCGGTGGCAGATATGGAAACGCCATTGCGTGCTCGTTTACGCCGTTCAGCTAAAAACATTGTTGTAGTGCGCGAGAATGTGGCAGAAGATCCAGACACCTCTATTCGTTATCGCGCGCAGGAATTGAACCTCTCCACAATAACGTTATATCGAATTTTGACAAAATATTTGTCTCTACCCGCTTACAAAATTCAATTGCTACAAGAACTGAAGACTGTTGACCAGTTGAAGCACCGTACATTCGTCAATCGGGTGCACGAGCAAAGAGAAGCGGATGATGATTTTTTGAAAAAAATCATCTTTAGTGATGAAGCCCATTCTCATCTTGGTGGATTCGTTAATAAACAGAATTGTCGCATTTGGGCTGATGGAAATCCCAGGAAGATTGTTGAAAAGCAACTGCATCCACAAAAGGTCACTGTTTGTTGGGTATTTTTTGCTAGCGGAATCCTTGGGCCATATTTCTTCGAAAATGATGACGGGAATTCTGTTACGGTGACAGGCCAGCGATACTGTGCCATGATTAAAACCTTTTTATGGCCTACGGCGCCACATGCCACACAGCCAATCCAACACTAGCTTTATTGAATGAGAAGTTCTCATGTAGCATTATCTCTCGAAACAGAGAGGTCAATTGGCCACCACGTTTGTGTTACTTGACGCCTCAAGATTTGTTCCTTTGGGGTCATCTCAAAAGTAAGGTCTATGCCAACAAGCTAACAACAATTCAACAACTGAAGGATGAGATAATAAGTCATATTGGCGAGATCGAGGAGCAACTATGCAGAGAGGTCATCAAAGATTTTGACCATCAAATGGAGGTGTGCCGCCGAATCCTTGTCAGACATTTAGGCGATATTATTCTTCACACATAATGGCCATGACACATATAACATGATCCAATAGTGAAATCAATATATTTTCACCAATACCGCTGTTTTATTTACTGCTAACTTCGATCCGTCTTAATGGAACACCCGTTACATTAGAAAATATTAGATCTGTAAAATTTCATAATAATGGACCTTTACTATGTCACAAAATAATTGCTAAATATCATTGATAAACTTATGAACTGATCATCATATTGTAATAAAAATGTAAATACCTATTTTAATTTCCTTTAAAGTAGCTATCATTGAACTCTTTATTATCTGCATCACTCAGTGACTGGTCAACACTTCAATTGACTGAGATAAGTAACCATTTGCCTGAGTAATATAATTATCTTCGCTATCATTACTGTCCACAGATATTTCAATTCGTTCTGAGATTGATTCTGAAATTGCTTTCAAACTTCCAAGAATTTTTAATTTGGAAGAGAGCGTTTTGCAAACCTGATAGTAGTTTGGAAGCGTAGCAGATAATAATTCGCCGGGGGATAGTACTGGGCAGCATAATGTGAGAATGAACATGTTAGTGCAAGTCATGACAACGTTCCATTATTGTTCTTTTGAGCGCGATCAAAGTGACCGTTTCGCTGTTTTAGTAATATCACTGAATATTTTGTTAAATATGATTCAACGCAAAGGTTAATGACGTAGTGAAGACATTTAGGGAATATGATGGCAAACTAACACGAATAAAGTGAGATGCGCGAATTTGAATCGGGAAAAGCGGTCATTTTTACTGCTTTGCTCTTCTAGAGTTAAAAGAATCATGAGATTATAATATATATGAGGAAACTTTGAAATATAATTTTATTTAAAATTCGCTATTATTAAAAAATAAAAAATAAGCAAAAAAGAAAGAGGGAACAGTGGATAATTAAGATTTACAGCTGGGGATGCGAAAAGAGTCCATGATGGATAATAAGTGCCTGTCGAATTTGGGTGCTCTGTTTACGTGCTATAATAATCCTGTACACGAAAAAAATATAAGTGGACCATAAAGCGTAAATGCCTATGTGTATATTAGCGTTCTGGATCAGTTACACCACTACTTCCAGTCTCCCGTCCTTCTTAAAGAAAAATGCAATACCTGACTGATAAGATATGCCAGTCAGAACTAATTGTTTCTCATGTCCTTCCCATTTCTATATGTGTGAGATGTCCACTAGTTAGGATTGGCTTTAAATTTGGCTACTTGTTGCGAATTGTATGAACTAACATAATATAGACGCTAAGCCAAGATCCGACTTCAGATACCAGAGCAAATTTGTCCGTTTTCAGCCTTTCAAATAGATTAGACTTCTTGTCAAAACGAAGGTATCTCATTACTTCACAAAAACGATCTCGTGCAATTTATCATAAAAAAGGAGGGCATTCTTTTCACCAGGGATTATCAGCAGGTTGTTCCTTGACTAATATTCGTCGAGCAAACATGATGACATCGGAAATATTTTTTAAACTCGGACCGCTCCAAATAATGACAACATTAAAAAAAAAAATATGAAATCACATTCTGGGATTCAGGAGAAGTCAGGGTCTGGGGAAAGCATGTAATATTCTCGGAATTCATGGCGCCAATATAAACGGTCAGACTACCCAGCTCTAAACTTAATATGTAGCTCCAAGTATTATAGAACAACGACCATGCTTTACTGTTGTCATGATTCAGTTTCATTTTCACTATTCCCTTGGCCTACTGCTTACTATAACCTTGCCTGGGGTCAAGAACATCTAAAGTGTGGACTCGTTGGGCTAAAAGACACGCCCCTACTGACGCATGGTCCAGTTGCGGTGAGCAGGTGCCCAAGCCAGTCGACGCCACTTATGATGTTTGATCAAAGGTTTCTGGCCGGCTTTACATGAATTCTGGCCTTGTGAGAGCAATCTGACATGGACTGTTTTGACGAATGCATTAACCTGGAACACCTCTGTGCATCCATGGAGCAGCTGAACTGCAATTTTTCTTACACTGCCTAAAGCTCATGCCCCGCAAAGACCGGTCGTTTTTGCGTACTGACACAGATTCTCCCAGAGCGAGGTCGCACTTGAATGTTTCCACTTACTCCGGTCCACTTTAACCCTTCTGCAACCCTGAAATGTGATCCTCTCACTCTCTCAGCAATTTGTCGACAGCCAAATCCCTCCTCGTGCAGCGTTAGTATCAGATTTCTTTTCTCCATGATAAGGCTACGTCTTTTCGCCATTATTATATAATTATCAGATTTGTCGTTATAAAATATCATATTTATAAACAGAATAATGTGTTATTTGAAGCCATGTTGACTCTAACATACCGCATACTGATACCAGAATTTTATACATTTCAATATCATCGCCCATTTATATATACCATAAAGTGAAGAGGAAAATTGGACTTTTATTAGTCGCGTGTGATTCTAGTCGCAGGCGACTCTACATCTCATTATGTCAGTCGGTCATTGGGTCAGTCGGTCCATCGGTCATTCGGTCCCCGTTTTTTTCTTTGTAATAACATTATAACTATTCGAATGATTCTAACGAAATTTTAAACCCTTGTGTTGTTTTACATTGTCTTTCGAATGATATAATATTCAAAGTCCTCTCAAGTTTAGCCCAGGAACTACTTTGTTTTGGCAATAACATCATAACTATTCGCTCCATTATAACAAGATTTGAAATCCTTATGTTGTTTTACATTCTCCTTCGAATGTTATAATTGCCAAGGTCTTCCCCAGGATAGTTAGAGAATTATTGAAAGTTTTGAAGGTCGTAAGGTCATAACTCAGAATAAGTGAGAGCACACGACCTTTTGGTCAACAGACCTTGTTTTTCCTTCCAGATGTATTCTACACATACATGCAAACCTACACCAACATATCCTCAAAAATTCCCAAGGAGTATGAAAAATTCAAATAAACTGAAAAACCTTTTTTATTTTAAAAATTTACTGATAATACGAAACTTTTTACTATGGACAAATATTGTAATGACTGAAAACTTGTCAAAAAATAGTCGGGACGATGTGCACTGTAGCGTTACAAATGGCCAGCAATATTCTAAGATACATTTATATCAAAAGATATTAAGACTCCCTTATATAAGGCTCTTTTAAGACCTGATTTGGATATATTCTATCATTTCGATTATGGAAAAGGAAGCTGCAATATTCGAAACGCGCCCAGCGTCGTGTGACGAAATCTTCTACTTAACTCTCACTAACAGATCGACATCTGCCTAGCCCACTTTCTTACGAGCCTATTAAACGAGCTTACTAATTTAAATGATGAGTAAATTTTTTAACTAATAAACAAAAGATTTAACTGTGAGTTTATCTCAACATTTGGCAGGTTTGCCTCTGAATGTTGTCGAAGCATTACACTAAATATGTTTAAGAATAGTATATATAAATATTTCTTTAAAATATGATTTTTCCGAAATAATCATTGTGAAACTAATTGTTTATCCAAATTCCCTCTCACTTTACCTCTCCCTAAACCTCTAACTCCCTTTCTTTCCTCTTTTTCTTTGAGTTGTCCTCGAGTGCATTTCGTTATCTTTGCTGGTTCGAAGTTCTATTTTTTATTATATTTTTCGAAGCTTTAATCAGATCATTACCGAATAAGATTCTATAACTGTAGTAGGTATATTTTAACTAATTTTAAAATGATCATTTAACGAGTTAGAGTGTATTGCAGAGATTGCACAGAGGCTAAATAATTCACTGGTCATTTATGTAACAAATGAAAATAAACTTAAACAATTATACAGTTCTTGGCATTTTTTTTCTCTAGCTGTATTAAGGTATGTTGCGCTTAACGAAACAAACTACCATTTTTCCATCCTTCAGACAAACATACTAACTTCACAATTCGTTTCACACATAAAGTTGATATAACCTTTTAATACAATTTAATGAACCGAAATCGGGGAATGTCCGATTACCTATTACATCATTTAAAGCATTTATTCAATTAGAGACCGTCTCCCAACTGTGTTTTTTGTCGATTTCACGCTTATGTTGCTTATTTCGTCTCATTCCATTATATGCACTTACGACGGAGGTCATAGTATACCCATCCATTGACTAAATCTCAAACTTATAAGTCCAGGTGTGAAGGTCAAAGCTGCTTATTACTATGGCAACTCTGTTAAGTATTTCGCGCTTATATTTGAATAAGTATCCAGACAATTATCTCCTTCGAAAATGTTTAATTGCCTTAGACTTTTGTCCACGATAATACCAATTACCCGCTGTTTTTATTTGAAAGAAAATAATGGGGTAATTAAGGGTTGAAATGGAATGGAGTATAGAGTTAATTAGGAGAGTCTTCTGTGGAGATCAACGCATTTGCACACTCTATGGGATATAAATCTGAATTTTAGTCTCTCTGGGAAAATCAGGGATTACGAGATGGGGAGGGGGGGGGAGCCAAAACAACGCTCAAACTGATCCTCCACAAGTTAGAGAAAATTCCAGGTAGATTGAGTCTTTTATTCTTCAATTGTTGCCAAGTCACGGGATTTGATCCATCTTTGTCCTTTAAGACTCGAGAGATTGACGGATTCATTCCATCTCTCTCCTTTAAGATTCGAGAGATTCTGTTATTCGATCCATCTCTCTCCTTAAGGACTAAATAGATTCCTGGAAACAATCCATCTCTCTCATATTTGATTCTAGTGATTGAAAGATTGAGGGATTTGATCCTTTTTTTATTCGGGGAATTGAAGCATTTTGTTCATCCTATTCTCATTTAATTTGACGGATTGATTGATTCGATACATCTTTTTCCCTTTTGATTCAATTGTTTTATTAATTCAATTCATCTCCTCTCCCTTTGATTTCAGGGATTGAAGAATTGAGGGATTCGATCTATCTCTCTCCATTTTGATTCGAGAGATTGGGGGCTTCGAGTCATCTCTTCCATTTGATTCAAAAGATTCATTGATTCCACCATCATTCTCTTTTGAATTAAGGATTAATGAATTTGATTCATCTCTCTCCCTTTTGATTCGAGAGATTAAAGGAATCGGTCCATCTTTCTCTTCCTTTTTTCTATTCTCAACTTTTGTCGGAGAAATTCCACACGTTTCACCTTTTCAAAGGACCGAGTTAGATATAAGTAAAGCCTGGAGGAGCTCTCATGACCTAGTGGATACTGTCCTGGGTTTCAAAGTCTGATTACTCGAGTTAGAAAGGGCACGCAAATATTCACAGCTGTAGGGCACTCCCACTAATCACGCCGGGCCGCCGAATCTCGCATGTGCGCAGTTCATTCCATTATACAGGGTGGCGCAGAACAACTTGCTTATTTAGAAATTAAATTTAAACAAAAGTAATGCAGATATATATTTTTTCTTTGAACAACATAAAGTAGAATAATTACATTTATGTTTTCTCAGTTTTTAAAGATGATATCAGACAGATGGCGTCCATTATTCTCAATACACTGCGTTAATCGAACTCGGAAGTTTCGTTCAACTCTTTCCAGCATATCGACGGATATGTTGGCGACAGCTCGACGAATATTGTTCTTCAGGTGAGCCAGGGTCCTAGGACGATCGTTGTAAACAAGTGATTTTAGATAGCCCCATAAAAATATTCGCAGAGTGCTAAATCAGGCGACCGTGCCGGCCACTGCAGATCGCCCTTCAAGGAGATGAGGCGTCCTGGGAAGTGTTGCCGCAAAACAGTCATTGACACACGCGTTGTATGTGCTGTAGCACCGTCTTGCTAGAACCATACATCTCTCACATCCATCTGGTTGAGTGTTGGCAGGATAACTCCTGAATCATGCTGACATAACGGTCAGAAGTCACTGAAATGCCCGTTCGTTTTCTTCAAAAAACCATAGACCAATTATTCCAACTCCTGATAGTGCACACCAAACAGTTACACGTTGTGAATGTAGGAGACGCTGATGAAGTTGTTTGGGATTATCAGGGCTCCAATAGCGCATGTTCTGCTTATTTACACATCCCGAAAGATGGAAGTTAGCCTCATCACTGAAGAAAACAAGTGTGTCGTGAGGCATGCCAAGAAGCGCCTCACATGCATTTTGTCGAGCAACCAAATCAAGTGGATTAAGTTCTTGCACCACAGCCAATTTGTAAGGATGAAATTTTAGTTCTTCATGAAGGATTCGCCTCACAGAACGAGCAGACAACCCAACATCAGCTTCATGTTTGCGGGCAGAGCGCTGAGGGGAGCGAAAAACAGAATGCCCTACCACGTCAATGTTTTGGGGTGACCTTGCTGTTCATGGAAGCCCAGAGTTATTTCTTCACATCACCAGTTTCCCTAAAGTTGTTTTCCCATTTAACAATTGATTGCCTGCCAGGTAAATGATCATGAGGCGCAATATTGAAATGTGTACGGAATGCACGTTGCGTGGCGATGATTGAGCGACCGGCAGAAAAGTATGTCTTGACAGCGAACGCGCGCTCCACCTTAGTCCACTCCATGATGCTAACTAAACAAAGCGACGCAGACCTACAGTACAACTTTTTGCCCCACCCCTCTCGAATATGCCTACCACCACCATCCTCAAAGCAACCATCGTTTCAGGGCGCCAAATTAAAATAAGCAAGTTCCTCTGCCTCACTCTGTACCACATCAAGAATATAACTAATTGAAACATCATTATTTTTCCCCTTTTTTTCGTATATTAACACATTGATATTCCGTCTCTCGGAATCGTGCCCCACTCCAATTACCTTGAAAGGGGGGGGATTTCCCTTAGGCTACGAAATTTTTACATATTCATGGGCTTGCTTAAACACCGTATTTCCTGTCCTTTCTCCTCAACCAAAGTCCCGCCCCACGTGCCCTCTTTGGCCATATTGTTCTGATCTCAATTTTATCCTGCCTCTGCACAAAGAAATAGACAAGTAGAATTGCTAAATATAAAAGAAATTGGAGAGAAAAATCAAAATTATACCAATTGTTTAAAATTAATTGCGATAAGAAGTATATTACCTAAATATACTCATTGCAGCCATGGGTATCATTTTGGGGGGCTAAATATCCATGAAAATGAGAATAAAACGAGCCAAGCGATGTAATAATATATAGGCAGACTGATTCCTAACTAGAGACGGATTAATTTTCGTATCGACCAAAACTAAGATCATTCCATTGGAACATTCTGTATTCGTAAGGTGGATTTTGTGTAGCACAGAGATAAAAGTCCAACATTCGACACATTTAGCTTACAACTACCAAAATACCGTTTTAGCTTGTCTTGGACCGAAGATTGTTTTCATTTTTTCCATTCGGCAGCAAATTGTGATTATTTTTTTTCAACAAACTGTATGTTAAAAGTATTTCATTCTTTAGTTATGGAATGGGTAGCAAGTTTTAGCTCTATTAATATTCGAAATTTAAGTTTTACCGTCGTTTCTAAACAAAAATATGAGCATATGAATGATAAAAATGGATCAAGAACTATTATATTTTATATTCAAACTTTACTCATAATGAGTGGCGTTTTTGTGGTCATGTTTCTTAATTTTCCAACGTTGTTTAGATATGTTTTGTTGTAACTTAATTTTTAAGTTCGTAAAAGAAATATAAAAAAATATAGTCATGATTAATTTTATTATTCTCATTCGCATAGCTTAATTTTATATATGCTCGTCTTAAATGGCCTAACTTTACCTGGAGTATATGTTGAAGTGTATTCCTATATCAAACCACAAAATTGGAGATTTTTAGGAATATCAAGTCTCCATTTAGGTTTATATAACACTTACAATAATAGAGGGTATTATTATCACAATCATACTATGATTAGATCAAGTTATTTTAAACTATAACCGATCTCATATATTTATATATTTCTTTTTTCTCTTTTTTTGGCAAAAGAATTCAGAAGCCGCTAACACTTTACAACAAATTTAAGTGTCAAAAAAAAACATAGATTTCATGTGCATTTTATTATGAGGTTGAGTGTGTTGAATGCGAATTTAATAACAAAAGTTCTCATCACGTAACATTTTCTCGTAAATTGCCTATTTAATAATTATGCAATTGATACCGATTTCCACGATGCCATAAATCTATTTAGGCCCCAAATCAGATTAAATGTATCCATTGTAATTAATTCATTAATTTATAATGAATCAGCAAGTTTGTTAGCTTTATATAATGTAATAACCTACATTTTAGTAATACGTCTTCGTTTGTAAGACGTCTCAGGTGTGTCACGCTTCAGGTACCAGCAGAGCACGGCTCCATTTTCCCTTATTCCTGTTTTGCTTGACGCTATATTTTGGATGGAACCTCTTCCATGTTTATCACTCAACTTCTGCATTCTCTGGGAAGAAGCACAGATGAGAATAAAGAAAGTTTATCTTCAGTGACATATTGCTACCGAGATCTTGGTAGCACTTGATTAGGCTCTCCATTATAGGCTCTGAATGGCCCGTTAGTGCCTCTTGAAAAGTCATTTGCATACATCTTTGAATGCATGCCAGGCCGCTAGTTCAGTTTCATCCATTGTCGTCTCGAAGACAGCATCCGCTATAGGTTCACGAATCTGAGGGCCTACGAATATGCCTTCTTTAATCTTGGCATCATTTATTTTAGGGAAGATCGCTTTGAGGTACTGGAAACATGGCTTGTTATGTTGCAGTGCTTTGGTAAATTGCTTTATTAGGACTAGTTTAATATGAATGGGGGCAAAATGATTTTCTCCTTCTAAACTACTTGTTCATGAATTACATTATGGCATCCAAGCCTCATAGTTTGCCGAGGTGACCATCCCGAGTGTACATTATGTTCTAATCTGGCCCTACTGTCTCACTTTCAAATAAAGCACATAAACTTGGTGTATCCAGTTTGTACCCAATTAAGTCGGGCTACTACTTTCAAGTCCGCACAAATTAGTCACTCATGGTCCTTGTAACTTATGCGATCTAGAATAAAAGCAAGGTTGTGATATCTCTCTCTTAAAATGACTGAGTGAGCAACTATAACTGAAGGCATGGTGTTCTCAAAGTGCAACATAACCGCTTTTATGATGTAGAGGATGCATCTACGAATAACCTCCACTCTTTGGTTCATAGGTCAGCTCAAGGGTATGAATATTCATCTGATATCATTACAATATTTCAATTAGTTTTCAAAAGTGAAGAATTGATGTAGCCTACATTAGGCTATTTCGGCCGCAAATTAACATTCTTTAATTACTTTCGAAATGGGGAGCGAAACCCGCAATTAAAAAAAAACTTGTAATATTCCTAATTTAAAAGGTTAACACCAGATTTGAATGCAAAACGCGGACGCTAAATGTCATCAGCACTATCGTCGTCTTAAATTACCTAGTTGTAAAATCCCTTGACGACAAAAGTTAAATTATCTCTACATTTCACTTTTATATTCGAGCTGCGCTTCTTTTTCACTCCCGTGGCAAAAGGTGTATAAAAGTCCAACAAACCGAGTTCGAAAAAATCGTGTTCTTTTAACTGCTTGGCTCCAGGGTTGCCAATGTTTGAAATAAGGTTGAACTAAAGGTTGCCAGTGTGTGAAAATAATGGTTTATTTTCACATTTAAAGAAAGTAAGGCTCGCAGTATTTAAATGTCAATTTCTTACCTGTCCTACATTTAAAGTTTAACAAAATCAAGATAATTTGAGGGTTTTGTCCTAAATGCCTAATTGACTCATTTATTATTTTAGATGTTATACCAGTTTTAGTAAATCGATCATTTTTTGATTAGAAACGGCAAGCGTAAAAAGTTTTGTCAAAACAAATGATTTTCGCGAAAATTGTAAAGTAACAAATTTACTAGCATCATAATCATTCGTAGACTATAAAAGGAGAACTTTTTCTAGCAAAAATCATGATTAAAAATTTTTTCAAACTGAAAACATGGAAGCTCCTAAAAATGATTGGAAGAAAAAGAAATTGTTGAAACATTCTTCAGAAGCAACTGTTCAGTGGTTGCAAAACAACGACGGATGAGAAGTGAAGGAGCTCAAGAGATACCATCACGACGAGCGCTATGCAGACTAATTAAAAAATTTCGAGATCCCGGTAGTGTACAAGATGGACGAAAATGGAGTGTTGGCAGAAAAGGCGTAGAACAACATAAGATTAAAGATTTGCGTCAAAATATAGAACGGTCGCCGCAAAAATCATTGAAGAGAAGATCAGAAGAAGTAGTATTGTCAAAAAGTGAAACATACAATGTAATGAAGAAAAAACTGAAACTTAAGCCATACAAGATTCAGTTTGTGCAAAAATCAGAAGAAAACGATTTCGCGAAAAGAAAATCGTATGCAGAAGAATTTAGACAAAATTAGTGAAGTTGATGTACTACCCGTGATAATGCCTGACGAAGCGCACTTTCATTTCAGCGGATACAATAATAAACAGAACTACGGCAGATGGTTGATCACAACCAAGAAGCTATACACCATAAAGAACGGCATCCTGCAAAGATCATTGTGTGGTGTGCATAACACCTCAGAAGATCATTGGGCCGTATTTTTATGAGAATGAAAATGGAAATTCAGTCACTGTGAATGGCAAAAGATAACGGCACATGCTTGAAGAATATTTTTTACCGAACTTTTGAAGGCTTGGAAACAGACGACAACTGTTTTTACAGCAAGATGGTGCAACATCACATACATCAAATGAAACAATGTAGTTGTTTAGACGAAACTTCAAAGAAAAAAATCATTTCTCGAAAGAGAATCTAAGTGGCCTCCAAGATCCCCCAATCTAACCCTTTTGCATTTTTTTATGAGGATATTTAAAAGATCCCTTTTACCGTAATAATCCTAGAAGTATCCAACAATTGAAAAATAATATCGCTGAAGAAATTAATAACATCTATGAAGAACTTTTTAAAAAAGTGAAGAGAGCAACTTCGTCACGAGTAAATGAATGATATGAGAAAAATGGTCAGCACTTGACAAGAAGAATCTTAAAATAAATTAAGGCATTATGTTAATTATGCCAACTGATTATTAGTCTTAGGTTTTGTTAATTTTAAGACAAGAAAATTAGTTTAAATAAAACTGGTTTAAATAGTTGAAAAATATCTGAAAGTTCAGCGAAAGTTTGTCAAAAATCAATGCTTCACTAAAACTGGCATAACTTCTACAAATATCAATGAATAAATTAGCCATCTTGGAACCAAAGACTAGCAACTATTACCAATAAGCCCGAGAGTATCATTATAATCACAAAATTATTCTTTGTTTTATTAAACATCAAACGTAGGACATGTAAAAAAAGACCCTGTATAACACTAAAATTACGGCGTACGTCATCTGAAGTTTGACCCAAAATACTAATATGTGAAAATAAAAGTCTTTAACTTTACTTATTTTATTAACCTAAAATTGTAGATCTATAGATTCCCAATTCGGCTACTGTACTTACATATACAAAAGTAATAATCAAACTATCTTACACCGATGTATCTGACCTCAGTTTAGTTTGAACACGTTTTAGGCAAAGAATATAATATTAATAAAATATAATGTAATAAAAATGCAATGGGAAAATTCAAAATAAACTATATTGTGGTCAATTTTCATCAGAGTAATTACTTAATAAACTATACGCCTGTTATTAAAATATAATAATTGAAATAAACAGAGAAGAAAAAATTATTCTTTGGAAGTAAAACGCATCTCCTCATCACTTTAAGGGTGAGATGCTAACAACTTTAGATTACCTCTAGATTTGGCTTCATGTACCAAATTGCATGAAGTAGCACAAAATGCACCCTCAGCAAAAATCAGTTTAACACAAAAAAAAAACTGTCCACTAGAGTACATATAACATGGTCTAGTCGGAAAGTTACTAAAGAGACAACTTTATAAGAGATATTTAAAATTTGGTGAGCCCCTTTTTAATACTACAAGTATAGTTAAAGTCAAAGTACTCAAAAGTATAAAGTTCTTTGTTTCATTTTTTCTCTCTAAAACTGTTCATATCGGCTATAGAACAATTGCACGTAGGAAGAAGAACACAAAATTGCGAACACTCAAACTTTCTTGATTTTGTGATCGCTACTTCATTTGTGAATCTTACGATAGAGTTTTGAGCATTCGATTTTCTATAAATAGATTTTGCTCCTGCGTCCATTGGTTTATTATAGGCATTTGCTCTAACTCTGTCATATATACGTTGCTCTCCTCCCTTAACAACTGTATGTATGCATGATAAGATAAATTTGAAGTACCTACTTATACACCTCTTCATCCCTAATCCCTTCTACATAAATGTCACTTTATCCCGCATAACTAATGTGGCCACGGTCTTGAGGACAGCATTTCTTTGCGAACTCCATGAAATTAGAGGCACTTTTTCAGTAGATTGATGAAAAAAGCCCCGTTTAAAGGCAGAAATACAATTAAATATAAAAAATCGTTTGCTAGCCACGCTAGCGCCTTAACAATAAAGAGAATCTTTATATTTATGCCCTTTAGAGAGGTCAAAAAGCTGCAGTTAAACACAAGTGTAGTGACTCCGACTTACACAAATTTCAGGAGAGTCACCTTTGATGAGGGAACCCAAGCTAGATTAAATGTTCATTAAAAAAAGAGAATGGGCGAGGACCGTTTACTGGATTGAAAAATGGTACCTTGTCGACTGTCTCGATAACCTCAGCAACACATGGAGTAGGCGAGTCTCTCCCTACCTCCCTCTATAAACGACACGAAGATTGATTACGAAGTAGTTGGGAGATGTTAGCTAAACCAACACTAAAACCACCATTTTCTATCAAACATATGAGTCCATGTTTCAAGAAGTTCTAGCTTATCACCAGGAAAGACCACATCTTCGGCCATTAAATCTGTTTTCGTGATCCATTCGTCTCGTAAAAAACAACTAACAATCAACAAGCTGTACATTCTCACATTGCGCTCGTACACATTAGTGTTTAATGGGTTGGTATTGCAGGAAAATTTAGGTTTTGCTTTTATACTTCACTTATGTTAATAGTGTCTTAATATCCAGTATAAGCTCCCTCTGAATTCCTTCCAAGCTAAGGTCCTGGGCACAGGCGTAGGTGCAACCGGGCCAAAGGTTACATATAATTCTCCAAAGAGTATTTAAAGCCTAAATCTGAACCGTTAAGTGTATGATTGACGTTATTCACTATAGGTGCTGCAGATCAGCCTGGTATGAAATGAGGCTGTTGCATACAGGGGCCAGCCGGAGATCAGTATTGTAGGTCAAATTCACCTTTTGTAGTAAACTAACTGAAGTGGAGGAATAAGACTCGCACCTTTAGTCTAGCGAAAAAATCAAGGGTATATAAATAAGAAGTTAGCTCTATCAGTAACTCTCCATCTTAAGTCTGCAAATATTTCCCAGGGAAGGCGTCAGTCAAATTTAAATGCAAGGCATCGGTGTGTTTTGGCAAAATGAGAGACCTAGTTCAGTATCTAAGTATTTTTCCTTTCTTCTGAAATTTATTAAATTCTTTGTGGAAGAGATGTCGATCATAAGGATATGTTTAAACGAATTATTGCTAATAGTGTGTACACCGAGAACTATAAAAATTGCAAACGAGCTCTTACATAAGAAGAGCTATCAAAAAATACTTAGAGTTGACCGCGTTTGAGGAAAAATTTCGACGATCTAAACAGATTCTAATCAACAATGAGTCATCCAACAGAGAATTTGACAAATTATAGAAAAAAAATTTCAACTCAAATTTGGACAATGGAGGTAAAAGAAAAAGAAAAAAATACCAGTCTATTATAACAATCAAATGACAGTTATCTATAAAACAGATGAAAGAATACTCTAACATATCATAAAAAGCAAAACTTTTCAAGAAAATGACGATAAGTTTTCTCTACGAATATAATAAATGTCAGCAACCTAGTAACGAGAAACCTTAACGAAGACTTCCATCTGACGTCCAAATTTTGAATTAGGTGTTTTTAAATACGATAAAATAAAATGTATCTTCCTAAGCTGATTTTTAATCTCCAGCCAGATATAAAAATCTGTATTTGCCAGTTATATTATTACAAAATAAATTGGTCAAGTCAAAATACAACCTGGACTTTAACAAAAACATGTATATAAGAGACGCTGCTCCCATCATACAATGATATCAAAACTCAAAGCCCAGAAGCACGTCATGAAGATGCTACGTAGCAAACTTGTGAAACGATAAATCCTACTAATTTGTGAGACTACCAAAATTTGAGAGTAATATCAGAAAACTCGAAGAAGAATTCCTAGCATACAAATTAGAAGATGAATAAAAGTACCAAATTCTCCAATCACTTTACAACAGGTTGAAGACCACCAAATTCACTGAACAAAATCTAAAAAAACAACAAATTTATGGAAGGCAAATTTTCCGCCCACAATCCCGAAACACAGGATTCCTGACCTTGTTTAACACATACCTGACGAAAGTTTGAAAAAAGTCCTCAACTTTGATCTAAACTGCCACGTTCAACCGAAATACGACAAAACGAGGATTTACAAAAAAATGAGAATCAGAAAGTCTTGAAAATAAAACATGAACTTATTTTTATCCAAACTAATCGCAGCAGAAACTAGATAACGCACAAAGAAAAAAAAACTCCCTAATAACAAGTACATTTTCTTTCTACTTAATAAAATAAAGAAGAATACCTGCAAAAACTAAAAATCCTACAACACGACACCCCAAAATTCCAAAGAATAATGAAAGACCCAACGAACCAACTAATAACCGAAAACAGCAGTATATCTAGTGAAATCTAACTCTTTCCTATTAAAGGTGAATATAGCCCCGTATACCTACGGAAATGTGAAACCCTAATCGCAAAATAACTCCCTTCCTTCAATCATTTTCAAAGTCTCAACGCTGATATATATATAAACTCACCAAACGTTTGAATTCAGTAATTACGCTATTTTCGCGTTAGAAATCTCGATAAAATAGACCAATGATTTTGTTGATATTCTTCAAGGCTCCCCACTGGGAGGCATTTCGGCTTCTCTCAAAAGAATCAAAATTATTATAAAGTGTGTCTACGAAAACCTTGATCTCTCTCCCCCATGAAGGGAAGCACCTTATTCATATATTAAAGGAACTTTTAAGAAATAAATTTTATCTCCCTCTCCCTCCTTCCAACCTCTTCCTCCATCTTTCTCTCATTTTCTCCTTCTCTCTTTCCCTCTCTAGCTCTCTCTCCTGCATTTATGCTCTGATGTTAAATTGTGTCAACGATTTTCAAATTATGAAATCCAAACTTGCGTTGGAAAATCAAGCCTACAATTATAAAATAGCAGTTTGTGGTTTGCCAAATATTCTGTTACCTGAGGAATCTGATTGGAGCTTCCTGATTTCTAATTTTTTTAAAAATTATGAAGTATTCATCATGGGTATGTTTTAGAAGTTTTCAATATTCGTGTTGCTATCGCGTTGTTGCACGATAAAAATCGATAAAACTTTGCATTCGATTCGATAACGGTGTTACTATTCCATAATTGCGGGGCACTTGTTATCTTTATATTTTTGCTTCGACTCATAAATAATTAAAATTATATAATATTAATATATATTTCGGTCAATTCTGACATATTTATTGCACATTTCACTAGTGGTTTTTGCTATCCATAAGCTATTTTTCTATTATTGTAAACCACAATTCAGTGATATATGGGTTTATTTATTTTAAACAGGAATAAATATCTTTTTAACATAATTATTCAAGACTTACTAAGATTAATTCATTAATGAAATATTAATTTTGGCCCTGGTTGAATTGTAGTGGATTAAAAATAAATACTCCATCAGCAATGGCCCTTTATCAGCTTTGAGTTAGAAATAAAACAAAATCAATTTTTACATAAAATGTTGATACAATCGTCGCCTGTCTAGCTTAGGTGGCACTTTCCGAATATCAGTAGAATCATGAGAAAAATGTTAAGAAAACTAACGTCAGTCGTATACGGAGAAAAAAGACATTTACGGCTGAATTCTCCTATGGAAATTCGTCTGGTAAGAAGTTGTCAAGTTTATTTGGCAAGACTAAGTTATCACCTTTCTATTTTCTTACTTGTTGATGTAGTACCTGTGATATACAATGAAATGCAAGAAATGGATATTATGACTCTTTAGTTTAGCGAATTCGAACATAGCAAGTTAGGCTAACTTAGGTCAGCTAATTGGAATGTCAAGTGGGAGGGAATCCTCTAAATCCTGAGGAAATGATTAATCAATATCCTAACCGCAGGAGACTCTTATCTATTGTCTTGAAATTAATTGTCTTCTTTTTCTTGTTGTTAGACACCAGTATGCTCAGATGAACCAATGAAACTTGTTACAGCCTTGTTAAATTTGTTTCTAAAAAAAAAGAGTATTCACAGGTCTGTTTGAGAGTGCACTTTCCAGCCTACGCTGTGATTATATTTTTTAGTGCAAACCAATCCCTTTGTTTTCTTTACCTTTCTATTAATTTTTAACTATACAATTGATACATTTTTTGATTAAGAAAACAGATTTTTTAATTTCTGGACCACAAGGTTTGAGAGTGTGCTAAAGATTTACCTTGCATGGGGTCCTTGTATCGAATTTCACACCAAGTATCTGGAGTAGCGCCACGTCCTCCTTTCCAGGATGCAAATAAGAAATGGAAGCTCACTGGGATGAATTGAACTATCTAGGCTTAACTGACGAATTAATGGATTACGCCCTTTCCCTTTACGTACCCACTTTTTTTCTACCACTATTCTCTCTGTAGCCGGGAGATAACACTCCTACTACAACTGAAACCTGGAGGAGAAGAACGTCCCTCAGTTAGTGATGGAATGGGGTGACTCGACTTCTTGACAAAGCCTGGGGAAGATATTGCGTTCCTTTTCCTCTATGCAGGTACACTAGGCAAAAGTAACTAATTTATATTTTCTTGCAAAAAGATGGATGATGTAGCTGTGAGTAACATTCCTATTGCATGAAACCTAAAGGAAAGGCATGGCATCTAACTTCCAGTGTAGGAGTATGATAATGATAGATGATCACCCACCCTACTCCTTAGTAGGCCCGCCTCTCTCTATTTATCCATAATATTAATCTTGTTAACCCCTTTAGCCTTTTTTTCTTGCTATTCCGATAGGTTCTCGCGATTTGTGAACTTTCTTTCTCTTAGTATAACCTAGCACACTGGTTCTCTAACTGCTTCGAGGTCCGAAAACTCACCAACTAGATTGCCGATTCTGATCTTCGCTTCTAGTGCGCATATGAGTTGGCTATTCTGACACCATCCTTTAAGGTTTAAAGCACCGGAACAAAGTTGCCATTACATAGGGTCGATTGTTAAGGCCTCTTTTTGCTAAATTCTGAAGGCATTATATGTGTACATGATCACATTAAGGAAGTTTTGATCCTATGAATACATATGGGAGGAATAGTAAGAGTAAACAGACAAATATAGAGCCGCCTCCATGTACGGTATCTTGCCATCTAAGTGCCAGAGAGGGTAAATTCACCTGAGGCCTCATTACTACCGGTGGAGGAGCTCTCCTCCAACCATTCGCATAAAGTAAATGGGTTTCCCTTTTACCATACATCTGGAAGAGCAACTCCTTTATCAATACAATAAAAGCCATGTGGTGATACTGATAGAGTCTCACAGGTTGTTAAGGCTTTACAAAGTGGTTCTTTCCATTTAGTTTCACGTTCTGTTGTACCAATTTATTTCCTGCACAGGTGCCTCAAAGAGAGATCATTTATATGCAAACTGCAGATGATCCCCTTAAAGGACGGTGTAATTAATATTGCAGCCCTGATAAGGATACAGTCATGAAGCTAGTATTAGGTGCCGTAGTGTCAGCTCCCACTGCCTTTATCTCATCTTTAATATCATCTCCAACAAGCCATCTCATCAGGCTGTGTGCAATACCTGCACCTGTTCCTCGTTTAATAGTTGGATGATCTAAATGGACAGTATCTGTTTCTCCTACAAGCAAATTGTAATCTGGAATTTCTTTCCTTCATACCATTTGTCCCGTTTCTTCTTTTTAGTTAGTGTTGTATCTCTTCTCCCATTAAAAAACAAAGCAGTGATTTTCCTATCTTCCAAACATTCAGATTCAGTGAAATTCCTCGTTAACTTCTGTCGTTCCCTCCAGACATTGTGATGGTCAATTACATTGGAGCGGTCTTCCGAATATATAATACGATAGTCGAATACTAATGCAGCAGCAGCTCTATTTGACATAGAATACCAATCTGCTTCCATGGTAATTGCTAGTATTCCTCAATATAAAATTGCCTAAACCCTAGATACATAATTAGTTAAAGTGCAAATTTCCCTTCTGTATGAAAATTACTGATATCTAGCTTTAGAGACAAGAACAATAATAACTGAATATACCCAGCCTCACCCTAGGGAGTGTTACGATTTTTTCAGATTTTTTCTTCTTCATTTCCATATTTTGGATAGTCTGCTCTATAAAACCTGAAATGTGCCTTAAAATTGCTTGTGACACTACTTCCTAGTGTGCAAGTTGATGAAGAAATAAGCTGTCTTTAGACAAGTTTATTTTCTAAAAAGCGCGTTTCACCTTTCTTTTCTGAAGTCAGATTCCGCAAGTTCCATTCAACGTCGGATGCTCAGCTCTGGCTTGAAAAATTCTATCTAATAGTACATACTTCATTCGTATACAACATTTCGTCAAGGAGTTTTTTCATATCTCGAGAAGGTCTTTGAGATCACTTGGCAATACGTTATTATCGATATCCACCACACCATGCCGGTGAGATGATGTCTTCCAATCCTCCTATCTGAGTTCGTACTAGATCGTCGATTCTGTATATAAATGGGAGACGGGAGTTCCCTCTGATCTTATCTGATCTGGGAGGGTATCCCGCTTTGAAGTATCCTAATTCTAATTTATTTTTCCATGGGCATCAACAGTATCACATTGCTTCTGCCTGAAGATGGTCTTAAGATACTTTACTTTGACCAGCTCTCAATCTCTTTTGGTAAGGCAACAACTATCACAAAGGTTTAACTCTATCTGTCGCTCTGATGGAGCAAACTCTTTTCGTATTTCTTGGATTAAATCAAAGGTGTTGTAATTCTCCACGGCTTCCACGGCTACGCTGAAATCCAGAATTTCCTAAATGGGGCTTGTCTGGATGTGGTTGAGTCGCACCCTTTTGTCATGGAACCGTGACCATCAGAAACGCTGCCGTTTTTCTCTTGAACTTGAGACGTTTTTCCTACACTACCGATTGTGCCTTGATGTACGTTTTGGAGAAAACTGGCCTCCTCTAGTGGATTGAGTAGTTTAATATTGGTTGTATGGAGAGGTGGTGGTGCGAGATGCGCCTCCCTTCGACGCTGTTGCTTGTTTTTTTCTTTCCTTTTACTCTTTGTTTATCTGAGGGTTTTATGTTATTTTTAAATCGTATATTGTGTTTTATCCTTTTTATTTTAATCCAGCATAAGTAATAAATTGATTAATTTTGGCTGGTATGCCTTCAGTTGGAATCGCACATGAGCGCCAGTAAATAAAAAAAAATTAAGATACTATCTTGTAACAAATATAAAATTCATGCTTCTTTCAACAGCAAAGTTTTGCCAGATCTACGAAAAATAGACCACATACCTTTTAAATAGGAACTACAATACTTAATAACAATCTCTCTTTCCACCTTTTCTCAAATCCACTCTCCTACAAAGGTTAATTTCAACAATAATTACTACCTTAAGAATAATCTCCTGACGACCCTTTTTACCAAATTAGTCTATAAAATACCCAAATCCTTCTCTCTGTCGGTTTGGAATGTTATGGAGAGTTTTAAGACGGTTTTTTCTCTAGTAAATGTATGTGCAAAAGTGTGGAAAGGATGAAAGACAGCATTAAATCTGACTTGATTATGGGAATGATCGTTTAAGAGAGAAAATGCTGACATAGTAGATTTTGGAGTATATTTTGCATGATATTTATCTATGGAGTGGAGTTTTAAGGGCTGAGAATGTACCGTGAGTAGATAGGAGAGATACTAGATCATATAGCATTACATCTCTCATTACAAACCTTGAACAAACTCTTCGGTGAAGATGCACTCGTTAACTTTGGATTCTTAGTTTTAAATCAATAATAAGAAAAATCAATTTAAAAACTTTAATTGCATTCTTCAAACACTTTTGTGTTATCTGCTGAAAATATTTACAAGAGTAGATTTACATGAAACATAGAAATAATGATGGTGTGACTTACTTCTTTTAATGTGCGACGTATAATATTAATAAACAAGGATAAGGGCTTCTTGACTAAGAATATACGCACTCCAAACTTACATA
The DNA here is from genome assembly GCA_963969495.1 of Ceratothoa steindachneri. NCBI lineage: Eukaryota > Metazoa > Arthropoda > Malacostraca > Isopoda > Cymothoidae > Ceratothoa > Ceratothoa steindachneri. The sequence continues at coordinate 66,523,992 of OZ018330.1, forward strand.
TGTTCGCGATAGCGTATACACAATCTCCTCAGTGGCGGATTGATTGTGTCTTAGACCTGGATGGTGAGGCAAGTTTGGGCCGTTCTGAACGACGAAAGAATAAGTATACAGTCTAAATACTCATTGAAATTTTATATATAGTAACTTTGACAAAATAAATTGAAATTATAATTAAAGGTCTAATCGCCATTTTGATGACACTAGCAAAAATAAAATAAAATTAATAAATTACCAGAATTCGTCTTCAAGTTTTGCAGAAAAAAACTAAAGAAACAAAATTATATTATTGTAGGGGTATGGAATAAATAACACAGTGACATTTTGTGACACTTATAAGCATTTTGGTGCAAACTTATTTCAGTGACTTCTTGCGAGATTTCTGCCAGCTCAAGTCATTACTGATATTGAAAAAAAGTCAGCGGTTCAGAGTAGCTCCCTCTCTATGTTCCTGATGGAAAGATAATTATTTATTATTTCATGTTGCCTGCAGTTTCTATGTTAATTTAAATTATTTTTATCTTTTAATAAAGATCTTTCACCGCCTTAATTGCTTAAAAACTTAGGTAGTTTCATAAGAAGTGCTATTTTAGTGTTAGGAAAAGTTTGTACTTAAGCGAAGTTTATGAAGGAATTGATAAATTTTTAGTTCAGAAGATTTTGATTGCTTGGGGAAAGTTGAGGCTTGAATATCTTTTAAGGATACAAGCAAGCTAGAAATTTAACTAAATTTTATTCAAGCAAGAGTTGAAGATCATTTGCAAAAGATGAGCGCAAATTTGCAGTAGTGTTTCCTTGCAGATATATCAGAGAGAGGAAATGAAGTTAAGTTAGATATAAATCCAAGCTTTGTAATAACTTCCGTGCGTGCTTTAAAACGCTGTTGTAGAACATTGGCTATTTTTTCAGCAACAATATTGAATACCTCACTTCTAAATCTGTATATTGGTGATAATATTCTCTATTCTACACTTCTTTCATCACAGTGACGTTTTCGTAAGTATATGTACATGTTTGTTTTCCTACTTGTATTTTTTAGGACCAGATACTTCAATTATTTGGGAATCAAGGTGCTAAAACTTTGTTCTTTCAGTCTAGAAAGTCATCTTAAGCCTTTAAAGGTGATACCATAACATTTATACATACTTTAGAGTCATTGAGCAAGAGACTTCAGCTGTGATTGTGCTCGGCGATTTTATTCCTGAAAAGAACAAGAATAGCTGATTCCAGTTTTCTGAGTTTCTTCAAGATTAAATGGGCCTCATATTGACAATCAGCTTCCCGTTCTAAGTGACAGGACAGATTTTCGAATGTTATACAGATCTAAGTAAATTTATTGTATAAGGCATTGAGGGCTTCAAACATAGCTGACCATCAAATATCAGATAGTCTTTTGATAAGCTGGAGTTGTTAGAAATTTAATGTCTCGCAAAATAGTTCTTAGGGATTTGTAGAAGCAAATAAAAAAGTGTACAAGTTGTTAACTAAATAAAAGAATCTTAAATCCACTTATGAAGATTCAGAACCACTTTTCCCTACTAGCTTAAATAAGTGAGCAATAATGGGTATGAATGTGGCATATTTGGCAATGTTGCCTAATTACAGGATGGTAACCGATATAATTCCAACTCGTGTATTTGATATTGTTCTAATAGGGCGAGTCATACTTTGGGGCAACAATATATTTTCATTAAATCCTTTAATGAGTGGTGCTTATATGATAGATTTTTTAGTATAGATTCTGAAAAAGAACTTTATTTTGTTATACAATTGCTCCTACATACCTACATCAATTTCCATTTAAATAAAACTAATTTTTTCCCTTTCGTCACGAGCTTATGTAACCTATTTTTATTTAATCCAAGTACACACAAAATTAAAGTAACCTCAAATTACATGTTTATTGAGTGATAAAAGTGTATGCAAAGCTCCACGTATAGCTGCATGGGTCACTTCGGGTCATATTCAAAAGTTAAACTTCACCAGAGCACACAAATCTTGCTTTGACTCATTCCTGAACATCAGACGTCTACTTGTCGGTTGTGATCTGATTCTTCCATCCCTCATTACATGTGAGAAATACTTGAAAGAAGCCTCAGTCACCATTCTTCCAACCCTATCAATGTTTTGTGTGTGACAAGGCCAGTCAGGTACTTTCATAGGAGAGTCAATGAAGTTTTTCAATTCAGAATTCATCAAAGAGCAAGTGAGAGGTGGCTCAGAGACATCCTCTGACCAATTGATAAAATCTTCAATCCTGGTATCATCACAATTGATGTCTGGTGTCCATCTAAGCTTTACAAAGGAGTCTCACAGTTGAGTATCTGGGTTCTTCTCTGAAAGTCTGGATTCTTTTCATCGCTTCAGAGGATGGCTTCACTGTATGCATACGAAGCTGATGTCTTAACAGTTGGCAAAACAATATCCAACACCTCCTTTCACTGGGACTTAAGACAGTGAAGTTGATAAAGAATGTGACTAGGTCCCTCGGTCCAAGAGTGCTTAATCTTAACGTTAGACCAGCATGGGTAATATACACCAATCATGCACTCAACAATCAGTCGTAGATTCTTAGATGGCTTTTCCTTTGAGCTCATGCTTTGACACCTACAGCGGAAGAAGTCCGTTAGCTGTGGTCAGCCAGCGAGTGTGGTTTAATGGTCCTATTTCCAATAGAGAAAGCCTGTAGAAAGCACTTCATCTCTGATTGCCGATACAATTCTATAGCTGTAGTGTGGATTAGTGGAAAGATCTTGCACCACTTCCTGAGGAATCTTGGTAAGAGGAGGAGCTAAAGATATTTGAGTGAAATTTGGGTTGATATTCAAGTCTGTAACAGAGTCAAGGAGCTTTACTATTAGCCTGGAATATCTGTCGTCAGATAGTGTTGTACCATCCAGGTGGATAATTACAGACCAACCAAACAAGCTTTCTGACGAAATGGAGCTCAATTTTTCGCATTACTCCAGCATTTACAGCTGTGTTTACATTCCTGGAGTCTCCTTCAATGGCCATTAAGCTTTTATCCAAACCCCTTACCCTCAGCCATCAACACATAGCCTTAGCGATCTTCTCACCATGGGATTCTTCTTTTGTAGCTTATTCTGGGACAAAGTGGAAGAGGTAATTACTCCCAGGCTCACTGATGACAGTGTAATGCTCCTCTTTTGTTTTGCTGGAAACAATTTTTCACTTCCCTCTGCCTCCATCATAAAATTTGTCACATCAAATCGTCCATCAAAGAGAACACAAGAAATTCCTTCATCTTTCTTTAATTTTCCTCAAACTCATGTTCAAAAAACTGATATTAGTTTTCCGTGTGCTCTCTTAACTTTATTCTTACCAATTACTTTACTTGTATCTTCCTCAGTAATGAATCCAGCATATATTAAAGCTGCTGTTGCTATAGCTGCAGTTGGTCTCAATCCGACACCATACCTTATACTAGCAAGAACAATATTTGGAAGTTCATCATAATTCTCCTATTTCTGGTGGAAGATTCCGGCTATTAGGCAGCTTCGAACGTTACATCACCCAAACTGTTGTCACCATCCCAATTTTCTGCCTCGAGATCTTCACCTGCCAAAAAATGCTCGATTTCTTTTTTTGCTGCTTTTCCTGCTAAAGCAGCGCTTTTCTCCTTACTTTTTCTCATTATTTCTGCTATCCTTTCTTTTTCTTTCCTTTCTGAAGCTCTTAATTGTCGATTATGCTCTGAAATATTAGGACCTCCAATTTGAAAGGTACCTTACTTACAACCTTCTCCTTTTGTCCTTTAATAAAGGCCAGTTTTCTAGTATGTATTTTTTTCTCTTTACTAAAACAACAGTTAATGTGGGCTTCAGTCTCACAGGCATTACAACCTACTTCCTCACAACTGTAAATTTGACATTTACATGGTAATATAATAAATAACTTATCTAGTTTTGCAATAACCTCTCTTTTACTTAAATTTTTCCTTTACCTAGGGAGACTTTTACTGCCTCCGTCCACACCTCCTTAAGCTTTGATATTATTGTGACCTTTTAATTTACAACAGGTAGTTTGAAGAGAGCATTAGCTTTGTGTCCACTGATTAATCAAGCCCTGATACATGTCTTTTACCAGCTGGTCCACTTCATAATTTCTCCGGTCATCTTCACTTTGCTCCCCCAGGTAGATGCTGTACCTCAAAATATCCCTTGTTGGTAACTCAGACACCATCAGCTCTTGCCCAGTCACAACAAAATTAATCAGATGAGAATCTGATTTGGACATTGTCTTGATTTTTGCCATTGTCACACTAATCGCAGGTATATCTGCAAATGAAAACACGGCACTTAGATTAAGAAATAATCTCTCCCAAATATTTATATGTTATTCACAAATGATCCACAGCCTTTACTAGCATTCCCCAAAAATGTAAATTCTCTATAAACAGTTACGAGTTATGAGAGTTACCAGAACTGGCAACACTACTGGAATATTGCTTTCCACTAAGTAATGAGTACTGGCTACTTGCAATTTTGGAGTTAGACCAAACTAAATTAAGGGTCATTTTTAGCAGGTTTCCTACTTCTCATGTCTCTCTAATATATTTTTTTAGACAAATATCTTTCAGACTACATAAATGTATTGATGATAGATAGCGGTAAATTTAGGCTTTTATGGGTAACTAATATAATAGTAAAATATAGTAAATGACCCAGAACTAACAATATTTCAACTTCAAATTGATGTAGGTGAGATCAATCAGAATTTAACTTTTCTGCCAAAAGTATGATCTTTTCACCAATATTCATTATTTGAATACACCTCATCACTAGTTTCATAATACTTACCATGACAGTTATTTAGATTAATTCGATGCTTACCTAAAAGCAAAGGATCATGTCTGCAATTTTCTGTCCAATGTGGCCATAGATTGGGAAAATTCCTCGGAACCATTCCACAGGACTAAGAGTGTAAACATACGGGACAATAAATGTGACTTGATCCGAGTGTGTGACATGAGAAGTTAAATCAACAAATATTGAATAGAATATATATGCCCTTATTACCTCCATGATAGTCTGAAATACTTTGTAACTAGTAGATTAATAAGTTCTTTAAAATTGTAGAGGACAATTATTAGGTGTGTCATTTGTGATTTTTTATACCTTCTAATATGATCAGAAAAGAAAACATCATAGCTTGCTCCTCTTGCTTGAGTGGCCACGTTACTGTTTAATTTATTTGTATCTTGAATATGGTAGTTAGTATTAATCGGTAAATATTTTCATCCAAGAGATCCTTCAGAGCCTATCACTTTTTTATCTTGGCCTCTTTGTTCCTATCAACTGTATAATGGTTCTTACACTATACCCTGCCTAATCTCTTTGATAGAATTGTTCCCTACTTTGAAATATGCTATCTTCCAACTTGAGATCAGGAAGAGGATGTTATTTTGTCTATTCTTTAGTATCTTCCATTAAAGGGCGAATTCGTTATTGATGTATATCTCGATCACTGTATCCTGGGCCAGAAATTCGTATTTCTGTATTGACTGAAAACAAGATTACTGATATCTTGAGTGAATTGATACTTACACATTCAAGCATTTTACGGGGTGGCACTCAGCTGTATAGATTGAATACTGCGTGGTGCTGAGACAGCGACGGTGAGGGAGTCCAGTTTCCAATTCGAACTCTGGTACTTTAAACAAATTGAACTCCACATAATCGCTTCCAACTAATTGTAAGATAGTCACAGATATTCTTCTTATATCGTTGTTTATCTGGAGATTTAAGATCTTATGTTGCATTTCTCTGAGCGAGACTTTGTCAAATGCTTTTTCTACATCTCCCAAGACCAGATTGATTTATTATTTTGCTCCTTTAGCCTTAGCAATCTTTTCAGTGGTAATGCCAAATGCCATTTGAATTTGCTGTTTAGGTTGTTTTCGATCACATATTCTATAAGTTTTCTTTTTATGATCTATTCTAAGACTTTAGTAATTTAGTTCAGAAGCAATTTATATCAGTAGTTAGTGAAGAGATGCTGGCGCTTGCCTGGAATCGAGATGAATATCATTTTGGCGAGTTAATAGTCGTCTGGAAGTATCTAGTGTTTAGGGACGCTTTAAATATAAATTTATTTTCCAAACATGATTTTCTTATGGGGCTATTGGTCAAGTTAAACCTCCTAAACGGATTTTTTGATATAATGATTTTTAAAGTTCCTCAACGCCATTGAAAATTGAAAATAATGCGATTTTCAACTAAATCTGGACTTTCGTCTATTATATCAGAAAATAAAATTCGAATTTTGAATTATTACCACCAAACAAATAATTATTGTATTGTAAATAACAAATAAACAAAATTTGAAAGTAATCGATTAATATTTAGAAGATCCTCAATGACGTATTATAGCGGCGTACGTGACAATTATGTTTCACTAGCGCGCAGGATCTCGTTGAGAGTGGATGCGTGTGTGTGTGGCTCTGTCTAGTGCCTATTGTTTTGATCACATTCTTCTATTTGTATTTAAAAAAGGTTATTTATAGTGTAAGATAAATATTTATAAACGTCTTAATATATTTCAGAGCTAAATAATATGTAAGAAAAAAATTAAAACAATATTCAATTATAGCATTTAAACCTAGATCGCCTCATAAAATTGAAAGCCCTTTGTTTGGCACACCTTGCGGCATTATTAAACGAGTGTTGCCCACTTATAAAGATGTTATAAAGTACGTTGGTTTGAGCGAGAAAAGGAAAAGAACCGCAGTAGAAAGGACCCGCCAATTAAACAAATTTTAACATTAGTAGCGGAGAAGTTAATTTCTATATGGAAAAACGGCATCAATCTCTTGTGTGTCAATAGAAGCAGTTAGAAAAGGAATTTAAAATTATTATTTAAAATATCAAGCTTTAATGAAAAATATTAACAGGAAAAATTTGACATCATTCAAACAGAAATGTGACCATTTTAGAAAGAATGCGGAACAATTGTTTGAGACTTCGTATTGTAAATGCAATAGCTTTGAAAACTGCTCCTGTAAAAAAGAGAAGAAGTGCCGACATTGAAGCAAACATTTCTGGAAGACCATCGAACAACTAGGAAAATGGCGATAAGTAATATCGACCAAATTCAATCAAAGAAGAATATTCAGATTGCAGTTAGGAAGAGTCGTGAGTATTTTCTCTTAAATCAACCGTCCACTTCAAGAGATAATATCGAAGTGATTCTTCTTTTATCCAGCACAGAAACAGATTCTGCTGAGGAATGTAATGACTATGATCTTCCTTCATCCGTGAAACGTAGAGAAATAAACAAAAAAATTGCATCCAAGACTCCATCTAAACGAATAAAATTGTCAGAATTTGCGTTGGCGTGTGACGGCACTGGTGTGATAGATCGAGCTGCACCTTTAATAACAAGTTCAATCCTTAAGGGGATTCCACATTTATTCTTTACTTTTTAGTACGTTAGATTATCATATATGGAATTAAAGCTCATTTAAAGACCTTTTATTCCTGCCAAATCATAATAACCCCTACGGCGCCATTTTTGAGATACATGGGGTTCATTCGGACTCCCCTCCCCTTGAAACCTGATATCATATAAATGGATATAGAATTACTAAAAATTAAGCATTCTAACTTTATCTAACTTAATTCACGAGGATAAGATGCATATATGATTTACTTACATTTGAAATCCGTTTTCTTTAGTTCCATTAAAATTTGTGTTAATGGTGAACTAAAACATATATTTTTCGGACAAGGTCAACTATAGGTTTTGTTCTCAGTTGGAAAATGTGGTGTTAGATGAATAGTAGTGGTGTTATAAATGCCCTGGAATTTATTTCAATCTATATTCGAATGATGCTAAAAATATAAACCATTTCTCACGGGCCGTTTTTTAATAGGCAAATATTTAAAATAGCATGATATAGTTTTGCGTTTAGATCACAAATCAAATTTAAATATTTAAGAAAATTTTCCACAAATCTATACAAGTTTGCATTATCTTAATTTTCACTATGTTCTAGTCAGGTTGCTAAAAAAATAATAAGATGTGATGAGAATGTTAAAAGAAAACATTAATACACCACTGCATTGGTTGATTTGCCAGCTCCATGCAAATGAGTTCCCATTGCGCTATCTCATCAACAATTGGGATTGGAAAACAATGGAGCCTCGTGGATTCGCCGGACAAATAGGGAAAAGCTGGATAAATGTGAGACTCTAAGTATTGTTGAATTCAAGCCAATTCCGATCAAAAGCATCTGTTTGATATCCTTCTATCAATCTCACAAGGTAAATGTTCTGCGGAAATGGCTTGTAAGAGTCTTTGAATAATGTCGCATGCATGAAAGCTTACAACGCTAAATCAGATACTTCGATTATATGTTTTGACTTCCGACCCTTCTGACACACCGAAATACATTGTCTTGTTCATCATGAAGCTGTATGCACCATGCTGGTTTGAAATAAAAGCTAACTCTTCCTCGCTAGATGGAGCACTTAACCTTTTCAAGACAGTGAAATCACTGCAAGGGATGAACAGACAGATTAAAGATATAGTTGCCCCAGAGATTCAAAAGAATGCCTATTTTGCACATGCGGACAACATTCTTCTCTGTATTCTACAAGATGAAAGAAATCATATCCGGGAACTCGCATGGGGAAGAATTATGAAAGCACGAAAAGATTATAAAGGAAAATCAATACGCACTTTCAAGATTCCAGACATGACTTTCAAGCTGACGAAAACATCCACCTAATTAATTGGCAACAGATCGTTGTGACCGAACCTCCGCTGACGAAGATGCTCTCTGATGATCATCTTAAAGAATTTATCCGTCAAAAACCTAAATTGGATATTCCGAAGTTTCCTTGTCACACACAAGCGGTTGAGAGATGCATCCAACTGATCACAAAGGCGTCACTAGCAGTTTGGGGCGGAGCCAAACGGGACAGCTATATAAGGAGTAGAATTGAGTCCAGGAGAATAATACCCTTATTTAATACCAAGAACGACTTCCTAATGAAGGGTAATAACACTACAAAAATCTAACTGCATTGAATACATGAATATTGAATAATAGTGAAAATTTAAATATTCAACTGTTAATTGTTCAATTTCTTCTATTTCAGAGTGATGATGCTAAAAATCTACCGGTTGCATGAAAACAAACGGAAGAAGAAGAAGGAAAACTTATCGAGTAGTTAATAGATTATTTTTATTCAATAAAATTGAAGTAGAAATATTGATTGTAAAGTTTTATAGAAATAAATATATTTCTTTTAAGTTTATGGAAATAATATACCCCGAAAAGGATATAAATTTTGATGTAACAACTTAAAGTTTGAAAACAAATAGATAGAATTTTTCGACATTTTTGCTGTTTTTTCAAAATTTTAATTGCGTTGAGGAACCTGAAAATGTTAGTTTAGAAGTCTGAAATTTCAAAACAATAGTTTTAGATGGGTCCATCGAAAAATCACGGTGGAAAAATGTATTTCAAAACTTTTGCAAACCCCCTTTTTTTTATCCGCCCTAATATATATGGTTGATAGTCTCATCAGATTTTCCGTTGCCTTAAGTTAGTGTGAACTTGAGATTTTCGGAAGTGTCTAGCGCTTCAATTTATCAGTTCAAGGTGCTGGAGTTATTTTCTTTCCGAGGTTGTCATAAACCATTTCTTCTATGACGCGGTTGAGGTCTACGTTTTCCTAAGGTAACTCTCAGTTTCGTCGGAATATTTATTCCATGGTTCTTATTTCTTGAATCTTTTCCCATTGCTTGTTTTCTAATGTTACTTTGCTCCTTGGTTGTATGCTTTCCATTCTATTAGTCAGCCTAAAATTTTCTTTCCGCGCATTTTTGGCGTATATTTCTTCAATAAGGCTGTTAACTCTATTTCTTAATTGGTTTGCTATGAAATGCCTCGTATCTTTTTCCTTCTATTTAGCGCAAAAGGCCTTTTTATGTTTAACCAGAGAGTTTCTATTTGGTAGTAAACACCTCAGCTATTTATTCTTTGCATCAGAAGGGTGCAATTAAGCAATTTCTCGTTCTCGCGATGTATCTGGCTTAAGCCTCTATGAGGGCTATTTTTAATCGCTCATTTTCCTCATCTATCCCCTACACGTTTGCTCCTTAGAGATCACGAGAGAAGAAATCCATTAGTTTTTCTTTGAACCTGTCGCAGTTCGCTCTGCTGTCTCTCTGCATCGTTATTTGGGTCCGATTCTGGTTGCGGCTCAGTAGTATTCCAACATGGTTACTACATGCAATTTTGATGGGTTGCCTTTGAATGTCTGCTTGGTGCAACGTCTGGGTTAGTAACTTGATTACAAGATAGATATTTTTGAAAATCTGGGCCTTTCGTACTGAATATATTTTTTTATTAACATTTCGAAAGTCTCACCCGTTATATTGCTACCTTGGTAGCCATTCGCCTTATGCCTTACTCTCAGGTTTCACATGAAAATTGTTGGGAGCGTTTTGCTGAGGATTGACATGAAATTGGGCATTGTAATGTAGTTCCATCTTGTTAGTTAATAGGCTATTACTATCACCACTAGTGATAATTCGGTTCTATTTTAATAACCAAATAGACACGTTCTCTTTTGTTTGCACCGGTCGCTCCGTGATTTTCTTCACCTGTTGGATTGGTGTTCATTATGGTGTAGTTGAATATCTTTATTGATGTTGTATGGGTCTACCACATGTAGTAGAATGGATACGGGGTCCGTCTGCCAACGTTACGGTACCGGATTCAATCACGGCAAGAGCAGACACAAACGTCATCGCATGTAGAGATCTGGCTACCAATTGGTGGATGCGCTGTAGTAGATTGGGTAGATCTTACATTTCTAATCACACACATAGCGTATTCCAACAATGCCTTCTTTTATCTCCCTTCTTCGCAGCACAACACACAGACACTCTCTGCTTTAAGGATTCCTGCCGATGGGTATCTAATATCCACATACCTCCAACGAGGAACATGTTTCTCTGCTCCTCAGAGACACCAGGAAGTTGTTTAGTGTCAAAATATACTACTTCCTGGCACCTCTTCCCAACGAGCACCGGCCTCTGGTGCCCTCGAGCTCACCAGCAATTGTCATACTAACCCTTATATCTATTTCATTTTCCAGTCGAGATCCGCCTAGATAAAGGCAGATTGACGAACTACTATTACTATTACTTCAAGCGCTGATGTTAATATAAATTTTGGATAATTTTTGCTTAAGATGATAACTAAAGATATGTTTTTCCGATCAAGCCATCCATGTTAGTTTGTTGTAACCTGCGTTTCTTTTTCCTTCCATTTTTAATTGATGAAGGCTTGAGGCGTTCTATTTTATCTGGCGGGAGTTTCGCTTGTAAGTGTCATCCACTTCCATACTTTCCGTATCGGAATACTTTGAAGGTATCGCGATCGATAATGCTCTGAAGGAGCATCATCTCTACCTCGCATTCGTTCGCTTAGCCATTTTTACTTTTATAGTCTCAGTTGCATTTGCCTTCGTTTGCGAAATTTCATCCTTCTGGCTAGAGGGTAATCTTCGCTGAGGAATGCTTTTAAGTTGGATTCTGATGCCTCAATTCTCTTGCTCTTCTCTTTGAGTTTGTTCTCTTTATTAATCCTGCTTTACTCTGAGTACGATTCTTTGTTCTCTTTTTCTTCTTTGTTTGTTGTTTTTCTTCTGTTTTTGGTTTTACTTTCACTATGTTATTGCGACATTTATGTTTAGTATCTCCGAAGAGGCTAGGTTCTCAGGGAAACACATCTTCTTTTTCCTATTTTCCCAAACATATAATTCAGTGTTCTCACTATTTTGATGGGTTTCCAATGATTATGAAGTCTGTGTACAAATATACGGCGAGACTTTGATGTATGCTCCATTTGGCTCATTAAGGTAATTCTTCACTTTCCTTATCTTGGAGAGAAGATTGTAAAAGCAAAGCAAAAAGGAAAAATATGAGCCTGGATATCATCTTCTGGGACGTGTCTAAGGCTTTCAACAAAGTATGGTAGATGGGTATTCAATGTAAGGTAAAGATACTGAACGTTAGAGTGGACAATAATATAGCATATTATGCGACTATGTAATGAAGACATGTGCTTCATTGAAATTGGCAGTCACCACAGGAAAAAAGTTCGAGCTCTCTGCCCGCTTCTTCTAAGTTGGGTGTCCCATCCTATCTCTCTATTCAATCTACACAGTATATATACTAACTCACAGATATGAAGGATGTCTTAACATCTATGCCGCTGGCGAGATTAATCAGTCTATAATTTGTACATATAGGAACAGGCTGGTACAGGCTAGAATGACTGCGAAAGAGATAGGCAGGATCAACGAGTACGGAGCAAAGGGGAATATAAAAACTAACCAGCATGCATGTAAGAATGTAACAATTTGCAGGAAGCTTTTATCAGATGTATATATAAGAGAAAGTTACAGGTATGATACAGTGTGTATGTTTTTAAGATTAACCATTTAAACAGAAGGTTACAAAAAGGACGTTACAGAGAGAATAAATAGGGCAAAAAAGCAGACGTATATTACTATACAAATTGAGAATCATTACCATGAAAAAATAGGAAGACCTACCAATCTATAATTATTTGATCTACAATAATTCATCCAACAATAGCTATCATCACTGCCAGGAAGTGTTACCTTTAGAGATTCAAAAGTGTTCAGATTAGAGCAATATATATCATTACAAATACCAGAAAGTTAGAACCAAAAAGAAAATAAAGACCTACATATGGAGACATAAAAGCGACGCAAAACAATATTTCCTAAGAAAGAAAGGAAAGACAAAAAAGACAAGGAGCGAAATAAGTAAATATTTTGCCAACCAGATAGCCCAAAGGGAAAGGTGGAAGGAAGGGAAGAAGAAGAACAACGTATGCTGATCAAAGTCGCGTGCTCTCACTTTTTTGATTTATGACCTTACGACCACCAAAACTATCAACAATTCCCGGAATAACCTTGGGAGGACTTTGGCAATTATATCATTCGAAAGAGAATGTAAAAAAATATAGGAGTTTCACTTTGTTTAGAATCGACAAAATAGTTACGATGTTATTGCCAAATAATTTCCAGGTTAGCTTTAGGAGGACTTTGGTAATTATATCACTAGAAAAAAAGGGTTTCAAATTTCGATAGAATTAGCGGGAAAGTTATGATGTTATTGCTAAATAATTGCTCAGCTAAAATTGGGAGCAGTTTGGAAATTTTATCATTTGTAAGAGAATGTAAAACAACATAATGGATTCAAATTTGTTATAATTGGCAAAATAGTTACAATGTTATTACCAAAACCAAAAAAACAAATGGGGACCTACGGACCGACCCACGTACAGACCGACCGGCCGATATACTAAGATAATGAGTCGCACGCGACTAAAAATCTATACATGAAAAAAGAGAACTTTATACTACGACGATAAGGATTAGTAACCTTGGAGATCGTATTCAATGAAAACTAGATAACGAAAAGAGAAGAGTTAAAAGAACAGAAACCTATACTAGGATCAGTAAAATTATTACTAATAACGGTTTGAGTCCCTATTATAAACGTCCCTTTATCTAACCTATGCGAATAACACTTACTTATAATGAACAGAGATATCCAGGGCAAACTAGCCCAGCTTAAAAAATTTCTACCTTCCTTTCAATTTAAGCATCTATACTTACACGAAACAAACCCACACATAAGACTCAGAGTGGACACGTGAGACAAGGGTCACATATGTCTCATAACAGCAGAAGTCCAATTTTTGTCTACTACTCTATTTCTCCCCTCTCTTATTCTGAACCTTTCCTCTTCCCATACATCTCACTCATACCTTTCTTACCCACATTTCACGGAGACTACTGAGGCTCTCTCGGTTCAATGGTGGTGCAAAGGACTACAAAAGACTATTGGTCCTCGCCCCCTTCCCTAGGTGGCCATTTTTACCAGAACAGTAGAAGAGTGGTCGAAATACGAAATGACTCGTACATAATAAGGAAGAGCCATCAAAACCTATTCAACGTGGACCAGACCAAATGCGGAATTAAGAAAATCAAAATAAATCATAATTAGCATCAGATAATCCAACCGAGAATTTAATAGAATACAAAATAAAGTATGCGAAAGTATGTTATAAGAAATATGAATGAGCATTCGACAATATTCCTTTTAACATTTTTTAAAGAAATATGGTCGAATGCTCATTCATTAATTCCTCGCCTAAATTTAATATATCTCCCGGTCTCTTTAAACTGGACCTTGTAAATAAAGCCTTATTTGTAACTAAATTGTCCATTTTAAATCTTAACCCCTTGATTTACTAAATTATTCATGTTTCTTTTGTTTATTTCAATATATATATAATGGCATGTGTATGTATGTACTTATAGCTTTGTGACATAAATCTCTACATTCTTTTCTGACTGTTGGGACTTCCGGAAGTAGGCCTAATCTATAGGCCTTTAGCCTTTGTATCCTGCATTTAATCCCGTCTTTGATTATATTTCTCTAGTCTGTGTCCTTTGGCTGTGAGTAATTCGTTATTCCTTGAGAATGAACTGATCAAGTTCGAAAGTACTTAGAATCCACCTTTCATTTTCCTGTGGGATTTTTTGCATTATTTCTCTGCCCACGCGCTACTTTGTGAGTTTCTCATATATATATATATATATATATATATATATATATATATATATATATATATATTAGGGTGGTCCCCCCCAAAAATATTTTTATTTTTGAACCTACTGTTCAATTTTGGTAACAATGAACAGTAGGTCACATACTCAATTTCATCAAAATCGAACAATATTTACTGGTCGCTAAATGGATCTTAACTTATTAGTCTGCTGGTAAATTAATTTTGGGGATAGAAATGAACATTCTTTACAAATACTAGTTTATTTGAAACAGATCTTGGGGTTGAAAGACAATTTTTTGTAAACTATTTATATTAAAGAGAAAAGAAAATAGTTAAATGGCAAATAATTTCTTTTTAACACAAATTATAACTAAAATTGCTGATTAAACATTGATCCTTTTGAGCATGAGGGAAAATTTTGTGATATTTTGCCACAAGTCTGAGAAGCAACTCTTTCTGTTCTCATCTTTTGTTAGAGATGCATTATATGATTTGATAAGCGCAATACCTCTTTCTGCTGGATCGTTAACAACCATTAATTTAATCGCTCGACGTTTTAATTTTTGAAAGCACGTATTCTCTTCCCAAGAACTTGGGTTAGTCTTTAGGAATGTATCTTCTGCAAACCTGTATCCATCTTTCATTAGGGGAATGAAGATTAGCTTAGTTTTTTGATTTACCAGTTCTTGCAAGTCCAAATCTTCGATGTTTTGTAAGATTTAATCGGCGAACAACTTTAGTGTTTTCATTACATTGGAGATTGGAGACCATCTTCTGTTTGGTCTCAGCATAAATGCGCTGATCGAAAAATGCAAGACCAACAAGATGTTGTCCAAGATACCAAAGGTGTCTGCAAATGGCTGTGGTTGCTTCTTTAGATATTGTCGGATTTGGCAACTTTTGCAAAGTTTTAAGAAGCAGAATGTCATTCAAAGGAGCATTAATTCCCAAATGGGCTTCATTCACAAAACGCGAGTAGACCAAAGTAATATAAATAGAGCACTCTCTAATATTAGCCTTTTTACGTTCCATTAGTTTCAGTTGATGATGAAACAAGTATATATTCAGGACATATATAGCCTTAGCCATCCAGCGTACATAATGAGTCGCACCTGGGGCTCTTAATCTAACTTCTGTTTTATCAATGCCCACAAGAAAGATAAAACTAAGTTAGAGAAATTCTTCATAATCGTCACACAACTGACGAAATTTCAAAGCTTCCTGAAAATATAGGACCATTTCTCCTCGACGATTATGCATTACTAAATTGACGAGTAAACTGCTATCCGCCTTTAAAAAAGAATCCTTTTTAAATTACGACCATTGTTCTTTAAAACCTTCAAAGAGAGGCCTCTTTGGACTACTTATAGGCCCAAGCAAATATTGCAAGCATCTGACAACATAATTTCGAAAATATGATGACGGCGCGCAATCCAAACAAGCTCCCTTCCTAATACTTTCGCAATTATGGTACAGGCTCCTTTTTTTAGGCCTCTATTCGATGGAGTTGTGTGAGATACAAGGCCTTGAGCTTCGTCACCAAGATTCCAGTCATTAATTGATAAAATGCATGCCATAGCTTGTTCTTCTCTTGTTGCTCGTGTTATTTTTGGCACACCAAGAAGTATTTCCATTCCATTTCCAGAAAGTATTATTGCAATTCGTTCTCTGTTTCCTTTGCCTTATCAATTGCAGGTAGTAGCTTTCCATCCCAGTGAAGAAGTATCGGTCCTTCAACAGACAACGAAGCTTTGTCTTCATTCACCGCATATTTTGAGGCTATATCAAAAAGATTTGAAAGAGTAGATTCGAAACTACGCTCATTCATTCTACATGAGTACAGTTTGGTTTTGCGGTTCTTCTTCAAAGAAAGGTATTCTTTATACAACCTTGAAATTTTCCTAACGTAAGAGTCTATTCGCTGTGAGGGAATTCGGGCTCTTTTCTATACTTTTCTGACTTTTTTGCAAGCGTGGTTGTAACTTTGTGTCAAAGTCATTGACTCCACTTGATGGTGGTACTGAACAACACAAAGCACATCACCACATGCTGGTAGTCTTGCGCATGAAAGCTCACTAGTAGGATGTCCTAAAAGCCAGACTGCTGCAGATGAACGAGTACTTCCAGCCATAATCTGAAACAACACAAATAAAAATTTATTGTAACTGAGTGAGCTCACGGTTCCCCTCCATTTAGTTATACTTAGAAGATTTTTTTTTAGACTCTGAAATATCTAAATAT
This sequence comes from Ceratothoa steindachneri, assembly GCA_963969495.1. NCBI lineage: Eukaryota > Metazoa > Arthropoda > Malacostraca > Isopoda > Cymothoidae > Ceratothoa > Ceratothoa steindachneri. The sequence goes on from OZ018330.1 coordinate 66,540,883, forward strand.
TCAATATTCATAAAAGATTAAGCTTTCATTTGACATAAATATATATGCTCCTGTGTTTGTAAAATATTACGGCAGTCATGCTTAATTAAAATATATATATATATATATACGAGTATATATATATATATATATATATATATATATATATATATATATATATATATATATTGTGAATTAAAATATAAAACATAAAGTGTGTTAACATATAATTCTAATATTCTTTAAGTAAGTCTGATATTGATAAAAAAACTGCAAATTATCTCTGCACTGAATAAACAAAGTATATTACTTACCTAAATAATTATATATATACTTGCATAAACCAGCACTTGTATTCTCTTGTATTACATCAACTGTTAAACTTCAAATTACAAATGAACAAGTAATCAATCCTCACTGATTTATATACGAAATGATGTGATTGCCTTACTATTTGAAACGAGGGGACGTTATTGCGTCATCACTTTACAAATGGGCTCAGAAATAAACAAGCTGAAACAACAATTATTATTGCATCATACGCCAAGTATGTTAATTTCATTCCCCTTTTCAGATAATGCAATATCTTGATTTTCTTGCAAATTACTGTAAATCATTAGAAATAAGTTATCAATGACGAATATATAAATTATATAAGTAACAACCAATAAATGCCTACTTTTAAAAAGTTCGAATATTTTGACTGAATTTTAAAATATGGAGACACATAGTGACCTCTAAATATTCATCAATTTAGTCAATATTTTGAAACACTCTTTTAACATCTTATAGCATAATTTTAGCCATGTAGAGAACATTTCCAACTAATTTGGACCACCCTAAAATATATATATATATATATATATATATATATATATATATGTATATACATATAGCATTGGACAAAATTATGGGCTAGGTATGAAAAAGTTATGAATATGATTGAAACTCATTTATTTCATACTTGACCTAATAAAAATAAAAATTTTTGCGTATATTCAATTAATAATTATTAATATTTGATGTGTCCTCCTTTTGCTGTTATAACCACTTTTATGTGATTTGCATAATGTGCATAATAAGTAGTTGGGGCAAACTTCTGCCATTCATTGTGTGATACTAAGTTTTATTCCTATTTTTTTTAGTAATTATCTTATTGTTAACTTATAAGTGGTAATTCTTTGTTAAAAATTTTTCCACAGAAACAGATTCCTGAAGCTCAAAGAGCTGAAATAATAAAGATTATCCCAAGTAATAATTTTAAGAAAATTGAAATGGTCGAGAAACGGTCTCCAAACAACCTTTGAAAGGTACAATGAGTCCAATTCTTGAAAAAAATTTATGATCAAGCTTGAAAGAGGTGTACAACTCGAGGGAAGAGAGGTTGATGAAAATGAGGGCCTGTCTCTTAACCGCAACATCCTGGCATTTTTTGGTGGCGTAATCCTATTACTTAGCTCTCTCTCCCCTTGCCTCGAGGAGAACCAGAAAGACCACCCAAAACCACATAATGCACTAATGATCACATGTCAGACCCCAGTGAGCATGGTATTGGTTAAATCGGCAATATTTCCCCTAAGAGTTGATATTATATTTCACCTCATATGTGAAATTAGAGGAGCGTCGGACTAAAGCCAAAAGGTGCCCTTTAGGGTTAGCTAAAAGATGCGCTGAGAAAAACCGTTTAAGGAAGAAACTTAATGCCGCCCTCCTCACCCCCAACCCTTCTTCCCCTTCCCCCAGTGAAATATCGAAGTTTGAAATAAAATAACTGCTGAGGAACGAGGTAGATCGTGAGAGTAATCGAGACAGCTCAGTTAGGCATAACTGCTTAGCAAAACAACGAGAGGGACTTAGAAGAAGCTCATCTCAAGCCAGTTCCTGGTAGTCACAACGAACTTTATGTTAACTTGATTTGAGAAACAATTGTAACTATCTCTCGTCAAAGAAGCCCCTATCTTGGTGTAGCCCCAAAGCCAGAGATAGTCCTCGCCATTGAGGAATACCCCAAAGTGAACTCCCTCAAGCACTCTCCTTCGTTAAAGGATTCACTTGTTTGCTCCTCGCTCGTCAGTGCAAATTATTTCCAGATTAAGCCAAGGAGTCGAAGAAGCATACCTTCTCCGTCCCGTTGGTGAAGTCATCTCACCAAGAATACGTGCTTAACTCAATCCGCCACGCACGCCGAATTCCTCTGCGGCTTTAAATCTATCTCCCTTCAGACAACATCTGGAACGGCAGTCCACGTGCCTGCCCGAAAACAACATTGTTGAGGTGACATAAAAATTAAGGCAAAGCTCAGTCTCAAACCCGATACGTGTGTGAATCTTTAAAGGTAATTAAATCCCATTATCTGTTTCTTTGAAGATCAATTTTCGTTCATTACTAAAGTGAGCTTTGGGTCAACCATTACTGTATATTCAATTGTGTAATTTAGTAAGCCTCACTTAAATTTGTTTAATTCATTACTGTGTAGTTTGTTTGTTAGATTTAAATTTTTTTCATATTTTTAATTAAAGTTCTAGTTTTCTTAGAAGCATTTAATTTAATCCTCGAAACGCTGAGCATGGCGATAGAGACCCTACAAGTTTAAAAAAAAACGTAATAATAATAATCAAATATAGCACTCTTAGAGAGAAAACTTAATCAAGGAGTTTTGAAGTACGTAACCAACCTATACTAATGAACACCATCACGACAGACATCTCTGGCCGATAGAGAAAACGAAGAGAAATTAATACGCACATTGAGAAGAAGGTTATTAGAAGCTGGACTCAAAGAATGCAAGGGTATAAAGAAACCGTGCTTGTCTTAGGAGAACAAGAAAAAGCGATTATTTGGGGCAAAAGAGCATGAAGATTGGATCGATGCTGATTGGGCTATGGTTGTTTAGTCTGATTAAAGCAACTATGCGGTAGGTTCTCTACATTACTTTCCACTAATGGATTACGATTGTACACATTTTTATTAGATAGCAAACCTTTTATTGGATACCAAATATGCTCAGTAAAATTTTTATTTCTCCTCAGAACTTTGGAACCGTGGAGCTGCTTATGTTCGTCAAAGAATGGGGAAGCTTATGATCCGAGATATGTTGTCCCAACAGTCAAATTTGAAGGGGGCAGTGTTCTGGTTTGGTGCTGTATGTCCTCGTCTGGTCCAGGATTGTTGTTCACTTGTAGGGGCAGGATGAATTCTAACACTTACACCAGCATGTTAGACCAGATTTAACAAACTTTTTTAGGTAAAACTTTTGATGATGAAATACTAGATTGTGTAATCTTCGAACAAGACAATGCTTCATGCTGCACATCTTGAGTCTCAAAGAGTTGGTTTGAAAAAAAGGAGGCACGTTGATGAAATGGCCCCCTCAATCTCCAGACCTCAACTCCATTGAAAATTTGTGGTCACACTTGGGCACAAGTGAATTAACAGCCAAAATTCATGAAGTTAGCAGAAAATTGAGTTAAGTCCCTGTGCCATCTTAGTCTCAGTTATGCATAAACGCAGAAAAGCGGTTATAGAAGCAGAAAGGGGACACATCAAATATTAATTACTAATAGAATATATGCAAAAATGTTTATTTGTATTATGTCAAGTATGAATAAATGAGTTTCAACATATTCTTCACTTTTTCATACCTGCCCCATAATTTTGGCCAACATATATATATATATATATATATATATATATATATATATATATATATATATATATATATATATATATATATATATACATATATAAAGTTTTTTCTATGAATTATGATATAATTACAAATTCTTTTCGAAACCTAAGGAAGTGTGACAGTGGCTGAAATGTTATACGAATTAGAAAGATAAGAAGAATATGAAGTATATAAAGAAGAAGAAGGTAACAGTACTGGTACTGTTGAAAAAGAAAATGTATATGTTTGCAATCTATATATATTTTCTCCCAATGTTGGTGCTGAGAGAGGAAGATTCATCAGAAGAAGATAATGTTTTAATTGATAATCTACCTAAATCTCATTTCATTGCTGATGCTAATAGGAAATATACGATAACTAAAACAAGCAGCCAAGCAGAAAAAAGTATCAAAATCAGGCAGTAGAAAAAAAATATAGAAGAGCTCTCAGACACGATGATATATTGCTTCCAACTTACATGTTCAAAAGAAACCGTATGGTATCACCATAAATAAAGGTTATCTTTGTTTTCGACTGACCAGTGAAGAGATGAAGTTATTCTTAGGAATATTGATTGTGTCAGGATACTCAACTGTGCCTCGCCCTCCAGTGTACTAATATCGTGGCTATGATACTTACATTGAGTTAATTGCTTCGTCATTGCGCCGGGACCATTTCGAGAAAATTATGAAGTACCTACCTGCATAGAACAACAATGCCCTTGATCAAACAGACAAATACTTAAATTTCCGCCCATTAATGAATATGCTCAATCAGCGCTTTCCGGGTTTTGTGGCAGCATTTGAAAAAAAGCATCTCCATTGACGAATCAATGATTCCATATTATAAGCGTCATCCTACCAAACAGTTTATACGAGGGAAACTCATTCTGTGGGAGTAATAAAGCATGAGTTTTAGTTTATACACTCAGGTATGCCTACTTCATCGTGTTATACCAAGGACATAAAGTAAGAGATGCCTCAACAGACGAGTACGAAAATTATTTAGTTTAGGTTGAGTGGTTGTATTAAAAATGCTTGACAAGTTTCAAAATTACTACAATGACCTTAAATTTTCGCCTTATTTCACCAACTATTTCAGGTCACTAAAATTGTTAGAAGAAATGACAGCAAGAGATCATAGAGCTACTGGCACCCATGCGTTCCAACAAGATAGAAAATTGTCCTCTAACACCTATAAAAACATTCACAAAGAAGATTGAAGGATATTTTTATTATTTCAGTGACAGCGATTCTCAATTTTTGTTAGCTAGATAGAAGGACAACGGAGTGGTAACAATTGTTTGATCAGGACGTATATCCCTAACGTATCGGAATCAAGGGCAAAAAATGGTAATTTCCTCTCATTAGCTATTTACTAAACTTGTTTATGAACAATGCATGATTACTTGCAAGAAAAAGCGGATATTCTATTATCTGCTTTAATTCACAAGGACTGATTCATCCTCTGAAACCAGGACTGATAACATTGGGTACAACTTTATAAAGATTTATTCACAAAAACGACGCAGCTTTAAACAAAGAAACACTCAGACATTTTTCTCTTGTGCAAAGTCTAGTCGGTCTAAACATAAATTATTCAAGGGCGTATCATGGAAAAATATGTTTAAATGAATCTTAAAATGAATCTTTTATGAAGGAATAGAGTGAGTTTTTTAGTTATAGTTAGATAAGAGTATGTTTTTATTATTGAAGTGAATTCTCTGGTTTTATCTAGAAATAAATATTCCTGAAAGTAGAAAATGAAGTTTCAGTTTATCTAGAAATGAATATTATGTAGGATATTTTGGCGCTATCTAGCATAATTGTATAAAGAAATAAATGGAATTTTTTTTATTTGCTCAATCTAAAAAGAAATGAAAATAATGTTTTATCAAGATTTTTCTTAGAAATGCCTTAAGCTTATGGATATACTCTTCCTAATGTTGCAATTTTGCAACATTTCAGTGCTATACATATAATACCGCGCTTTGCATTTTTAGAACATTAATTTTCTAAATATAACTTTTCATTAAAGCCTAAAATAACTGTGTAAAAAAGCTCTTGCGACTGCTATGTACATATATTTCAACAAAAATTTACTTTGTGAACGACTGGCAAGTTAATTTTTTCACAGCCTAAATGGTGTAAAGAAAAAAATTAAAATAATATTATTTAACTAAATAAATTATTCAATGTTTATCATTTTAATTTAATTATTTAATTTAATTGAATATTTAATACTAGTATATGATTTACGGAAAAATACGTACAGCCAATTTTATTTTCCGTTTAGATAAGCTTCCTATTCATTACTGTATTCGTAGTAGTTCACCAAGTAAATAAATCAATTTTTAAGAAATGATATCAACCTATTATACTTTATTAAAAATAATTTAATAGTCGCATGTTTCAAATTGAGCAAGAATTATTCAAGGATAGTGTTAAAATGGTTTGTACATATTTAACGTAAGAAGCTAAACAAGTGGATCAGAGTCAGTTAGGAGAAGTATAATAATGTCAAAACCTATACAGATATTGTACAGATGCAATTTTACCATGTCATATTTAACAAGATGATCCATCCCCAAAATTACCAAAATATAATACTTGCAGATGGAAAAGGGAGGGATTACTTAACTTGATCCGGCAATCGATTGCTTCGAACCGTTGTTTCATGAGAGAAAAGTACAAATCAAATCCTATGAAAATGACTGTTTTGACACTTCAGTTTATTTATAGAATGAATATCATAAACGTAGTATGGAACCTTGCGGGACTCCTATTCGAATTGGTCAGGAATTTATATTACAGACTCCTACATATTTATCGAAGATATGTCAATATCTAACTATACATTAACTAAGGCAGAAACTGTTATTTAATTAATTCAAACAGACAAATGATTTAGACGAGCCTGGAGTTGTATAGATAATCCCCCAAAATCATTAATTGAATCACGTTTACTTAAAATTCTTCTAAAACTAAATATAATTTTACATAGAATAAAATTCCTTACAAGAAATGATATTAAACTATTATAGAAAAATAAAATAATTTATTGGCAGGGTTAAAATTGAAAGGGAAATATTCAAGGTTAATGAGCCAATTTTAAATAGTAGAATAAAAGAAGAATTTTCGAAAAATTCAGCCATGAGAAAAAAAATAAAATTTAACAATATACTAATTAACAATAAAATAATTAAATATAAACTCTAATCAAACATAAATATAACAATATCCTCATAAAATAAAAACAATTAAGAAACACGCTCAGGTGTCAGAGGGGATACTGTCGCTATCAACAATGTAAAAATAAAGATCAAATAGTATGGAAGAGACCAATCTCCTATAAAATTCTATTACGCAATCAGTGTCGTTCTTTTGGAACTTCTGATATCCCCACCAATCATTAGGGACGCACAAGAGCAAAATGCCCTAACGGAAAGCCGCTCCCTCGGGAAGCTCAAGATGGGATCCATTACGTAATCAAGGGAGAAGAATGTGCCAATGGTCTGCCCTTACAAGTTTACCCAGAAACGTAATGTTTTGACCGAGGTGCACTCGCACAGGTGACTTGGAGGAATAGACCCACATGCCTCTTCAAGGTAACAAAGTCGCTCAGAAAGATGGAAAGAAAAAAGATGAATAAAGATAAGGTATTTCATCCTTCGAGTGGGGACGGGTAGATTTTTATCATTTAGGGAAAGGATCAATGAAAAGCAGGTCCATAAAAATGTAGCACCCTCTGAAATGAGGAAAAGAGGTGATACGTCCCGACCGCCGTGTTTTCTACAAATTAACATTAGATGAAAGAAAAAGAGAGGATCATCTTAACCTCGGGAGTGCTTATTAAGAGGTTGCTGGGTGTCTTTTAACTCACCAGCTCAATAGTTGTTAGTTTTACATAGGAATTATGTAAAGGCTGCCTGAACGACATCGTCTATCACCGCAAGGGCCTAGCTTCAATCTTTGGTAGGTAAAGAGCCAAGGTCTCCAGTTTCTCAGTCGGGACCCTGTTGAGGATTCTGGATAACTCTGCCCTGAGTGCCGAATTGAGCCATCTCCGGAAACTCAATGGCACACCTGCGAGTATGACCCAACACCTTATTATGGGATTTGAAAAGCGAAACGTGTATGCAGGGATCTTATTTACTCTTCATTTGAAGATATTGCTTAAGAGCTAGCCGACCACGGGGCTCTTCGCTAGACTTAAAAGTGACAAAGGGGCTGTAAAGGAAAGAAGTTCTTCATCACTCTCCCTAAAATGATAGAGGGCTGACTTTCAAATACCCAGACTTGCTAAAGGAGTTGAATTGGGAGAAGGAAAAGGATTGCATGACGAGTCGAATTTTCTCCCAAAATATCTCTAAGGTATCAGCGCAAATAAGGCGTTGAGCAGCCAATAGTGGTCAGGGGTATAGCTCTGAGCTGTACACATTTATCATGTGAGGACTTCTTTCTTAAACTAGGTTACAGTTGCTCTTTAAAGATAAATACGGAGGGCAATATATTTTAGAGGAACAGCCACGGACGCTGGGATTACTGCGTAAAGCTGCTAAGCCTCATCTAACCTTTTGTTTCATCCGTCTGTCTTAAGGAGATGAATTTTTTTAAGGATAAATAATAACTCTTTAGGTTTTCAAAATTTAATGAATAAAAAATGAGCAGTTTTCCGTGAAATTGAAAACATCATCCTTTTTCTAATTGAAATTATTGCAATGGTACAAATATATCCCAACCGACATCGTAAACTGTATGTTTCTAAAAATTGTAATGTTTCTAAAAATTGAACTAAAGCAAAAATAATTAAGAGAAATGATCATTATAATAAAAGTTTCTAACCAGGGGTACTACATATGAGGGTGAAAACCATTTATAACAGTTTAGAAGTTCACATTCGATACATATTGTTTGTGGAGAGGTTCAATTCCTGCGCGCGATGACGAATAGAGGTCTCTGGATCTTCGGCCACATTCTCGCGCACTGCAGCAATGTTTGCAGCTGAACGGCGTAAACGAACACGCAATGGCGTTTTCATCTCTGCCACCAGCCCCGTTTTTTGAATTTATGAACAATTTTCCCAATGGCACTCTCGGTTGGTCGATTATGTTGACCCCCAAAATCGTGAAGCGCCCGAAATGCGTTTCTGTTTGAACGTCCATAATCGTGATAGGCTTCGATAACTTTAACACGTTGGTCGATTGTTAATCTTTCCATGGTTGAAATTGCCAAAGACTGAAGTTGTTAAATCTGAAGGAAAAAAAAAATCATTAGACGCTTAAACTTAACTCACATTTAAATTAGGTCCACGTTATTGAAACACCCTTTATAAGCAACACATCCATGTACCACCCAAATATGTGTTAATGGGTGGATCTAATGTAAGACCCCTCCTAACGCATGCAAAGTTCAGTAAGATTTGAAAGAGTCACAGCCTTTATACTATATTGGTAAATGTAATTTCCCTCTATTAAATTCATAATTCTACGAAGGCTGACCACCTACTAGCTGAAATTTCTGGAAATCTGGAAAAAGGTTACGCTAATAAAAGGAATAAATTTTAAAATTAACCTAATATAGTTGGTCTCTATCAATCGGTCGTAACCTCCTCATTCAGTGTTCATATTGCTTGAGCGCAATATGAAGCTACCCTCAGGTAAGGCTACTTTTCGTATGTATCTCCAAGATCTGCGGCACCAACGAGTGCTAAACTCCCAGCGCGTTAAAAGTCAACTTAAACCATACAGGTCCATCCACCTTTGCGACCAGGACCCCAACCATTTTTCACATTTTTTAAGTATATTTAAAATGCTATACTCGGTCAGAATATCAATTAAACTTTTAGCATTTAAAGGTATAAATACCTTATATCTTTAGTCTAACTGATTTATAGAACCAAATTAGACATTTCCTGACATTTGCTCGGCCGCTAAACACAAAATAAACCCGTTACCACCTTTACCAATTTAAGAGCTATGTACAAAATATCGATGCAATGAATTTTATTAATCAGTGAGTCCGCCAGTCTTAACTTAAAGAAGATTGTCTACCGATAAAGTAAAGTGAAACTTTTCTACTACATTTATATTTTTTCATATTTTACTTCTCAAATCATTCTCCCTAATCATTCTCTCGACTGGTAGTGGAAGGAAAGCTTGGAGAATGGTAGGTTTGAGAAGCTTTCTTCTTTTATTTCTCCATCAAGAGGGGGGAAACGTTGAGGAGGAGCCTACTCGGCCGCTCCATCTGTTCAAATTAATCTTCCCAAACCTAAACTTGTGGAAGTTGATGTTGTTTTTCACATAACGGAGGCAATGGTCTCTGAATATTTGGTATGACAAGAGACGGGTTAATATTTCTTTTCGTGAAAGAGTCATGCTGGAACGGCAGTTACCCTAATCTCCCCTTTCTTCAGTATTGATTATTTTCTTTGTTAGTAAAGCGTTAAGTTGAGCAAAACATGTTATCATGTTGAGGGATTCCTTACCTGCGATAAACAAGACAGACTGTGACATATGTATATGGTTGTCCATATGGAATGCTAAACAACGTATTACGATGAAATCTAAGATGGGGAAGAATGAGAGAAGTTTAAGTCAAAATCGTAGGAAATAAGTCCTCTAAAGGATTCATAAATTACCCAGAAGATAGACGAAGAGAGTATCAGGGCTTAGCGTAGTAAGGAAGTGTCTCAAACTGACACTTGGCTTTGCCGAGATCAGCACTCACCTTTATAAGAAACTTGTAAACACCATTGTGTGTGAAGGAAAGGCACCCTCAGACTCATCTTGATTTTTACCAGAAAGAAAACGTCAACAATGTGTGATGTAATTTGTTAAATCCTAAACTAAGTGGAATTTACATAGTTGGATATAGCTACAAATAATGGCAATATCTAGAGCAGGAACGATAGGAATAAGCTGATAAGGAAGAGAACAATGAAATCAAGAAGTCTATCAGGTGGAAAGCTTATACCGTCGAGTGTTCCTTTAGAAAATCCATTTAGTTGGCAATATGTCGATAATTAATATTTTAAAAATTTATTTGTCTTTGAATGATGAAAAAAGTGAATATTTGTCCGTGAATGTTCGATGAGTTTCAACGAGCATCATAATGAGAATCCTAGTTGGCCTATATATAATGTGTGTGTCTTCGTTAAAACTATTTTTTTCTTTGCGAGTTATTAAAATATATAATTAGTAATAAGGGTAAAAGAAGTGGGAGGAGGTAGGTGTTCCTGGTATTTTATTATTTTATGTGACTCCGTAATAAGTTATTTCCTTTTAGAATCCTAGGACGCAGGTGGCTGGAAATGAGCCGAAACTATCAACGTGGCAAGTGAGGGTATGAATTTCCTTTGCAGTCAGAGAATATAACAATAGAGTGGTGGTATGTTCGTGTTCTAAGCATGTTCGAGTATAAACATGTATATGTGTTTGAATAAAGAGAATGTAAATTTAAAGATTAATATATAACGTTAGTTATTCATTTGAACTTTGTTCTTAGAAAGTTTCCATTATATATCCCTAGTGTCGTTCACGCCTTTTCGAATTGCTTGTATATATGAATTCAATATCGCTCTTTCTCCATCTTTCTCTTTCATCCATATCTTTCTCGCTGACTCTGGTCCTACTTTTTGCCTCTTCTTTCCTGTTTGGCGAATGATCGCTCTTTTTCTTCCGTTTGGAGAATGTTTTTTTGTGCTGGGCTTTTATACTTCAAGATCCTTTCCCTCTCTCTCTCCCCTCCTAGAACAGCTTCCGTTTTGGACCATTCAATACTGCGTGCTCAAGTGCAACGACATTTTGTGTGAGAATCAAAAGCGCTATTCCTTTCCTTAAGATTTATACTATGAGTGTTTCCTTTGTTTATCTTTTGTACGTTTACCTCCATTATATCAGTTTTGTTGTTGTTGATGTTTTCTTTATCGCATTTGCATGAGAAAAATAATAGCTCTTTTATAATTCGAGAAGAACTACTTATTAGAAAGATCATAGTTTTCTTCTGGCTCAAAAATATAGCCCAAAAAACGAATACTGCCTTAGCTATATAAATGACTTCGATGAAATTGAAATAGAGAATTCTTATCTTCTGGAATGAAACAAAATTATAGGCCTTATAAGAATTATATCGAATTTTTCCCTAAAAAATTCTGCTTCAATTCAAACTATAAATGCTGCTTCTCTTTTTACTTCATGTTTTTAATTTATCCCCTAATATGATCAGTATGAATAGATGTGCTCTCGCTGAATCACTTCCTGGCAACACTTGCACAATTAATAGAAGCATGGGCTCCAATTTACTGAAAATATCGGAAAATAATATGAGAGATAATTCTTAATCGTAATACAACCAGGATAAATTATCTTTTCCTTATCTGTTAACTCTCCACAATGCATAATTTGAGATAAATCTTCTATGACCCTATTCAGAAATACTCCTGGATTCACAGTCTGTCGATGAGCAGCGCCTTTTGAGATGTCATTTAATCATTACATCTGTTTATGAGTAGTGTCTCGGTGGTAGTTTTTATGGCGTCCGGCAATTCCATCACGAAATTTATCACAAGGAATAACAAAAAATCATTCTACCTCCTCTTCACCACCTCTGTTTATTCCTTTGAGCCATTTAGAAATGGAAGAATGCTTGTCTATCGAAAAAGGCTCGCATGTTACCAATCGCATCAAAGGGAAAATGAAAATTTATATCCTATTATCCGATTTCTGTGTCAACAACAAACTATTTTCTTCACTAAAGAAATGATATTAGGTCTTGTATGTATATTTGTAAGGTTCAATATTGTTTGCTATTTATGAGGGGTTAGTAACTCTTGCCATTGTGATGTTGTTCAACGTGATTTTCTGGAATGAAAGAAGGAAGAAAGACGACGTTGTTAAAGAGAAAGGGAAAACTACTCATCATTTTGGGTGGACATTAATGTTTTAGAAGTAAAGTAAAGATTATGTGATCAAGTAATGATAATCGATCCCAACTAAATGGAAGGGATTATCTTTACTTGATGATTTTGGGAGGCATTTGTTTAGTGGTTGATTAGATGCAAGAAAAAAATACAAAAGACACAAATACATCCTCGATAACATTTTCAAAATAATTTTTTCCCCGTTTTAACTAAATTCTTTCTTTTAATAGAAGATATTATTACATCTGTTCAATCAAATTCTCTTTTTTAATTATATGTATTGCGACCTAAAAACTATTAGTTTAATCTTGAGCCTTATTTGGGTCGTTTTCTTAAAGTTTCAATCTGGTGGCAACCAGGAAGAGGGCAGTTGCGTCTTAAAACCTCGGCAAGTTCTCAAAGTGTTTTCATGGCTCTAAAACCGAAAGAATTTGATTATCATCCTCTAACATATCAACATAGATACAGTAGATAAAAAATAAAAGTATTTTGCGATTGATAGAGAAGCTGTACCCAAGCGAATAATCACTGTGGACGTCGTAATGTGAGAGGGAAATGACAATAAATCGGTCGCGAATTACGTGGCCACGTACGTGGTGTCTTAAATTTTGGTCCTGATTTGCCAAAAAAATGGAAAGTGGGTCCTACGAAATCTCGCCACGAAGCTTTATGAAGCGGTTACGCAACTCTAAAAGAGGCATTAACTATTGAAGTCCAGAAATATATGGTCCCCATACGATAGATGAACGTGTTTTAAAATATATAAGACCGGATACTTTGCTCGACGAAATTCACTCAAGGTGAGATGGTTTGGTTAGCACTTGTAACGCTTATAGGCGTTTCGATTCTTTTTGATGACTGCCACACACTTGGCTGAACAGCATAGAAGCGGACGGCGTGAAGAATGGCAAGACATTCGAGGAGTAGTAGCAAGGCCCACAGCGATGATGGTAAAAAGGAAGAGCTCAACGGCCTTATCAAACGACTTAAACCCCTCAAGTGAGATAAGGAATTCACTTATTTCATCAAATGCAAATAACTGCGTTGTTCTAAGCTCCAAAGATGTGGCTTTCAGGCGACAATGGACCAGAAAAAGATATTAAAAAGGAAAATTGATCATTACGATGTAGGTCATCAAATACCTCTCTCCTGAAATCTAGGCCTGCTATAAAAAAAGCAAAAAGATATAACGAGAATGAAAAATGAAGCTGTTTTTGGATAGCAATAAGTGAATTCATTTACAATTATGGCAACGATCGACAACGACCTTGGCCCTGGAAATGGTCTTCTTTTGAGTAGTCCTACACCTTTATTTTACGATCCCTTTCCTTTAAAGAAATGCCGACTCTATTTTTCGTCCCCTCTCCATACACTTAAAAAATTAAATATAGCCTTTTATCTATTGACAAAGATATATCGAGAATGAAAAATGAAGCTGTTTTTGGATAGCAATAAGTTAATTCATTTACACTTATGGTAACGATCGACAACTCTTCAATCAGATCGACAACGACCTTGGCCCTGGAATTGGTCTTCTTTTCAGTAGTCCTACACCTTTATTTTACGATCCGTTCCCCTTTAAAAAAATGCCGACTCTATTTTTCGTCCCCTCTCCCTACACTTAAAAAATTAAATATAGCTTTTTATTAATAATGATGTTTTTCTACTAAATATTCAATATACCTTTCAATAGCGTTGATCTTAATTGATATCACCTCTGCATACATTCTGTCTGTTTCTTTTACCTTGATAGCAGTTTGTTTAACGAAAGTAAACATCGTTTCAACCATTTTGCGGTAGGAAAACTCACAATTACATTGGTTTTTCTATTCCATATCTTGAATATAGTGTTTGAGAGTCTTTTATCAGAATATTTTCTTTCATACTCTATCATAATTATACAATTAATTCTTCTTGAATTTCTCTTCAGCTGAAGTAAACTCAAAGGAAAATAAATTTAAGAATCATTTGTTCATTTCAGCATTCAACTAACATATGCGTTCAGAATACGTTTAAGATCCAAATCGGTAGGAGAACATTAGATATCTCAGCTCAGGCATGCTGTGAAACATTACTTTAAGAGAATTATATTCAAATATTTTCACTGTTTCAGTAAATACTTTCAATAATGTTTTATAATCAATCATTTCCTTCGATTTGTCTTGAAGATGAAGTAATACCTCATTAAGCTTTTAAAATACTCAACCATATAATATATAATACTTTTATGCCTTATTATTTCTTGAAAAATATCTCCATCTCCTTCACTTTCTAGAAGCTTAACTCTGGCATCATTATAAATTTTGCTAAAAAATTCCGAAAAGTAAAAAATCCTTACATACACTTCATCATGGACAGAACAAATTTTCCTTAATTAGCCATCTTTTCTTCTATATCATTTGATTGGATAGTTTAATAACTATACTAAGTGTATAATGTGGAATAAGACTCATTTTTTTTGCTACAAAATTATGTATGTTGGCAATATAATGTATTGCAAATATTGCGAAACATAACAGTTTCATATGCGCTACTAGGACTTTATACCTTCCGACCACTGAGACAGCAGAATCACTTGTAATCGATATCAACTTCACGAATGGAACCAAAATTCCCTAAACCATGATTTTAAAGCAATAAAAATAGATTCTTCAATAGTGCTAGTTTTCAGGTATTCTACAAATAATATATCTACTTGAATTCATCGTCGTCATCGTCTCCAGCTCGTGTCCGAGCATCGGTTTTGTCGTCAGTTATCCGGTCTCCTCGGCTTGTGTTTGTATCCAAAATGACTTTGGAGACAAAGAAGGACGGAAAGAAAACAGAGACGAATGTTATTCGCTAAGGAATTTGTTTTAGGGTGATCGTGGCTGCTCGACGGACACGCGTGCGCACTTGGCCAATAAGACTTCCACTGCGGCTCAAAACATTGTGCCCTGCAGTTTCGGCGAGGCTGGTTGCATCGGGCTGCCGGGTTCTTGGTCTATCAAGCACCTCCTTTGTCACACTTGCCCGGAAAGCGCTGCCCTCCTCCGCTGGAGCCAGACATAGGAATCTTATTTGGTCCGTGTCTGTTTGGCCCGAGTTCGGGGTCTTGCTATTGGTTGAGTTTAGTCTGGAACCTCATCCATGACCTTACCGCCTTCAGTTACCCAGGCAGGAGTTTGAAACTATATAGGGCATCGCTCTTGAAATCATTGGAACACTCATGCCCTTCCACCACTTGAGATTTTGGTAAAGACTCACTGAATATTTGATCCACTTGATCCATATCTTCGATCTCAGGAACGTCTTTAGTATCATCCTGAATGCCAAAAAATCAAAACAAACGTTCTACCCGATCTTACATGACTAATATTTTTGGGAGGGGTTAAATAAACTGATTAAACATATCCAGAGAAAAATCTCCAGTAAGAAGCAGTTTCGCCACTCGTCGTTATCATCCTTGTTTAATCATTAATTTACCAGGCAATGGCTTCTCGACTTTCCCTTACGAGGGGAGCTTGCGCTTTGCTACTAAGATTAAAATTTAAAATTAAAAAAAAAACAGCCATGGTTAAATTTTTATAAATTTTCTGAACTTCGCCAATTATAATAATTTTACCATTTGTAATTCTTTGGTTTTAAAAAATTCACAAAATTTCGATACTTATATTTATTTCTGAATTTCACCATTTTGTTTTTGATATTATAACAGAATCATTAGAAATAACTTTAATAAAAAGAACATGTCATAGCCAAACTAAGATGAAATTATTATTCAAATACTCAAAAAAATCCTCTTCTTAAATTATAGAGTTAATGATAATATATGACATGAGAATATTTACAAGGCTTTAGCGAAAGCATAAAATTTCTTGTATAAATTTGGTTCTTTCTCCTTAATTGAAATATCTTCCGCTAAATATAGTTCTTCTTTTTTATTCGATTTATAAATAATTTTGAAGTTTTCTGATACGTGTTTAACTTTGTTTTGTTTATGTACTGTTTTAAAATATTTGTTAATTTGGCTCCGTTTGAAGCTGTGTTGTTGTGCTCTAGTTTTTAATATGTTGATGGTTTTCCTTAATATTTGACGACCTACATTCGTCCCCAAGACAGTTAAATTGGCATAGCACATGACTGTTATTTAAATGCTTTTTTCTTGTGAGAAGTTTGGAAGAGAGTTTGGTGCTTTTGTAGTAACATTGGACTTAATAAGCCAACGATATGGGCTTGGTTATCGACAACTATGATTTCAATTAATTGTTCCTCAATAGTAACTGTCATTTTATCAATGCGTATTCGAATAAAATAGTTGCTTAATTCTAAACTTTTAAAGATACATAAAGGATCTTCTTGCATCAAATTTAAAATAACAGTTAATGATATAAGCTTTGACTTTCTCAGTAATTGCCTAAAAGAAAATTTTTCCGCAACTTTTGAGCTTTAGTATGACAGCAGTGGTGTCTTCATCTAGTTTGTTAACTTTTTTTACAAAAGAGGTAAGTTACGCAGCTTATCGAAATTAGTTTTTAATTTGATGAAATATTCAATGGTTAATTGCTCTATTGGAATGGTTCCTTTTAAGGGTTACAACCCTTGATCGTTTTAAAGCATCATTTGTAAGAGTAGTATTACATAAAAGACATATAGCCTTTTTTGAATATAAGGGCTTTCAATAAAACCGTAGTGTAGGTATTCACCAAGATATTGTTGAAATCTTTTATTCGCCCCAATAAACATGACTAAGGAGTTTCGACTTTATGAAATTACAATAAAAAATTATAACTGATAAAATATTTAGGAAATATCTGAAGTTTGAAATTTGGATTAGATGTGAAGTCACAAGGCTAGTATGCCAACATCTATCTAACATCAACTAGTCAGTGTTTTGTCCATTTGAATCAAACTAAAAAACTAGGTGTGTAATAAGGGTTAATAATTATAGTTTAAATTTGACTATGATCTTAGTTCAGTGTTCCAACAAATTTCTAAACTTCAGAAAATTCCTGCCTGAAAAAATACAAACCAAAGGATGAATAGTTGAAAGTATGGATGGATACAAGCATGCACAAATAGTCGTGATCCTGAAAAATAGGTAAGAAGAAGCTTGTGAGAAAAGGAGGAAAAGGAAAATATGTAAAAAGAGATAAAACATTTGTAGTATGAATTAAGTTTTGTTAGTGCCGGGGGCAGTGGTGACGGATCGTCGTGTTACTCCAGGGAACTGGCTACTTAGCAGTCATGATCTTAACCCCATAAACATTTTTGTATGGTCAGCATTAGAAGAAAACTTCACTTCTACTGTGGTAAGTAAATTAAAAATATACTCCTCATTAAACGCGAATTAGTTGCGTTTGGGAAAGTCTTCCACAACAGTGTATTGCAAAAAATCTAAAGCTCTTATGGATCAGGATGCTGATAATCGACAAAGAGATATTAAAATTTTTGAAGTGGCAAACATTTTACTGTGGCCACCCAATATAAGAAAAAAATTAAATGGAAATATTCCCTAGATCTATAATCTTGAGATTTATAAAAAATTATAAAAACTGATGAGAAAAATAGAACTAGCCGGAGCCATCCTTCTAGCCAACTTGTTAATATTCTGTAATTAATCATAAATTTAGTGAAATAAATGGAATAAAGATTTAATGAACGTGTCAATTTAAATTATACATGAATTTGGGAATATTACAAAGCCTATATCTTACTCCTTGATGTACTTTTCACTTACGTTAAAACTAATTTCAACTACAGTAATATCAAAATATGCACAGACTTGTACTAAAATATCGTAAGAAATGTATATCCTGAAACGATTTCATTATTTCGAGGACCGAAGTGCAACAAACCGCGTCCATAATATTGTTTATTTTCAAGGAAAGGAAAGATTTCGGATCATACGTCACTCACTTCGATAAAACTTTAGACGCGTCTAATGTTCCCTAGGAATAAGATGCTTTAGTTGAATTGTTCCTCAAAAACCATCTTTTGGCGTAACTTCCGTTGGAGATCAGATCATTTGTTAAAGACCAGAAGTGCCTAACATTTTAAGAGTGCATCGAGAAAGCGGATGTATATGCGGCTAGCCATAATTGCTTTCCAAAAAAAGGGAAGAAAACGGAACCACCCTCTCCCAAAGCAAAGGCTCATAAATTCGTTCTCTACAAGAAGGATAAGTTCATCAAGATGACTGGTCCGTCTAAGCCTAAACCCTTCTCCCTGCCAGACAAACGTGATATCACACCCTTCTCTTCTAATCTCCCTGCTTCGTAGTTCCCCAGGAGAACTATCGTCTGTTACTCCTGTGGACTAGAAGGTCATGTAAGAACTATTTGCACACAGAATTCTCAATTTAGAGACGGCCATCCCCACTAGATGCACAATATAAGTGCCACGCCTGCTCAACCGCCGTTGCAACCAGAAGCACCTCTCCCTTCAAGCGAACAGAGTCCCGCCGGCGACCAGGTGAACGTTTTTTTTGATAAAAGCACTTCTGGTGGTCACCAATTCGAAACTGGAGCAGTGAACGGTTGCCAGATCTCAACTCTCATGCGCGACACAGGGTGCAGGTGCATCGAGATACGTGACAAATTATTTCCACCTGTAGCCCCGCATCACGACAAGTTTGC
This sequence comes from Ceratothoa steindachneri, assembly GCA_963969495.1. NCBI lineage: Eukaryota > Metazoa > Arthropoda > Malacostraca > Isopoda > Cymothoidae > Ceratothoa > Ceratothoa steindachneri. The sequence goes on from OZ018330.1 coordinate 66,560,068, forward strand.
AACAGTGCACGATTACCTGGGGCGCACTAACAGATTCCCCATTGTGAGATGCTGCATCGAGGAGGCCTACTTTACTAGCTGGGCCAAGGCCATCGCATTCTTCTTCCAGCCGTGGCTTAACCTGCGACCACCCGATATCAAGCGGTTAAAGAATCGGAAGCGCCGCACCTCTGGAAACCTCGGGCGCTTCAGATTGCCCAACTGTCTTCAACAAAGACTTTATGAAAAATTAGGAGTGCGAATCTCTTTGCCCCCTATGGATAAAGGCACGAAACAAGAGACGAGAGTCTATTAGGAGCAACAAGATAATCTCTTTCATTATTAAGGATGACCCCCTTTACCGCATGGGCTCAGCAGACAATAACACATAGTTCCAAGTAATGTGACCCCGCTCCCATGTCAAATCCATCCTTTGAACCTTCCACGATAGTCTCTTCTCAGGTCATTATATCCACTCTAAAACGGCACAACAGGTCTTTAAATATTTCTATTGGCCTGGTGCATCGGACAAAATCCTCCGCTACTATCGTTCGTGCGACATCTGCCAGAAGACCGCGATTAGAGAGCTAGTCAAGCATAGCCCCTTACAAAAGGGCCAAATAATCTCCGAACCCTTCTTTCGAGTGGAGATTGACTTGATCAGACCGATTCACCTAACTTCAAGTGAGGGCAATAGTTATCTTTTAACTCTAGTCGCTTTTGCCAACAGATTTCCCGAGGTTGTGCCAGTTGAGAAGATTGCCACCATCTCTTGTGCAGGAGCACTCATCACGATTTTCTCCTGTGTAGAAAGTAGAGGCTCCTTGCGGCCATGTGGCCCGTCAGAACCATGAGGTCAGGCCCGGGGTCAGTCCACGTGAGCAAGGACCGTGAAAACATTTAGAATATCGAACTGTTTTCCGCGATAAGCGAGGGATTGGAATCTCAAACGCGCGCTTCTGTCGTCTCCCAAATATGTTATAAGGAAACCCCCGCGTGAGTGTCTCCCATCCCTCAAGCGCCAGGTTGGCTCGGGGAGAGATCCCCCCCCCCCTTGCTTGAAGCAGTAACGTATCTGGCTGTTCCGTATATATTGTTGATCCCAATAGGGCATCGACAGTATATGCCTACTTCTTACAACGAAACACGTCATTCTCGATCGCGTTCCTTTTTCTCGACGAGCGGAAGGCTAGAATTATACCGAGAGATCTGAGCCCCAGTCAATTGGCCCATCCTTAGTTTGGGTACATTTCGTTTGCCATGAATACTCCCTCTAGCTACTGTTACTAGTATAGGTTAAACTCATATGCCTCATAACCAGAGCCTTCATTAGTTCATATCCACCAACTGCACTCAATTTTGGGAATTTAAAATCCTTCGCACTCGTCCCCCCTCTCCCCTCACTTTTATACCCCATTTATATCGTGACCAGAGTAGAATCAAAGTCACGCGTGACCTTGAGCGACCACGCCTATTGGGTAGAAGTGAGGTATATTTCAGTGTCATTTTACGACATCCAGTATTGGGCTGCTGAAAGAGATATTGTCGGATCGTGGCCGCCAATTTACGTCCCAACTGATGAAATATATGGACAAGTTGCTCATGATAAACCCTTTTTTACAACCTCCGTTCCACCTAGCCGGGAAGGGAATGTGCGAAAGGATAAATGACAGTCTCAAAGCCATTCTGAATAAATTATGTGTGAGCAGCCAAAGAATTGGCACATATATCTTCCGGGTGCTTTCTCTTTGCGCAAAGAGAAATTCCCCATCTCACCTTGGGTTTCGCTCCGTTTGAATTACTATACAGAAGGAATGTACGAGGCCCCTTGAGCATTTTGAAGGAGCTATTTACAAATCAAAAACTGGATCAGGAAATCCAATCTTGGTACTGGTATCCGCTCGAATTACGACAGAAGTTGGAGAAATGCGCCGAAATAGCGTACCAAAATGCAGATGTTAACGTAGATAAATATAAAATTACTTCGATCACAAATCTGAAAATATAAAATTCAATCCAGGTGAGGATAGTTTTGTTGTTGCTCTCAACTGAAAGCAACAAATTACTGAGCCAATGGAAGGACCCCTATCAAGTGATTGAGAAACGCGGCCCCATCGATTATTTGAATGAAATGTCAACAGAAAGGAAGCTTTTTCACGTAACTCATCTCAAGAAGTATCACCGAAGCGCATGGGTTAACCAGATTGTGGCTATAGATGAGGAATCTCCTATGGAAGCTCTTAAGTGTAGTACAAGTTACATGTTTAGAGCAAGAAACCGAATATCCCCTACACGTCCTGCTAGACGCGGCCGAACTAAAAGTGAGAGACCAGCTGTCGCCTCTTCAGAAAACCTATCTATAAGTGCTATGAAGCAATTCGGAGACCTCATCTCGGAAATTCCTGGTCATGCAGCCCAATTTGAACACAACATCCAATTGACTACCCAAGAAGCCGTCCGATCTAAGCTGTACCCGCTGTCCATATATCTGAGAGAAGCATTTAATGCTTAGATTGACAAGCTGTGAAATTTGAAAATAATGGAACCGTCAAAATCCAATTATTGCTATCCGGTTGTTATGGTTAAGAAACCAGATGGATCATACCGGATGGGCATCGATTTTAGGAATTTAAATTCAATTACGTATTCGATGCAGAACCGATTTTCCTTATTGACCAGAATTTTCATCTGTTTGAGAAAGTAGAATTCCTAACCCAGCTTCATTTGTGCAAAACTTACGAGAAGATATCAAGAAATACATGTCTTTCCCAACTGAAAATTGGGTAAAGCAATTTCGACGACTCCCCTCTCGTCTTGTCAATGCATGCAGTAATTATAATCGGATGATGAGAAGGATATTAGATGGATTTCCAAATATATCATTCTATTTTGATAATATTTATGTGAATGGAATCGGCACTTTAATGCCCAACAAGCACTTTTACTAAGACTTCGGCTGCATAATCTTACTATCAGTTGCAGTAAGTGTCATTTTGCCTACAATACCATTGACTATTTAGGCTTTCGTATTGGAAATAACCGGCTAGCTCCCCATGAGGATAAAATTCGAGCCATCGTTGCTTCTGCCTGCGACCAAGAAGCAATAAAGGTCCTTTATGATTCTGCATCCTTTTACAGACGCTTTATTATGAATTTCGCTTAACTCTCCTCTACCTTGTTTGAACTTTTTAAAATAGGCCCCGAGTGCCTCGTATGGAGCCCGTAGACGGTTAAGTGTATTAATCAACTTAAAGTAAAACTAACATCGGTGCCCATATTACGTTTTCCCAATACCGATGAATCGTTTGGCATTCGAACAGATATCAGCAACGAGGGAATAGGCTGTGTTCTAGTCTAGTACAGGACAAATGATGAGTGCTTTTCCTTTGCATATGCAAGGCGGGAATTGCTAACCCGCAAAAAGGACCATGCTGTGATTGAGCGAGAAGCCCTTGCAATAATTTAGAGGATTCAAAAGTTTAAAATGTTTTTGGTAGGAAAAGAGTTTGTAATAGAAACTGCGAATAAACCCTTGTCGTACCTACGAAATGTAAAAAAAACAATAATGGAAGTCTAATTCGCTGGAGTTTCTTTTTACTCGAATTTCATTTTAGGATTCTGTATATTAAAGGCTCCGATAACTATATGTCCGATAGCTTAAGCAGGAATCCATTTGAATTCCTCTACTAACTGATCGTGATTGAGAGTAAATTTTTCTAACTTTTAAGATTGATTTATTTTTGGACATATGCCCTGGCAATATTTCTATTAAGTTTAAGAGAACATACACCTATTTTTATCTAATATTTTTTTGGTATAGTAGACTAATTGTGCTAACTATATATTGCTATGGACTGGAGGCAGGTGAGCTTGCTTCGTAAAGATATTTGTTGATAATTATGGTTATTGTCAATTATTATTTTTTTAATGATAATCCTTATACATATTTACTCCCCAGTCCCGCTATGTGGATTTTTTTGGTTTTGTGTTTTTTTTAATTTAGTGCTAGGTATTCTTATTTTTTCTGCTTTGTTCTATCGAAATTACGATGTATATATACCCTCATTTTGTTTTTATTGGATGTCACAGAGATAGAGAGAGACGGAGAAAGAGAGATAGAGAGACACGGGCAGGACGGAAAGAACCCGCGATCGGCTTCTTTTTTAGGTAACTTCCGTACAATATCAAGTTTTCGGGCAGCATTAGCAGATACATTTAAAAGATGCATCTCAAAAGCCAGGTGCAAATCATAGGTAATGCCAAGGATCGTTAGGGATTCCGACTCAGCAAGAAGTGTATCTCCAATATAGAGTGGAGGATGAGGCGGCTCATTGGTACGAGATCTACTAACCAAGAGGGTCTTAGTTTTACTTCAATTAAGCTTCATACCCCAACGATCACACCATTTCCTAATTTTTAAATGTATCATGGCATCTGGCTTTCTCATTGCTGGAGACCTGACTACTCCAAAAAGTATAGTATCATCTGCATACTGAACAACCTTGTTTTCAAGACCATCTACCAAATCACTTAACGCAAACACTCAAGTCGCGCAACGTCTTACGTGCTAAATCCATTTTATATTTTACTCCATTTTTCTTCTTACGCCTTGCAAGGAAAGCCACATAATTATTCCTTCTTTAATTCTGACCATCGAACTTTTCCAATTTATATGTAAAATGTTTTGTCTTCACTTTAGTGGGAAACTTCCCAGTGTCCTTGGGAAGTTACCCAAGGACACTGGGTAACTTCCGTTTTTAAACTATTTTATTCATTCTAGGTACTACAAATTCGTGGAAACACGATGAAAGGACGAGAAATAGATAAAAAAAGGCTCACTGTGACTTCCCGGGAGATCTTTTATTTCTACCATTACCCCATAACGATTCGTGAATCACGGAAAACCTCCGTGCCATGTAGCCACACAACGTACAGAGTGAAAATAATTTAATTTATAATGAATAATTTAAGATTATTTTTTATCTTAATAGTTTATAAACATTTTCTAAGTAGTGTTACCCATATTACTTATGCTTTCTCTTCGTATATTCTATTCGAAATACCCTCTTGTTGCCAGACTACAACACAAAGTCGAGGCCATATTTGCAAACAGGAACACATCTACACACGAGTAATGGCTGTGTACAGCGCTAATATTCTTACAGCAATTTTTTCAATCCTGAGCAACTGATCTACTATATTAAGTTCTTTGCACAACCAATCCAGATCTTGTCATATCCAATAATTTATTAGCATTTATGCTGCCTTTCCAATTTTCAACTGAATTGCAGCACTAACAAAATTTGATTTTACCTGTTTATCGGTTACATAGCCCCCAACGCAATAGTATTTATTCTATTCCATCTTCTGTTTCAGACATTCGAGTACAATATACAGATTATTAAATTACTTTCGCCGTCTAAGTTTAACATTCTTACCGTTTAAAAGTATAACTCCCATTCATATCATAAACATTCTTGCTTAAAAATTATATTCCTGTTCTAATCCTTATTTTCAATCACAACCCTTCCGAATGCTTCAGAATGATTAATCATTCATTTTATCTCAATTTTCATCCAATTCTGTGTAATCTTCTCTTCCGCATCTCTCTGACGTTATCATGTACACTATTTAATTTGTCATTACATTTGTCATTACATTTATCTTCTCATCTTAATTGCACGCTTCATATCATCTACTTAACATTCAGCAATACACTTTTGACTACTTAATTGGTCAGGAATACCCTCCAATTCTTTAACTTGACATGCACTCATTTATTCTTTTTTGTGGCATCACTCTAATTCTCCTCCTCTGAATATTCCTTGTTGGGTTTATTTGGCTGTTTTCATCTACAGATTAATCAATCTCTCCATTTCTCTTTTTTGCGTTCCTGTACGAATTCATTCTTATCTTCCTAACAATTTTATCTACAGAATAAAGTCTCGGTAGTTACGCTTCTATTCATACTTTGCACTGGACGTTTTGTAAACCATTCAAACATTCTGCAATTCACTTCATTCTGTCACTTTAAAAATTTTCTCCTTTTGATCTCTCTGCTTGGTACACTGACTTCTTCTCTCCTATTCTGAAGCAGTATTTCCCATGCACAGCACAATCATATTTTCAGAGAAGCAATTAGGGAAAAATGGAGAATATACTCATCTATGTTGCCAGTTATAGTTTAGATTTTCTCGATCTTCTCTGAAGCTATAGTGAAGAGTTATAAATGTTCTTTTAGACATTTGTCTTTAGCTAAAATTTTAAACATGATACAAGATTTGTTTTTCAAGAAGTTATATTCGTTATGGTTTTTCATAGCTGTTGTGTGGGATTATCTTCCTCCACTAACAGGACTCAATGGTATGGTTGGAAGATTCCGTAGGAGTGAGAAATTGTTTATAGAAGGACATCAATCTGGGTGGTATGCCATGCAGCCACTCTGATGATGACTTGATGTTCTGAATTAAGCTCATTTGTTGCTGCTATAAAATGGTCTTACGTCAAGTTTCTCTTCCGTTAACTTCATTTCCCCATTGATTTGAATCCAGAACAGCGGTAGGGTATACCGTGAAGCCTCTGCCTGATGCGAGGAGTGTAATAAATAGCCTGCCTACTTATTTCACCGCTTTCAGTGCATAACTACCATGGCAATGCCTTCCCCATTCTGTATGGGAAAAGTTACGAGGACAAATCGGCTTTAAAAGGACCATCCTAGAAAACAAGTGTGCATAAATTATCAATTCTGTATGTTAATGTTCTTATGGGGAAGTTTACTATAAATTCCAACACATTGGGAGGTCATACTATCCACTTTTTATGCTTTTTTCTTTTCAAAATCTATATTATTTCCTCAATTTCATAGAGATACGAGTACAATATGAAAAGCTCATCTGTAAGCGCGACTCTGGTTGGAGGAGGGGCTCTCCGTCCAAAATAGCAAGACCAGAATCATAGGGGCATAACCGATTTTTTTCCGTGGGGAGCTTCAGGTTTTTATTGGAGACAGACGCCATTGGATTCGGCACAAATTATTCGAAGCCCAAAATGTGATTTCTTAGTGGATGGCGTACCAGTCTTCTTAGTGGACGCCGTTGCGCCAGCCTTCTCAGATTTATTATCATTATTATTACTATATATTATAATTATTTATTATTGGTAGTATTATTTATTAATATAGTATCAATAATTACTATTAATATAGGTTACTATTAAATTTATGGTAAACTATTATTTAATAATACGGTGAAACTTCAGAAGACTTACGCTGTATTTTTATTATTTAAAACAGTACTAATGGTGTTTGTAGGCATTGTAGTCGTAGTATATGGTTTCCGTTTAGCGCGGAAAGTAAATATTCTTTAGATACTCAACCTTGGTAGGGTCAAAATAAAGTTAAAATAAGTCCACGTTGCCTCCTCTTGATGTGTAAAGAAACCTTGATTACAAACATTGGCAACACTAAATTCGACCTTAATTCTAACTCTGGTAACCCTGATTTCAAACACTTAAAACAACGCTGATTTCAAAATTAACACCAAAAACATTTGACCACCGTTAGTGAATGATGGTGGATTGTGAATCTTGTGCGTTTAGTTTGCTGAACTTTAAAAAACATGACATTTTCTAACTCTACGGACAATATAATTAACTTTTGTATAGCTCATGGCCTCATTTTAAAAGTGAAAAATTGCGACAGACGTGAGAACGAGGCGCAGATCGATTGTAATGGTAAAAGGTCGAGATGTGACTGGTATGTTTTCGTGAGAAAGAAAAAACGGCAGAAGTGTGGTTGATCACAAACTATTTTTAAATATAAAGATCTCCTCAGCATTAAATATTAAGTTTTGTTTAGATATATTTGCATTCGAACCTAATCTTAGCATTTCGAATTGTTAATACTACTGGGTGATTCAAAAATAGGAGTGTGTGAGGGGGGGAACCCCACAATTAAAAAGGAGTACGGGGGCCAAACCATACATTTAAAAATAATTCTCTTAGATCGTTAGGTTTTTTTTTAATACTAAAAACACGGCGTAGGTCTTCTGAAGTTCCTCCAATATTATTATTATTATTACTATCATTATTATTATTATTATTATTTAATATTATCATTACGGCTATTTCCTCTGTCCAGTGTTCCATCCTGGGATCACTTAGTACCAGGGTATGATAATAATCGGTGATTAGCCACCCTACTCGTTAGTGGACCTGCCTATCTCTACTTTTCTTTAGCACATACATTCCTACCCCTTTCCACACTTGATCTTCTAACCACAGAGCTTCTGGTTGTACAACACACTTTCGTCCTTTTATGAGCTTTGGTCGAGTACCTGTTTATTACGCTAGGTCCCTACCTTTTGCGACGATCGAAACCTCGCCGCTAGGGCGAGAATTAGGTACCAGGCCGCCGTAAGGGGCGCCGTGATTTGCCATCCTGGCCGCCGTGCAGACGAAACTGAGTGCACCGTCCGGCACCAGCTTAACCTCATCTTCTTTCTGACAGCCTGTGTTTGTACCCTACTTCCTCACTTTCACTACAACCTCTACCTAACTTTCTCTACTCGGCCTCTAATTTCACAGGGTAGACGCAGGCCAGCTTCCTTTCACCCACCCATCCCGGATCGGGACTGAGGGGAAAGGGAAAACGTTCCCTCACCCCGGAACTCCGGTCTGGGGCGGTTGGATTGCAACAACCTGCCTTATCACCACTCACACTTTCCTGACATTTTATTTCTTTCTCCTTTCACTGCTTATGAATTTTACGCCGTGCCTAAGATGGGGCCGCCATGCAGATGAGCAGCTGGTTTTAGCAGCCTTGTGCTCACCCTTCGCATCTCAGAGCGGGTTACTTCATGGGATGATGAGCGTTTGAAACACTAGAGTAACCAGACCCAATAATAAACATTCTAAAACCACCCCATTAACATCCCCATTACCATCGTCAGAGCCTCCTTCGGGTACTGTCACCGAACAAATGAAGTTCCCCTCCCCCTTTGTGCGTTAGCAGGAGACCCTCCAAATATATTTGACCTGGGAAGAGGTTTAGCCTCTCTTATTCCTTCGGTTGCAGGGGACTTACCCTCACCCACTTATCTGGAGTCGACCTTGGGCGACTCCCTCTTTACCATGGCAGTCTCCCCTTCACTTTCCAAGAGGACTGCCAAGAAAGCTGAAAGGCGATTCATAATTGACCGCTCCTGGTGAGAGCAGCTCGATAAGGTCAAACCACATAGGGGGGCAAGGGATGGCAGAGCTCAGTGGCCAGTGGCCCTAATGTCCTGTTTGCGTGCGCGACCAGCCTGCAGGGGAGGTTAGTCTATCTGCATCTCTCTCTTTCTCGACGGATGCTGGTTCGCCAGCATTAGAATGTAATAGAGGAACCTAGAATGGGATCTGTAGTGTCTCGGGGGATGGCAAAATTTAGGCCCCTCCCTGAGATGGACATGGTTCATAAGGTGACCCAGCCCCCAAAAGTAGGATCTTCCATCAGGTCGAATCCAAGCTCGGTAGCAAGAAAGGAACCCGTGCCCGACTCTATGCAAGATCCTTCTCAGACGGCTCGTGACCCTGAGGACTAACATAGAGAGAAGGGATCTCTTCCCCCGGCTGGTGCTCCTGTGATAGACAAAACCTTCTCCACTTCAGAGAAGGATCTTGCCGAGGGCGGCCTATCTTGCCTAGGAGCTCCTATCAGCGGAGGAGAGAAGCGGGTTCATCCCCGCCCTTCACTCTTAAGAAAAGAATAACAGGAAAAAGACGAAAAACAGTCTGGGCTCCTATCCTAAGAGGGGGCAGCAGGAACGGACGCGGTCGCTTCCGTTTACGCATGCGACAAAGCCAAGAACGGCACCTCCAGTCCCGGTGCTTACCTGGGTGAGAAATCACTGACAAAGAGCAAAAGTGCGCAGGGCAGAGCCTCGATTACGTCGGGGCCCCCTTATTCATAGGTTACCTGGCATTTTCGAGCCCACTGGATTTAAACGCTTCCTCGTTATTCGCTCCACTAATGGCGGCATGTTGGCTAAGGGCAACATAATCCATCAGAGGAGAGTGGTAGGTAGCCCGATTGGTAGAGAACTGAAGATGACCCGTTTCCCAGATGGGAGCCTTCTGGCAAAGCCGTCTAATCCTTCTCAGGCGGCCATGATTAGTGCCCTTAGACATTTGATGGCACGCGAATGAGTGTAAAGCCGCACTCTACGATGAACTTCGTAAAAGGATTGGTTTATGCGAGAGAACTCTTGGACTACTTCATAGATGACATCACCTTATAGCTGGCCGACCATGGAGTGGTCAAGGTCGAGCGTATGATGAGAAAACAGGGAGGGGTTTCTGTATCTACGCCTACATTCTGTCCTCACGTTCGACTGTGACAAACTCCCTGAGTAAGTGCGTGCCGGTTTGTATCTCTATCACGTGAAGGCATTCGTGCCACTACCAAGGATGTGCGACTACTGCCACTGTTTCGGCCATACAAATCGCTCATGTAGATGTGCAAAGTCTGGGTTACCTCAAGTCTATGTAAGTTACTCCAAGGCCACACACGATAAGTTCAAATCGTCTGAGGCCAAATGTTTCAATTGCGGAGAGCCGCACCCCGGTTCTTCGAAGCAATGTGGAGCATATCTCCTTTAGAAGGAAATCCTGGCCGTTCATGCCCAGGATTGTCTCTTATTTTGCGAGGCTAAGGACTTGGTCCTAGCATGCCCAGCGCTGCCTAGGATGTCCTATGCCTCATTGTTAAGAAAGACACCCTCTACTTCTGGCCCCTCTAGGCCTAGGAGCACGGTACTTTCCGCGCCCATTCCTAATCCTTCTTTGGAGTTCTTTTTGCCCCATTCCCGGGTGCTCCTCTGCTAAAGCAGGCAGCACAAAGAGTTCACAGCCAGCCGTGCCAAATAAAAAAGTCCCGCAAATTCCCCCAGCGTGACCGTTTCCCGTCTTGCGAAACAGCCGCGTGCCTTCATCGAATCGTTTCGACTCACAGTAGGCAAAACCCCTGAAGTTGGTCGCAAGGCCATCTTCCGTGGGTCATAAAGCTGCCGCGCAAAAGAGGACAGCACTTACCAAGCTATGGCTCCTACGCTCACACCCAGTGGTAGGCTGTATGGCTCGGAGACGGTAGATCCTCCAAACGAGGGACCTCCACATCCGAAGCCGTCACATCTGCCTAAGGTTTCGGGGAAGATAGAGGAAAATACTTCCATGGCAAAATCAACCTTGCCCGATAAGTCCTCTAAGGTGACAGCGCTTTCAGAAAATTGTCCAGCCAACATCGCCCGGAAATCTGCCTCCGGTAAGCGTGCGGCCATTTCCGTGAGATAATTCTCTTCGAACAGGGACCCGCATCGCCTCCGAGCTAGGTCTGGAGGGCATATTCCTTCACTGGAATTGTCACGGACTCCAGGCCAACTTAGAGGAGCTGCAGCGACTCGGGACCATGCTGGGCCGCACGCCCCCCCCCCCCCATCTCCTGCCCACCTTCCCTGAGTATAAGGGTTTTGCGATTTCAACACTACGGGATGGGGGCCGGGCAGTAAGATTCGCGATATACACACCGCATGATCTCTCCGTTCTTCTCTTTGCTTTAGATACCTCCTTTCAGGCAAAGGCTATGCAGCTGCACCTGGATAGGAGGTATGAGGTCATTTCTACGTACATTCCACCGTCAGCTGACTTCGACGCGGGAGACTTACACCGCGTGGTGGCACTGTTGCCGAGGCCCTATCTCTTGCTCGGAGATCTGATAGAGGACAACCCCTTCTGGGGAGACTACTCAATTAATCCCAGGGAGGGGACAACTCCTTGCCAACCTAATCGAAGAGCTGGAGATAGGTATCCTGAATGTGGGTAGTTTACGCATCACTAACGAGAACCGCTTAATTTCCTGTGGGATTTCAGGAAATGACTGATTTCTCTGACTCGTTTGATTAGTTTAGGTCGGTAGATGATATGGTTAAGATCTTCTCCGACAAACTCATCGCCGTAGGCCTAACTACTATTCCTAAAACGTCTGGCAGTTTTGCATGCCGACAGCTCCCTTGGTAATCAGACGAGTTTGAGGGTGCCATCAAACAGAAGCGTTGTGCCTATATGCGCTATAAGCGCCGCACAAACGAATTCGCTGTCGGTGAATTTCATTAATTTTGAAATCTGGTTCCGCTATGCTTTCGAAGCACGACTGCCAGACTTTTTTGGGGGCATTCATGTCTTACCTTAACTCGAAAACCCCTCTAACAGAGGTGTGGAAGCGAGTCAAAAGGATTAGTAGCATGTTCTCGTAGGGTAGGAGAATCGCACACAATCTCGGACCCCGCGTCTGTGGCGGAATCCTTCGCGACCGTTTTCTTCACATTCTCTAGCCGGCATGCTACTCTGCCAGCATTCAATGCACGTCCTGAGGTTGCAGAAGGCCGCCGATTGGAATTTAATTTCAGAGGCGGAGAACTCTTTAACAACAGGTTTAGTTTGAGCGAGTTGCTATCCACTGTCGCTTCGTGCGCGGACATCGCCTGTGGTGCGCACGATATCCTGTACGCCATGTTTCAACACCAGGGTGAGCGAGGCATGGCCTTTCTGTTAGATTTGTTCAACAGGATCTGGGTAGAGTGTATACACCTAGACTCCTGACGAATTGCTACTTTGCTCGCCTTTCGCTAATCACTTTAGATTAGCCCTTTTTCTGGATAGCGGAGGCCATCTGTCTTCTGCAAAGTGTGGTTTCCGGAAGTTCCACTCCACGTCAGATGCTCTGCTCCGACTAGAAAATACCGTCTGCGAAGCTTTCCTTCATAGACAAAACTACGCCACGGTGAGTTTCTATCTGGAGAGATCCTATGATACCGCATGGAGATACGGTACCATGGAGACTTTCCTCAAGTTGGGGGTGAGGGAACGCTTACCAATTTTCATATCTGAATTTTTGTGAGATCGTCCATTTCGCGTAAGGTGGGGAAAGGGAGCCCTCTTCGCCCCAATGTAGCAGTAAAAGTGTGTCTCGCAGGTAAGTGTCCTCAGTGTCTCACCCTTCGCCCTGAGCAACAACGGCATCACCACGGTGTTGCCGGAAGATGTTCTCGCTACGCCCGACGTGGACGACCTTTCGATCTCTTTTAGCGTGGCCCAGATGCCAACTCCGGAGCGTCGACTCCAACAGGCATTGAAACGCATCATTCGCAATGCCGAAGAGCACAGGCTTCAGTTTTCCTTGGACAAAACTAAGTTGGTGCACGTATGACGCCATCCATGTTTCCACCCTAATCCAGACTTGTTTCAAAATGACGTTCACCTGTAAGTGGTGGACGCGCACCGTTTTCTTGGCCCTACATGAGAGTCTCATATTAGCAGCCTTAGGGTCTCTTTTACCCGCGCCATCGATATTCATTTATCTGTGTGCTTCAGCGCCCGGCGCGCTGATTGGGCTACTACCTTACTTATTCATCTACTTTTGTTCCTTCGAAGCTCGGCTACTGATGCGAGTTTTATGCATCAGCACTGGCCTTCGACTGGCGACCGGTGCCTTTAGCACGTCCACCAATAAGACCCTAATTGTTAGTCGGTCCCTGTTTTGCTTTATTTGTTGTTTTTGAAATAACATTCTACCTATCTGGCCGATTCTAACAGAATGTGAAACCCTCAATTTGTTTTACATTCTCTTCGAATAATAAAATTGTCAAAGTCCTTCCAAGGTTACCCCGGGAATTATTTTGTCTTAGCAATAATATCATAACTTGTCGGTCGATACTCTGCTAGACTAGACTAGGATAAAATATGCTATACTCTGCTAGGCAGGACTAGAATAGCCTATACTAGGCTAATATACGCTAGGCTATACTATGCTAAGCTATTCTTATTCATAATGTACAAGGGTAAGATATACTATACTAATTTGGCCTATAATATGCTATGTTAGGATAGCATATAGTATTTTAAGCTAGACAATAATATGCTATGCTTGACTAGGCTAAGATAGGATAGTATAGGCTATACTTGTCTATGATAGTTAATGCTAGGCTAGGTTATAATATGCTTGGCTAGGCTAAGATATACTAGGCTATGCACGGCATGAAAGGCTATACTAGGCTAGGCCACGCTAAGGCATGCAACCTTAGGCTATGATATACTAAGCAATGCTACACTAAGATAGGTTCGCTCTACCAAGTTACGATAAGCGCGCTTTGCTAGGGTAGGCTAGGCTATGTTATGCATGCTATCTAAGCCTAGCCTAAGATCTAATAGTCTAGGCTAGGCAATACTATAATATACTATAATATAATAACTAGACAAGGGTAGGGTAGGATAAGTAGACTATGATAAACTATACTATGCTAACCTAGTCTAGGCTAGAATATGCTAACTAGACTAGGGTTATATCGAATATGCTATGCTAGGCTACAGTGATCTAGTCTAAACTAGGCTATACTAAGCTAGACTAGACTAAGTTTTAGTATACAATTGTAGGCTGCGCTAGGCTTGGCTAGTTTATACTCTGTTAGGCAGGAATAGCTAGATTATACTCTGCCTGGCTAGGCTATACTTTGATAAGCTAGGCTAAGCTAGGATACACTGGGATATGCTTAAGTATATTATACTCAGCTAGGCTGAATTATACTATTTAGTTAAACTAGGTTAGGCTATATATACTATGCTAGACTATATATGCAAGTCTATGGTACACTAGGCTAGGGCATAATAGGCTTCTCTAGGGTATACTATGCTATTCTTTCTTATTCTATGCTATGATATACTAGGCTGAGATATACAAGGGTATGCTGGACTATATTACGCTAGGCTAGGCTAGATTATAGTGTATCATGCTAAGCTAGCATAGGCTAGACTATAGTTGGGTGTGCTATACCAAGATATACCATGCTAGAATAGGATAGGATATACTATTCTAAGCTAGGCTATACTATGCTAGACTAGTTATACTATGCCAGCTTAGGTAATACTATGCTTATTATATAATATGCTAAGCTAAATTAGGCTAGGTAAGGCTATGGTAGATATACTATGCTATGCTATGCTTTGTAAGGCTAGGCTAGCCTAGGCTATACGAGGATAGGCATGGCTATACTATGTTAAACTATTCTAAACTTTATTAGGATAGGATCTGCTATACTAAACTATCTTAGGCTAGGCTATACTATGATAAGTTATACGTTGGTACGCTTTACTATCCTATATATGCTAGGCTGTACTAGGGTATGTTAGAATAGGCCTTACTATGGTTTCTAAGCTAGGATAAGCCATACTATACATTCTCTGCTAGGATAGGCTAGATTATTCTAGGGCTAAGTCATATTATGGCAGGCTAAGCTATACTATGTAAGGCTAGCCTATACTATGCTAACTACGCTACAGTATGGTAGGGTAAGTTCTACTATTTAGGGAATCCTAGGCTAGAGTTGGTTATACGAAGCTAAGCTATACTATGGTAGGCTATGGTATAACATAATATACTCTGTTATACTATGCTATACTATACTATGCTATGATATACTATGCTCTTCTAGGCTAGGCATGATATACTATGTTAAGCAATCTTGGCTAGTCTATACTATGCTAGGTTTTATTTCTGCTAGGTGAGGTAATAATATGGCACGCTATCCTACGGTAAGCTAGGTTTTTCCAGGCTACTATTCGAGACATAGTAGGCTAGGTTGTTTTACATTATATTTCGAATGATATAATTACCAAAGTTCTCCCAAGTTTAGCCAGAGACTTTTTTTTTTTGGAGGGCGGGGGGGAAATAACATAACTATTAGGTCGATTTTAACTAAATTTGAAACCCTTATGTTGTTTTACATTCTCTTTAGAATGATATAATTACTAAGGTCCTCTTAAGGAAATTTGTTTTTTTTAGCAATAACATTATAACTAATCGGCTGATTCTAATGAAATGTGCAACTTTTGATGTGTTTACATTCCCTTTCGAATGATAGAGTTGCCATGTTCCTACCAAGCTTACTCCGGGAATCGCAAGGACATAAATCCGAATAAGTGAGGGCACGTGACTTTTGGGCAGCAGATCTTGCTTTCACCCTTTGTCCTTTTTTATCGCTGTTTTTTGTTATCTACATATTGTTATTTGTTTTTTTAATATAGCCTAGTAGTAGGCAGTGTCAGTAGGGTGACCTATGCCCAAGTAGGCAGTCGCCAGATGGGCTCCTAAAATTAAACCAAAATAAATTAGGTGCCGTCGACTCTGTTAACCTTCCTCTAATACACATCTAAGGTGGTTACGCCGGCACCATACTTTATGATTTAAACTCTTACAGAATGTTGCCTGAATGGCAGGCGGGGTGGGCCAACCCAATAAACGCTAGACCGGGACTGATTAGGAGTAAATGATTGCATCCTGGAATTAGGATTCTATGGAGACTTTTATACTTAACTACTTTACATCTGTTCACCTTTGATTTCGAACTATACTGACAAGTGAAAATAACGTTGCGAGTGGTCATGGGAATCCGCACCCATTCGTGGCCTCACACTTCCTAGGCGTCTGCTAGGATGAGCTAACATGTGACACCACTTCCACTGGTGGAGGGGCTTCGTTTTACAATCCGTAAGCGGGAAACGGGCTACCCAATTGCCATCTTTTGAGCCACTCTCATGCGGCTTGACCTTTGAAAAGGAGGTGCACGCCCCACCACTGCTGTGCTTTCCCAGGGACACCTCCAACACTTTTCTACCAACTACTTATCCTATGTGGCTTAGTCGAGTGGCAGTGTAAGCCATGAGTTACCTACCTGAAGGCTTTCCCCTTTCCTGAGACTAAGAGTAAGGTGGATTTCTCCTCACTACCTTCTCTGAAGCCGCCCTCTTTTACTATCACAAGGGATTGCTAAGAGAGCCGACAGGCGGCCCATAGACAGACAGGCGGATTGATAGAGAATTAGGGGGCCAAAAATAATAGAACCGACTGGGCCATGGCCCCACAGTCCGGCATTCATAGTTTGCAGGCGATCGACTCGCCTGCCCACCTCTCTTACCGGATGTAGGTGGGTTCGCTTTCCAGAGACGAGATGAAAAAAATACCTCGATGCCTTGGGAAGGATGGAAGGGGGGATAAAAGCCACATGGACATTGTCTTGGAAGTAACTGAGCAACAGGCGGCAGGATCTTCGATCAGATCAAACACAGGCTCGGTGACAGACATTAAACCTGAGTTCGCACTTGTGAAAGATTCTCTTAAAACGGCTGGGGCCCCTGAGGACACAAAGAGAGGATAGACCGACTCCCGCGGCTTGTACCACTTAACAACCAAGACCTTCTTCATCACAAAGAAGGATCTCACTTAGGCTTGTCCGTCCCGTTTAGGGGCTCCTTTTGTCGGTGAAGAGAAGCAAGTTCATTTTACACCTTCCTCTATCAAAATAGGAAATGAGAGAAAGAAGAAAAAGAGAATTAATGGTTGATCTCTCTCTCCGAGACCAGAATGGAGGGACCGATCCGCTGCCGCTTTGGCAAGCAACCGGGCGAAGATTGGCACGTCCGGCTCCGAGGTGCCCTCGGATTGAAGCCCAGACAAAGCCAAAAATTGCAGGTGCGCTGAGTGAAGCTTTGGTTACATCGGAGCTCGTTATTAAATTCAAATGCTTTCTGATTATTCGCTCCACTGATGGCAGCAGGTTGGCCAAGGCCAACATAATCCATCAGAGGGGAGAATTAAATAGGTTGATTGGTAGAGAGCAGAATGTGTCCCGTTTTTCAGATGGAAGCCTTCTGGCGCCATCATTAGTGCCCTTCGGATACTTAATGGCTCGCCGTTGAGCTTGACGCCGCACTCAACTTAAATTTCGATAAAGAACCGGTTGATGCGAGGGAACTCGTGGGATATTCCAGAGAAGACATCTCCCTAGAGTTGGCCAACCATGAAGCCGTCAATGTCAATTGTGTAATAAGAAAACAGTGAAGGGCCTGGAAACCCACCCTTAACTTTTTTATCACCTTCTACCGTGTCACGTTCACTAAATGTGCTTACTGGGTGGTATTGCTATCGCGGGACGGCATTCGTGCCATTGCCGCGAGGTGCTATTATCTCAACCGCTTCGTCAATACAAATTGCTCCTGTAGATGTACAAAGTCGGGTTTATGCGAAGTTTGTGTAAGATACTTCAAGGTCATTTACGTTAAGGCCTTATCGTGTATGGCCAAGTTTGTCAATTGCTGAGATGCACCCCTCTTTTTCGAAGGAATGTGGTGCCTATGTCCTGGAGAAGTGATTGCTGGCCATTCAAGCTACAAATCTTTTCTTATTTCGACAGGCTAAGAAATTGGTTCTTGAGTGCCTGGTGTTGCCTGGGACATCTTATGCCTCTATTTTAATATAGGCACCCTCGGCTCTAACACCTTCAGGCCTATGAGCATTGTCGTTTCCGCGCTCATTCGGAACCTTTCTGTAGGTTCTACTCGCTTCGGGTGCTTTATTTGTAGAGCTCGTGGCACAATGGGTTCACATCCAGCCGTGGCTAACACCAGTGCTTCCGCGCTCCTGCTCCAGCGTGGCTATTTCCCGTTAGGCGAAACGGACGCGTGCCTCCGCCGAGTCATTACTCACAGGAGGAAATAACTCTGAAAGTAGTCGTAAGGCCCTCTTCCGAGGTTCCTAATTCTGCCCCCCAAAAAGACGACATCACCAAAGGAGATATGGTTTTCAAAGCACTCCCACTTCTCCGCCGAAGATAAGGAGGCGGATAGAGGGAAAGACTCGCATAGCTAGCACAACAGCCCGGGATAAGTCTGCGAAGGAGACAGCGCCTTATGCACCTTGTTTATCCAAATGTGCACGGAGATCTGCGTCTCCTCCGGGCTAGTCCTGGAGGGCATATTCATTCAATGGAATTGTCACGAAATATGGGACAACTGGGAGGAGCTGAGAAGGTTAGTCTCCTACCATTCCTAGTTAGCTATCTTTTTGCATGAAACCATGATGAACTCGTGCCCATTACTAACCCTCCAGGAATATAAAGTTTTTGCAACCCTACCACCAAGAGAGTAGCAATGATGCTTCACCTGGTATATTCCGCTGTCGCCGACTTCAACGCTGGGTACTTCCGCCGCATCGTGGCATGGTTGCTGAGCCCCTTTCTATTCCTCGAGATTTGAAAGGTAGACACTCCTTCTGGGAAGCCTACTCTTTAAATCCCAGAGGTCAGATCCTTGCCAACCTGATCGATGAGCTGGAGATAGGTGTCATAACTCTGAATGAGGTTACGCATATCTGCCCGAAAACCCCTTCTTTTTCCTGTCTTGATTTATCCGGATGCATAGCATAATTTTGTGTTGGAAGTGGTCAATGCCTTGATCGATGTTAGTGACCACTTTCCCATTTAAATATCTTTTTATGGACCGCTGCTTAATGAGAGAGTCTAATGCGGGCATGGCGCGGGTTAGGTAGTCTACATTTCACAAATCACTGATTTTTCTTGTCATAAGTCAAGAACTTATGATCGGTGGATGACAACGTTGACTTCTTCTCCGGTAACATCATCGCCGTATGCCTGAGTATTATTCTAAAAACGTCTGGCCGTTTTGCACACCGACGTCTTCCGTGGTGATCAGCCAAGTGAGAGACCGCTCTCAAACAGAATTACTATGCGGGCATGCGCAATAACCGCCGCCAGAACGATTTCACTATCGAGAAATATGGTCAAGCTAAGGATAGGTTCAGGTATGTTCAGAAACACACACGCTGCTCTTCTTATGGGAATACGTGTCTTCACTGAACGGGAAACTCCTCTAGTAGTGGTGTTGAACCTAGTCAAAAAATTCATGGCAAGTTCTCGTAGGATTCTCCTCCCAGGTCCCTAACAGTATTGGACCACAATCTCGGTCCTTGCGTCCTTCGCAGTGTCCTTTGTGACCTCATTATCTGCATTCTCTAGTAGGATCTTGCTCTGATTGCATTCAATGCACTTCGTGCTGTCGCTTAAGACAACCGACATGACATTACCTCCGGAAGCGAAGAATATTTTAACGAGAGGCTTACATTGAGTGAGTTGCGTTCCACTCTCGCTTCCGCCCCTGGTTGGAAGATATCCCGTTAGCCATGCTTCGACCCTTAGGTGAGCGAGGCATGGC